>LNAC01000090.1:896481-989361 GCA_002007465.1 Ailurus styani | reverse complement strand
AGGACCAAACTTAAATGAGACATAATTCTTCCTAATGATTTGCAAGTTAATGGGAAATACGGCTTCAAGGAAACATATTTAATTTTTCTAAATTTGGAGGGAAGTCTTTTCAAAATTCCTTGTTTTACAATTTAAAAAAATTAGATCTGTTTTGTCTAGTCGAAGGAAATTTCAGGAGAAGCCAAGGAGGAAAATAGGCAAGTAAAAAANCAAGGCAAGAAACAACAAATGTTGGAGAGGATATGGAGAAAGGGGAACCCTCTTACACTGTTGGTGGGAATGCAAATTGGTACAGCCACTTTGGAAAACTGTGTGAAGGTTCTTCAAAAAATTAAAAATATAGCTACCCAGGTGCCTGGGTGGCTCAGTGGGTTAAGCCTCTGCCTTTGGTTCAGGTCATGATCTCAGGGTCCCGGGTTTGAGGCCCGCATCAGGCTTTCTGCTCAGCAGAGAGCCTGCTCCCCCCCCTTCCTGTCTGCCTCTCTGCCTATTTGTGATCTCTCTCTCTCTCTGTCAAACAAATAAAAAAATATTAAAAAAATAGAACTACCCTATGATCCAGCAATTACACTACTGGATATTTACCCCAAAGATACAGATGTAGTGAAAAGGAGGGCCATCTGTACCCCAATGTTCACAGCAGCAATGTCCACAATCACCAAACTGTGGAAAGAGCCTATATGCCCTTTAACAGACGAATGGTTAAAGAAGATGTGGTCCATATATACAATGGAATATTACTCAGCCATCAGAAAGGATGAATACCCAACTTTTGCAACAACATGGGTGGGAGTGGAGGAGACTGTGCTAAGGAAATAAGCCAAGCAGAGAAAGTCAATTATCATATGGTTTCACTCATTTGTGGAAAACAAGGAATAGCACGGAGGACATTAGGAGAAGGAAGGGAAAAATGAAGGGGAAGAAATTGAAGGGGGAGATGAACCATGAGAAACTCTAGACCATGAAAAACAAACTGAGGGTTTTATAGGGGAGGGGACAGAAGGATGAGTTAGTCCGGTGATGGGTGTTAAGGAGGGCATATGTTGCATGGAGCCCCGGGTGTTATATGCAAACAATGAATCTTGGAACACTACATCAAAAACTAATGATGTACTGTATGGTGACTAACATAACATTAAAAAAAAAAAGAAGTAGTCTTAGAAATTTCTTTCTTTATACAGCTAGGTAGTCGTTCCCTCCCAAACCCAGAAAAAAAACTGAAGGTTTATTATCTGAAAAAGGTAAATAGATCATGTGTGCCTTGCAGCTTCCAGATCCCACTGAGTCTTGGGCTTCCCTAACTGAAAACAGGAAGAATGAATGAGAGCTCATTTATTCTTCTCATTTTCAGTCCTATTCTCCTACTTTGCTCTCCAAATGCTGGCAGCCAGGCAGGAAATGGAAGCACTTCCTCTGGGAATCTGGCAAGAATAAGAGGGACGACTTAAAGGCACTGAAATTGAAGTCCTCTCAATTAAAAAGAGCAGATAAAACTACCCTACAATGAAGTTCATCATTGGTGAGTCCTACCATTCACTCCTAACCTTCGATTAGGTTTTTGGAACTTACTCTTTTGTATGAATGGACATCCAGGAATTACTTGCATTAAGGAAATCCTATAAGCTGAACAACAGACCCAAACAAAGAAATGGAAAAGGGCAAATTGAAAGAAATAGAGGCTATGCTGTGCAAAGTATTTAAAAGGCATATGTACATCTTCAAGATGTGTATCTATCAGATGAGGTGTATATATATGATGCCTATACATACACATATGTAAATTAGTATCTTAGTTGTTGACATGCAAGAGAGGTGTTACACTTGAAACAAGAGAAGAGGGTAATATGTATCATACATTTTCACATACATATGAAATATATGTATGGCAAATGGAGAAAACATAGATAAAAGGGGGTTCTGGACATTGGCTCTGGAGGCAGAAATCCTGCTCAGGGACACAGAGCCCAAACCTTCCTGTCTTCCCACACTTGCAGTTGGTTCCAAGTTTGTCTCTAGAACCCAGAGAACAGGATAGGTGTCCACATTCCTGCACAGGTTGGCAAATTCTTCCTGCGTGTTGATGGAAATCAAGTATAATAGGGTGGTGTCATATCAAGGATTAAGCTTCTCAGTCTAGCAAGATCCTAATTTGTGTGGGTAGCTGCAAAGCCTTCATAAAGCCAAAAGAGGCTAAGCTGAGACACGCAGCATCTTGCCCCACTCTGTGCGGTCACCTTATTTGCAAAAGGACTTGACCTGCTGGCTAATCAAATAGGGAATTTAATTTAACTTTGGATTGGGTGTTTATTTGTCCATTGTGATCCAGCAGAAACCCAGACTTGGGGTTGGTAGGAAAGCACCTTCTTCCACCATGGGTAGGTTTGAGAGGGGGGCATAGGGCTGCTGAAGGAGGACTTGGTGACCTGGGGCAGAGTCCAACATGTTATATCTGTGGGAAGGGGCCACTTGGGAATCCCTGAAAAGAGCTGGAGAGCCCAAGTTTGGGGTTTTGGTCTCGGCTTCACTATAGGCTCCAGAGTGGACCTCTAGTGAAAGGATGATAAACTGGGAGGGTGGGATTTCTCGAGCACCCCACCTTAGAATAAGGCTTTGAGACAAGACATGTGGCTTCTGAGGGACCTCGCCAGGCTGGAAGAGAGTGGGGAAGGTGGTGGGCAAGATGGGGGGAAGCCAGAGGGGACCTGGGAGAGCCTCTGCCCCCTTCACTTCCTGGTAGGCACAGAGTGATGGGGAGAGGAAGCTGGGACAGGACAGAAGAGGAGGAGCCCACAAACTTAGAGAAAGTGCAAGCCACAGAGCCTGCCCTAAGACAGATGGAGAGGTGTCCAATTCCCCTGCTCTCTCTCCTCAGGAGGCACGGTCCTTCACAGGAATAATCTCACAATGGCCTGTGAGTGGGCAGCAGGAAGCTTTCAGCGTGTGGAAGTGGCACGTCTCCTCTGCTGAATGCAGGGGGCAGGCCACCAGGGGCCATGCCTTCATCCAATGTCCACTGGGCAAAATGAACACTTCCCACATCTCAGGGTAAATCTAAAGTTGTTTAAGGAATTGAAATTCTACATTAAAACTGCTTGAGATAAAAGATGGTTGACACTAGAGCCCGTGGACATTAAGAGTTAAAGGAGAATTTTAGATCACAATTAAAAAACATATTTGCTGGCATTTTCCCTTCCATGATTGTGTCTACTAAACATGTGGATGCTTCCTGAGGTCCTGGAGGTCCTGTGACCGGGGCTGGCTTCAAGGACAAGCCACCTGTGAGTCACACAGAATCCCTTGCTTAAAAGGGCCCTATGCTTGGTACAGTATTTAACTGTGGCTATCTTATAATTCTAAATCATTTTTGAATCAGAGCACCTACATTTTTACTCTGCATCGAATCCTGCAAATTAGCTGGACCTGTCTATGCCTCTATATTTTTCATTGTTTCTCTGGAGCACTTGAGATGGCTTTTTCTTTTTCAGGCAGTTGATGCTTGAAGAATGCTAGTTGAGAGGGAATGTTTGGATTGCAAAGTTTGGAGGCTCTTTTATGATGCTTGATTCAAAGATCAAAAAAAGAAAAAGATAGTAGAAAAGGATTTCTAGGTTGAAGGGCAACATTAAAATCATAAAGAGAAAACTGGTAGCTTGAAATAAAAACACAGTGGACAATTGTATTAATGACTTATCAAGCCAGAGCACGGTAAAGATACTTAGTAGAGATCAATGTAAATTGAAATCAACAGCATGAATTCATTACCTTTAAAAAAACCCCATTTTTTCCCTATTTTGTCATTGAAGCAGCCAAAGTTCCTGTGTTAACTGCTCCATCTCTAGTGCTCATGTGAAATAAGATAATGAATGTACACTCAAGCACTGAGATTTTGGTCTCTAATACTAATTACTGCTTAAAATAACCAGAGCTTCTTGGAGAGCAGCTAATTCCATGTTTGCAGTAGGACGACTTCCGGTGAACTTGGGGCATTTTGTAATCTCATTCCTTGCAAAATTCAATAATATATATTTAGCTTAGCAAGGAGTGGAGGCTGTGCTAAAGAAGCAGGAACCAGGAGAACCAATGCGGATCCATTTTTTAAAGACAAAAATTCCCCACTTTATTAAGCTCACAGTTGAGGGGAGTGATCTTGATTTTAGCAAGTCATTTGACAAAATCGTGTGATATCTTGGGAACAGATAAAAAAACATAGAGTGGATTTTCAAGAACTATATGGATTCAGAGGTTACTAAAACAATAGATTAATAGAATTTACAAATGAACAGCAGGAATGCAATGACATTAAGAAAGGCCTAATCCTTCACGCTTTTTTAAAAATTTTATTTATTTATTTGACAGAGAGAGACACAGTGAAAGAAGGAACACAAGCAGGGGGAGTAGGAGAGGGAGAAGCAAGCGCTACCCGCTGAGCAGGGAGCCCGATGTGGGGGCTCGATCCCAGAGACCTGAGCTGAAGGCAGATGCTTAACGACTGAGCCACCCAGGCGCCCTCTAATCCTTGACTCTTGACTCTTTCCTCCAACATTTCTAACCACAATTGGAATGATGACATGGTTATTCTGCAAGATAGCTTCAGTTTGGGATAATGTGTGAACACAAAGTTTTTGAAATGTAATACGAAGAAACATAAAATCACACACTTAGATTTTAAAAATGGACACAGTGAACAATGAGAAACACCTAATTTTTAAAAGTTTTTGTAAACAAGATCCAGAGTTGTTAGTTAATTGAAAAATTAAAATCAATGATTTTTTTTAAGGGATGCTATCTTGGCAGCATTTTTGAAGTGTCTATATCAAGGGTTAGAAAACTTTCTCACAAAGGGTCAGATAATAAATATTTAAGTCTTTTTAGGCTATACAATCCCTTTGACAACTAGTCAATTCTGCTACCCTGGCATGAAAACAGAGAAAATTTATAAAAGAATGAGTCTGACTGTGCTCCAATAAAACTTTATGGAAATAATCTTGAATTTCAGATCATTATCACATGTCATGAAATACTCTTTCGAGTTAAAAAAAAACATTTAAAAATGTACTCCCCACGTCTTCCCTCTCACCACCCAAAAAAAGTAAAAACTATTGTCAGCTTATGGGCCGCACAAAAACAGGGGCAGGCGAATTTGACTGGTGGGCCACAGTTTGCTGACCTGGGTCTAGATCAAAACATACTGTGCTCTGTCTTGGTCAAAATACTCCTGGGTGAACGAGGTTTATTTAAAACTGAAGTGTTTCTCAAGGGTGGTGACAGTGGACAAGCTAGATACACTTGCACCACAGAAGAGAAAAGTAAGGAGTAGTACCATGGGTATGGAAAAATAGTGTAAGGGCTGTCATGGGGATAGAGGAAGATACTTCACCTGTTCTATTTAACAGACCAGGAATGAGGAGAGGAATTTAGAGAGAGGCAAGTTTCACTCAGTGTATGGAAGAATTTTCTATCCAGCAAAGATGCCCCATCCCCCTCATAAAATAGGTTGCCTCTTACCATTGTTGTTGCATGGCCGTCTTTTGAGGGAGTGCTGAAGGGGTCCCCTAGAGTGGATGGAAGGTAGTAACTGGGGAAGAATTCAGAAATGTTCATTAAACAGAGCTAACCTTCAAAAATCCTTAGAACTTCTTGATTAATATACTTCTTTATTTCTTCAAGTGAAACTGCATCAGCCTAGAGAAGAGAGAGAAAGTTCTCTTAAAATAGAGTGTAGCACAAACGAATAAAGAATAGAAATTCTGGGTTGATGTGCGTACTTGAAACTTCTGTGGAGATACATTTATCAAACAAAATGCTTTTGTCAATTGGCTCTATTAGGCAATAAGTATCTTTGTTTTGATCAAATGCTGGGAAGAACTTGAAGTGCACAATTGTTTTAAAAGCTGTGGGCTGGAATCATAACCAGTGATTTGAACATATTTCTTATTAAATGGAGAGATATGGCTTCATATGATTAGGAAAGACATTTCCTATTACTTCATTTCTGAAGTTACAGAACTTGAACAGTGTTATCATGATATTAATATCTCGGGCACAGTTTAACTTCTAACCAATCCCTGGGCACTGGTAAAGTCAATATCTAACTGATACTATGCATCTTAAAAGGAAGAGAACTCCAAGTATGCTGGATTATTACTTACTAAGGTTTAATCATTTTTATGGTATAGTTTATTCTGTAATTTACACTTTGTGAACATATTTATATTAAGCAATTTTCCTTTTTTAATAGAAAACACCATGGGACATGAGAAAGTGAAGTAGGTAAAGGATGTCAGTTGAATTTTTAACCCCTCTACAAATGAAGCTACATGAATTTGGGGAAGAATCTGACATTTATAATAGTAACATTTTACTGTAGTACCTTGATATTTTTAAAAGAGACCTATTATTTTTCATGGTCGTTAGGATTTCAAAGTATTTTATGACTCTTCTTTTTTTGGTGGTTATTATCCAAGGGCATATGTGTGATATTAAAGACAATATCATGGGCTCATAAAATGATGATTTCTGTAGGACAGTATAGTTCCAAAAATGCTCCCTTTCAATGTTTTATTTTCATGGTATATGGGACATATGAACTTGAATTAATGCATCTAATACTGATTACTGACACAGCACTGAGAGCTCATTACGCAGGTTTTATTCAAGTAGAGCTTAGGGAGAATGGGTAAAAATAAAGAATCTCAATATTGTGGGAATGCCCAATTTGGCCCTCCATCGGGTATTGGCTGATTATCTGAGGACGGTGAGTCCTTAACTCCTTGCTCCGCCCTCCCCACTCCGGGACCCTCCTTTCTCCCTGACAAGGATATTTTCTGATTAAGCTCCTCTGTGAATGGCCATCCACCACACCTCCTGAGGATATTAATAACAATATGGGCTTCCTCAACCAAACACTCCTTCTTGGCCTGTCTTCCATGTCAAAGTACCACTCAGGGCAGGTTTGTTGTTCTCATATTCAACAAAGAGAGTTTTAGTGTGAAACAGACATATGTCGTCTGTGTAGCGTAGGGAGACATTATAGATGGTATTTAAGAGCATGGCTTTGGAGTTAGTCAGACCTAAGTCAAACCCAATAAATAACTGTGACCCTGAACAGGGCAACTCTCAGTTTTTGCATTTGAAAAAGTGAGGCTGACAGGACATGGATCCTCCTAGTTGTGAGGCTCCACAGAGGTAATGCAGAGTAAGTACTTAGCGGAGGATCTGGCACATACCTTGAAATAAGTGGCAGCTCTTGCTACTCTTGTGGAGATCAGTTTAGGTTCATTTTGTTTCTTTTAAAAGGATTATGATTGCTTTCACTAGAAAAGGGAGATGCAGTCAATACGAGCCAGGAGCTGCTGGAGCTCTCGGCACTACTCACCGGAGGGCCTGGGGTGCCTGGATGGCCTGGAGGGCCTTGGTGCCCGGGGGATCCCATGGAGCCCTTGTTTCCAGGTGGCCCCACAGGACCTATGGCTCCCTTCATGCCTGGAAGGCCTGGTTTCCCCTGTTCACCCTGTGGGCCTTTGTCTCCTGGAATTCCCTGGTCACCCTGTTAAGGAAGAAGTTAATAATAATGATCTCTTCTAGAACATGGAAACTGTGGTTAAAAGCAAAGGTTCTGGATTCATACTGGTACTTGCTAGCTGTGGGACCTCAGATAAGGGAATTAAGCCCTCTGTGCCCTAGTTTTCTGTTCCATAAAGTGGAGATATTAATAGTACCCAGTAAGGAGGGTGATGCTGAGAAATGAATGAGATGAGTCAAGTCAAGTGCTTAGAACAATGCCTGGCATGTTGAAGGCACTCCATAAAAAGCTAGCGACAATGTTAGTTGTACTTGATTGCCAGTCTAGAATGATGACACTTTGAAAGTCTACAGCAGCTCTCACTTCAGGCCTGGGTCTCCTTGGCAATAATAAAGGAAGATGGCCAAGAGGATTTTGCACTTGAATGAAGATGGTCACCGAGATTTGACAAGAAGTATGAACTACAGGACCCGCAAAATCCTTCCCAAATCATGTGCTTTTCTTCTTCTTTTAGCCCTATCAGAATCTTTATTAGATTCTGTGGGTTGGTTTCTTTATTAGTGTTTTACAGGTGTATGAGAGTGTGTGTGTGTGTGTGTGTGTGTGTGTGCGTGTGCGTGAGCATACATGCTGTGTCCCAGAGATATACAACTCAGGAAGATGAGAAAGGAGGCCTTTGAAAAAGTTCAGAGCAGGTGCTTGGGGTAGAGGGTCAACACTGAGATCATATACTTAATAACATAAATGAACTACGAGAGAATTCACTGAGTAAAATGCCATAGTAAACTAGGGATAAGAGAGTATTAGGCGGCTTGACTGTGATAAGAAGTTTATTTAATGCTGACTTTTATCCAGCAAGGTGTCTACTACTGCATGTGTTTGTACGTTAGAGGATGGGGGAGCATCAGGAGACAGGTGTATATATGTACCGTAGCATGTTTCAGCGAGAGATATTCCAAATACTCAGTTCCCCAATACCAAGAACTGATGACCACACCAAATGCAATGAAGTGGTCCATCGAGACTGCCCTCATTACACTGTGTTACTCTTTTATTTGTGACGACCACACAAAGGGCCCAACTCCATTTCTCCTGATTTGAAAAAAGTAGTGAAGGGGCTCCTGGGTGGCTCAGTGGGTTAAAGCCTCTGCCTTCGGCTCAGGTCATGATCTCAGGGTCCTGGGATCAAGCCCTGCATTGGTGCTCTCTGCTCAGCCAGGAGCCTGCTTCCTCCTCTCTCTCTGCCTGCCTCTGCCTACTTGTGATCTCTCTCTCTGTCAAATGAATAAATAAAATCTTAAAAAAAAAAAGGAGTGAAAACAAATGAACAATTACAGGGATCTACTTGATCCTGGAATGAAGAGATGTAGAAAGAAGCCATATAGAAAGAAGAAAAAGCAGATGGACCTAATTTCAATGCTACTCTCTTAGTTATAAAAATGTATCTGCATACAGGTGTATCAACTCACATTTGGGAAAATACCTGAGATGAGTCAAATTAAAAAAAATAAACAAAAGAAGTACTAGCACATGCTGGTCAATACTATGATGACATGCAAAATAATCACAGTCTTTAGCAAATTAAAATTGTTTTATGATTTAAGCACAAGGATGTTCATTATAGTGATGTTTATTATTAAAAAAACTTGAAAGAAACTAAATACCCAGAAAAAGAGGCTGGGTATATCCAAAGTATAGGTAAGTAAGGTATATCCAAAACATGGAATAACATATAGCCACTAACAGTCACATGGAGATCTGTATTCACTGACACTGAAAGATGGTCATTATATACTATTAGGTGAAAAACGTAACTTACAAAACAGTCTGAACACATTTTTGGAAGAGCATATATTCTTTTGCATTGACACATTAAGTTTATATGTATATTTTTATAAGAGAGAAATAGAAATATGTCCAAAATAGTACTTGTACAAAATTAAGAATCCTTATCTTTATGCAGTGGGATAGTGCAGACTTTTTCTTTCTTTTTTATTTGTATTATCTGTTTTCATATGACCTTCAGTTATCATGAATTACTTGTGTAATAAGTAAAAATGAGTAAACTAGACAGCAGTATGCAAACACACACATGCAACATACTAACAGCCCGCATGAGAATTCCACTGAATAACAATGCTTGAGTAATCTTTGCAGTGGAATGACTCCAACTCTAGTAGAAAACATTAAGGTCCACCAAAGAAAATAATGGGAAGTTGGAATAATACCAACAACCAAACCAATTCCAATAAAAGCATATGACAGAATTGGCATGACTCATCACTCCATAGGTTCGGTTCCACTTTCCACTCCTCTACCTCTCCACACCACCTGCCTTACTCGTCTTTGTATTCCACGAGGTCAGGGATTCTCAACAAGGGCCACTCTGGTTCCCAGAAGGTTTTGTCTGGAGACATTCTTGGTTGTCGCAACAGGAGGGAAGGTGGCGGCACTGATCTGGTGGCTAGAGGCCAGGGATGCTACGAAACATCCTACAGCACCCAGAGCAGACACTCATGGCAAAGAACTGGCTGCCTCCAAGCATCAACGGTGCTGAGGTTGAGAAACCTTACTCTAAGGAACAAGAAAATGTGTAATCGCTATAATAGGAATATGTGTCCGAGACAGGAGGATCAAAGCTTTCCAAAGTGGAATAGCACGCTAGACTTAGTTCTGAAGAAAGGTCATCATCGTAGGTGTATCTACCATACAGTCTTCTTCTGGGTCCTTTAATGGGCCTATTTTATGCCTAGAAGAGATCTTGGATCACATACATGCTAGATGTGTCATACTGGGAGATTTGCAGGGATCCACACACATATTGTGTAACTCAAAGAATGAGCAGCTGCAGCAGACAGGCTTAAATCATGATCAGAAGAGTAATATACATACTCGTTCTCCTTTGGGGCCTCTATCTCCGGGTTTACCCATGATACCCTGAAAAACAAATGTCAACACTAAAAAATCACTGCTTTCCAAGATTTTTCCCCAACCTGCTCAGTCAAGTACTCTGACAGGTACTGTGGATGAGGTTTTGCATCAGAATATTTATTTGCAGTGGTATTTTCCATACCTGAGCACCTGGCAATCCGTCTTTTCCATTTATTCCCTATAAAAACAGAAGATGATCAATATTTCTTATTCTGCATCGGTAGACGTAGTTAAACACAGTAAAAGGGTAAAGTTTCGAGGACCTAATCATCATATTTCTGCTATTTTGGTAAGGGAGTGTGGTGAAACAGAAAACGAAGTTGAGAGACTAGATGGTCCTGAGTTCAAATTCGGACTCTGTCACTGACAAGTTCCATTTACTTCAGGCAATTTACTGACCCTTAATAGCATCAGCTTCTTTCCTTACAAAGTCAGGATGAAATCATTACTTTAAAACTAAGGGTTTGGTAAGATAACAGAAAATGCCTAGCTCACCGTAAATAGTCAATAGGATTATTTTCCTTACTTATTCTGCTAGATACAATCCAAAAAATAAGGTGCCCCATGGTGCTGGGTGGCTGGTGGGTGGCATTTATTGTTACGCTCCAACAATTTTCTAGCACGGACAATCATTCTCAGTAAATGGTCTCAGTTGCTGCTGGGGAAATTTCAGAACATGGCCAGAGCACGATCCTACTATGAAATAAACTGCCAGCCGAGAACAATTTGTTATTTTTCAGTGGGAGAATATGAAAGAAAAGTAGGAAATCCGTAATCACGGTTTTTGAGAGCATTAAATAGTGGTTTTTTATTAGTAAACTGGAAGTCTCCCAAATTTTATAAGGCAGTTCTGGAGGTGGAAATAAAGCTCCCTGCTCAGAGATTTATAAGACGGAGAAAACCTGTGGCCAGGAGATGTGAGAAGGAAAAGCACTTGGGGTCAAATCAAATACCTAGAGTCCAATAGCAGACGTGTTTTTGAGATTTGGTTTGAAGAGAGAGATCAAGGTGAGGGAAATGATTTCTTAGCCAGCAGCAATTGCATGGACATGTTCCTCTGAAAAGCCTAGGAGAGTTTTATTGTGCTGGAATGGATTCTACGAGAACGGAACTGCGGACAAGCACATTCTTTCACTGCTGTAAATTACACTAAAATCCGTCACAGTTGACAACCCAACCAAAGTCCCCCAACCTCTCTGAAACATCCTGGGAATTGTCTAGAGTACTTTAACTAAGAACATGTTACCTGCAGTGTATGGTTCAAAGAATTTATTGCATCCAGAAACATAAGCAACAAAGATAAAGCTGATTAAGGAGAGGTTGTGTGGGGGGAAAAAATCCCAGCTGTATCACTTGGATAAAAGAAGATAAATCCAGTATTAAAATGTAATTTGTGGTTTTGGTAACAAAGTGAGAAAAGAAAACTGTACAGCCTTTCTTTCTTTCTTTCTTTCCTTTTTCTTTCTTTCTTTCTTTCTTTCTTTCTTTCTTTCTTTCTTTCTTTCTTTCTTTTCTTTCTTTCTTTCCTTCTTTCTTTTTTGTCTTTTGTAATTCATCAAAGACTATCATGTGTGTTCTTTGCAAATAAAGGTGTTATTAACTTGCTTCCCCTAGACAAGTACTGCCTTTAGAGATTTTTAGAATAACTTGCATGGATTTATTTTTCCCTCCCTCATCTCACTTATCTGGAAGAACTGCAACCCTGGGTGTAACCAGCCTTCTGTCTATCACATGTCTGCATCTGAGCAGCTGGCTTTGGTTGAAGAAAAAAAACCATATCCTTGCTCACTTGTTCCTACCTAAACGAATCAAGGCAGATTGCAAGTAGCCCCTCCGTATTACCAGGCTATCCTGGGTTTCCTGATCCAACTCCCTTTCCTTCTCTCCCAAAGTACTCTTTCACAGATTTTCCTATGTCTTCAGATCTCCAGCATCACCACCTGATTCCTCACACCCAACCAATGACCTCGATTCTTCTTCCCCTGAGAAAATAAATAGAAGAGAAACATCTCACCTTTCTTCCCTCCACGGGATCCACCAACCTACATGCATTGCACACCAATGTCTGCCTGCCTCCTTCCTCCTGGTAAGAAGGATGAGCTAGCTGCCCCTGTTCCTTGTAAAGAACGATTTTCCTTTCTGAGTAGAATACCAGTCTTCTCCCCTTACTCAAATTTACCTCCACTGACATGGTATCATCAAAACTTCCCCTCTCAACCAGATCATTCTTGTCAAAACACAAGCATGCTGTAACCTCTCCCACCAATGACCACATTTCTAAAACCAGTGGAGAACTGTCAGCTCTCACATGATTTATTTAGATTCATCATCTCTCTGTCTTAAAACACTTAGTTTGGGCACATATTGCATGGAGCACTGGGTGTGGTACATAAACAATGAATCTTGAATCACTGAAAAAATCAAATAAATTAAAAAAAGTAAGAACCTAAAAAAATAAACAACAAACAAACAAACAAAACCCACTTAGTTCCCTCGACATCCAGGAAACCTCACTCACCTGGCTTCCTTCATATCTCACCAGCTGTACCTTCTCAGATTTTTTGCTGGGTCTTTTTCCTAACAGTTGAAGTGCTCTCTTCCCTCCCAATCTTCGGCGACTACATTTCATTCAGACTCAGGTTAAATACCCAAATTAGTCTCTCCAGTCCTAACCTCTCCATTAATTCAAGATACATGTATCTACTGTTTACTTGACATTTCCACTTGGATGGCTACTAGTGCTTGAAGTTGAACGTGTTCACCACAGAGAATTCTTGGTTTTTCCTCCCAAACCTACCCATCTCCAGTCTTTCCCATCTCACCAAAAGCATCACTGTGACATGGCTGCTCAGACCCCACACCACAGCTTTGACTCATCTCTCCCTCACACTCCGCTTCTGGTTCATCAGTGAGTTTGCTGACTCTCCCTTCGATGTACATCCTAAACTCCCTTACTCCTCATGATCTCCCTCTTCTCCCCATCATTATTTCTCATGGGGATTATGGTGATGCTTCCTCCCTGTTCTGTCTGCTTCCATCCTGCTTCCTACAGTCTGCTCTCCGCATAGTAGTCAGAGTGATACTTTGAAATGTACTCATCATTTTCCTTCCCCACTACAAATGCTTCAATGGATTTCCATCATACTTCAAATGAAATCCAAACTCCACGCATGGCTTAGATTTTCCTCAAGGCTGGGCTACTGCCAACTTCTCTCTGTCTTTCCCACTCTTGTCTAGCTTAGTACATTCTTGACCTCTTGCCTTTTGCTGTTCCTTCAACACACCAGGCTCACTCTTCTATGGCCATTTCTCTTCCTTGAAGCAATGCCTTCGACAACCGCTCCAGGTTTGAGCTCTCATTTCATGCAGGTTTCTGCTTAAATGGCATGCCTTTTTCAACAGCTCTTTTTAAATGCTACTCTAGTGTGTCACTCTGCTTAGAGTTTTTTCTACCTGAAATTGTGCATATATGTATATTTATTTGCTTATTGTCTATGTCCCTATACTAGAATATAAAGCCATGAGTTACTGGCACCCAGAAGAGCGCTTAGCATTTTAGTAGGTGCTCAAGAAATAGTTGTCGAATAAGCAAATTGGTTTTTGCATCATCCCCTGGGCAAGCATTTAGGAAATGGTCAGGGGCCTGGGACAGGGAGTTGGTAACAGGAGGTGAGGGGAGAGGCAGGGACTGAAGCTATTTTTTGAGTATCTCCCAGGGCCAGGCACTGGAAATGTTTAACATGTGTCATGTTACTGAAGTGACTCACGAAACCCTTTGAATCACAATTCAAACCCATATCTTTCTGACTCTAAATTGTAAAGGCTTCCCATATTTTTATGTTGCTTCTCTGAGGAGGTGGTGGCCAGGGAGCACTCAGACCCAGAAGGTTTCCCAGAGGTACTGACCCAGCCTCGTGAACTCTGCGCTGCTGTTCACCTTCAGTATCCCCCTTCTTCTAATAGCACTCCCTCCCCACACACAAACAAACAAGCAAAGGGAGCAGAGATAAAGAGTAAACCCAAGAGAAGGCTGCATGTCATTCATCTTTCTGTCCCCTCCCTCATGGCCCAGCACATCCTTCGCAAACAGCAGAGACTAGATGAATATATGTTGAACTGAACTGAATTAGTAAGAATGATTATTACCATATTATATATGTCAGTATCCAAGAGTTCTTTTAGGAACCAAAGGATGCTATGTTTGGAAGCATGATTTATGAAAGTAGAAGAACAAGGTCTGTAGATAACGAAGGGAATCTGAGAAAATAGCTTCTACTTTAGTTTTTTAGCTTGGCACCCAGGAGTTATATCTGTGAGTCTTCAGGGTTTTTTTATATTTTAGGATGTGACAGGCCATTTTGTTTTTTAACTCAGAGAATATCAGACTTAAGAAATAATGAATCTAATCTCCTGACACCTGAAACAAACACACACCTCACTTTTTTCATCATTGTTTAAGACTTAAAGATACCTCATACAGAGCTAGGACATTCAGGGAGAAACACACCCCCAAACAACCATCTGTGGAACTGGCTTTTACTTCCTTAGAAACAACAAATGTCAGATTTTCCAAGGAGATAGGGAAAGAGGCAGTATTTGGAGTATTTCTCAACCTGGCAAGTTTTAAATAGTAAAAAGTACTTACTGGCCTTCCGGAGGGTCCTTCTGGTCCAGGGAAGCCTATATCTCCGACAGGCCCTCTGTCACCCTATAGGCATGTCCACAGACAAATATTAGTTGCCAAGGAAAGCTCTGGAACCACATGCAAGTACAGTTGTTAAGTAAGTGGCTGGAAACTCACCGGTTCCCCTGGGACTCCCGGAGGCCCTGGGGCTCCAGGTTTTCCCTGGGAAATCAAAGCGAGGAGAAATGTTAGGAGTCAAATTAGGGCATGATGCCATGTCTTTCCGCTCCCGGCCTATGATTTAAGGTGCTGCCAGGTTTTGGCTCTCTATACTAAAATGGCATTCCTAATGGGACAGAGTCTGTGGGGACATATACTTGACTCTGGAGGCTCCAAGGTACAGACTAGAATGCAGTTCTCTAAACATACATATATGTGTATAGGAGAAGGATGGGAGGGGATGATTATATTTTTGAAAATATTAAAATATGTATCCTTATTCCTGGAAATCCCTCTAGTACCTATGTGATTGATAGCTCTTCTTGACTTTGGAGGTGGGAGGGCACATGGAATCAAAGAAATCTTTCCTAGATTTTGTGTTTCATGAGAGGATTTCTAAGTTCATAGTAGGACAGCCTGAAGAAATACCATGTTTGACTTGAAAAGCCACGTTTGGTTGAAAGAAAGAGGACAAGACTGATTTCTTCCAACACATGATGGCTTGGAGGACTGACAACAGAGAAATGTTGCATAGAGAGATCACTGGGAGGGACAAGAAAAGAAGATGGTCCATCAGAGATCAGAAGTCAGAAGTGCCAAAGTGTCCAGATCAAGCTTAAAGAAGGAACCCCTCCTAGACCTTAGACTTAACATGGATAGAAAAACAAATAATGCAGGGATGTAGACATGGGGCTGAGGCTGCAGAAACACTTATAGGTCCTCCAGGAGAGAGTCTGAAAAAGGAAGGACCCTTTATTCCTCTTGCTCTCTAAAACTCTGGGAGGAGCCCCCTGCACAGGTTCGGACATGGCTGAGTGGTGAAGCTAGGCAGACACAAGGCCTGACAGGGCAGCCCTGGTTCCCCAGAGCCTGTGTGTACAAGCAGAAACTCCCAAATCTCCTGTGGGCTCGAGGTGGTTAGAGCTGGAAGGCTAATGTCCCACATGGTCGTGGCCTAGGACACAGAGGGGAGAGTGCTCAGGCTTTGAGATCTGAGACAAAGGGATCAGCGACATTGGTAGCAGGCAACAGCAATCTCAAAGTTCGGGGGAGCTTGGCGAACCTGGGGGACAGCATGCTGACTGGAGGCCTCATCTCACTGCCAGCACTCACAGACACCTCCTCCTCTATACTCATGTATCATCCCAGGAAGAAGCAGGAGAAACAAGCCCTAGAGAAATATCTGGATGGGCCTGAAAATACTAGCAAGGGATAGAACAGCTAAATAAGGGGATTTATCCTCTCTAAATGATTGTTTTCTACAGATTAGGGATGGGTTTTAAATTTTTGTTATTAGGCTTAGCAACTACACAGATTAAAAAAGAGTGGCTACTAGCCTTTTAAAGGATGGGAGTGATGGGTGGTGGTGGATGGCAGTAGAGGTCAGTGGGTTGTGGTGAGTGGGACGGTAGGGCCCTTTCTTATCCTGTGTTCCTATGATTCAAGCACATCGTTTCCACTGACTTTCCTACCCTGGGCCTAGCCTGCAGGGGCACTGAACAAAAGGATAAGTGGGCTCTTATTCATAAAGCATGGCCACAAAATTTTAATTAGAGCATCATGAATGAAGATCAGAATGATCCCTAGGGCTCAGAGAAATGATTTCAACCTTTCCTGGAGTACTTCGTATTCATTTGAAAAGACCTTGATGAGATTAAAACATTTGACACCGGAGAGCAACAAAAATGATTGAGAGTCTGGAAGGGCTAGTTTATGAGGAAACATTAGCAGCAGTAAAGATCTGTTAATAACACCAGGTCGAGGGAAAACTCAGGCAGATCATAGCTTAATATCAAGAACTTGAAGTACATGCCTAGGATAAGAGCTCTGTCTTTTGGGGGCCAAGAAACCTTAAATATGACAAGAACCGAGAGACAAAACAAGCTTCTCAAAGTTGGGCTTGTGTAGTAATGTACTGGCACCTGTAACTAACTGGACATACCCACCCCTCCTTAAGGAAGTTGGGGAAAAAAAGAAAAAGACAGAAAACAAGAAAGAGGTGAAAATAAAGAAAGGAGCAGTCTTGGGGTGCCTGGGTAGTGCAGTCAGTGAAGTTTCAGACTCGATTTCAGCTGAGGTTATAATCTTAGGGTCATGGGATCAAGCCCCACAATGGGCTCCATGCTTGGCTCATACTTAGTGGGGAGTCTGCTTGAGATTCTCTCTCTCCGTGTCCCTCTGCCCCTCCCCTACCTCTGTCCCTCTCTCAAATAAATAAAAATATTTTTAAAAAATAAAAGGAAAGGAGAAATATTGAGGATGGATAGGGACAAGATGGTTTTATTTTTTTAACTGGATGTTTCTAGAACCTACTGCCATAGGAGCTACTGTGTGCTCCTTAGCCCTTCTTGATCCCTAGCCATAGATTTACTATGGAGCTAGAACTGCTTCCTTGTGAAAATAATGTGAGATACTCTGGACTCACCGATATTCCAGCTATTCCTGGGGGACCTTCTGGGCCTCGATCCCCCTGTTGGGATTTAAAAAAAGGTTGTTACTTATGATGATATCTATAAAATCTTTTCCTATAAAATTAATGCTCAAATGAGTATTTGGATTTAGTAAAGCTTTTCTTCGGTATTGATAAGCATTATCAGTATCATTAGATGGGAAAATAAAAATGAGTAGCTAACTGAATTTGTTAAAGCTTTTTTTTTCAAAAAACAAAAGCAAATAATAATTTTAATGAAAATATACCTTTAGGTTATCACTTCTGCGACCTATTTTTAATAGGACTCCACACATACTTACAGCTAAAAGTAGTCAAAACAGTATTTTTATTCCAAAAGTAATCCATTACCAATACTTAAAAAAGAAAGCACACTGAACGTTTTCTAAAAAGTTTTTCCTACACTTGTCTTATTGGATGTAGCGTTGGGATTGAGATATTTAGAACGAGGGATTCCGTAGTTCTGATTAGGCCATCAGAAGATCCCTTCAATTGTTCTGAACAGTAGAGTGATGCAACTCTTTTTCCAAAGGCAATGTGGTATTTTAGATAAAGCTGATGATGCTAAAAGTGCTAATGATTATATATGGGATAATAAAATGGCAATTTTTGTTGAGCAGAACCTACATTAAAAAACTTCATAACTTCACTCAGGGACATAAAAGAAGACTTGATTAAATGGAGAGATATGTTTTGTTCTTGGAGGGCAAGACAATGTTGTAAAGGTGTCATTGCTACCCAAACTAATTTATAAATTTAATGCAATTCTTATGAAATTGCAGCTTGATCAGATGATATTAAAGTCCACTCAGGATAATGAATAAATGAGAAGATAAAAGAAAAAATTAAAAGAAGAACAATACCAAGATTAGCAGTACCAATATCTGAACATATAACAAAGCTATAACAATTAAAATAATGGAATATTGGCATAAGATTAAGCAGTATATCAATTCAGTATAAAATGCTATATAACCATAGACCAACATCCCTAATAGGATTTTAGTAAAGAAAGGGATGTATTATTCAAAAAATAGTTTAATTCCTCTCTTTATATTATACTCCATGTAAATCCCATATAAATTATTTAAAAAACAAAATAACAAGAATTATAAAAGAACTAGAAGAAAACACCAAGTGACTATCTGATTTTGGTTGACAATAAGAATAAAAGGAACTTAGTACATAAAAGCAAAACAAGAAAACACAAAGGAAAACTGTTTGCTACTTGACTACATAAATGTTATATTTACATATGAAATGAGATCAAACATTAAAATGAAAGGTCAGAGCAACTGGGATATAAACTTTAACATAAAAGTAGAAGTAATATCTTTATAAAGCACAGCCTTAGACAAACAGAAAAATAACTAATAGAATAGAGGACAAACAGTATAAACAGGTAGTTCTTGTCAGTTTCACTCTGGCTTCTCTTAAATTAGGGGATTTTAACCCCTAAAATGAATATTGGAACTTTTTATTCAGTGGAAACTCTTATATATCTTGTAAAGTTTAATATTAAGAAGGCTTCTCTTGGACAATATGGTCCTTCCAAAGTTCAGGTCTCACAGTTCTTTGAACCATTCTCCTCTAATGATCTGGCCTCTTATTTCCATTGTTATACCTGAGTCCTTGTCAGTAACAATAACTCCATCCCCTCCATAATCACAATTTCATGCATTCTGATATTAGGCCACTATAATTTTAATTCACTCCATTGAGTACCTTGGATTCTCATACTTTTGATGCCATCAAGACCTCTAATCCATTGAACAAATCTTTCATCAGCCTTTGACTCTCTAAATGGCCTTTCTCCCTTATTTATTTAGTTTAAATTTCATGCTCATTTGTTATAATCACTCCTTTGTGTACACCATTGACTCTCTTGGCCCATTCTTGCTTCCAGTACTCACTTGTCAAAACTGGAACCTTGTTTAAATCTATGCCTTTACCTGAGTATACTTGCTG
Source organism: Ailurus styani (assembly GCA_002007465.1). Classification (NCBI taxonomy): domain Eukaryota; kingdom Metazoa; phylum Chordata; class Mammalia; order Carnivora; family Ailuridae; genus Ailurus; species Ailurus styani. Next base: position 969,648 of record LNAC01000090.1, on the reverse strand, counting down.
GAGAAGATCTCCCTGACTGGTCTCACTTCAGATCATATCCATGAACCTCAGGGGTGTCTGGGGGCTGCCTAGTCATCATACTCTGTGGTCCCTGGACTCTCCTTCTCTCTTAGAAGACCTTTGTCTTAAATCTCCAGCCTCTTCTCCCTAACTCACTCTCAGATGATGATCTTCTTGCTCCATCTCTGAGAAAATTTCAGCATTCAGAAAAGAACTTCTATAAACCCCAACCAATTATTCTTCCTGTGTATCAGTGTCTGTACCCCTATACTGTTTTTCCAGCTGTTACTATGATGAACTATCCAGACTCCTCTCTGAAGCTAAACCTTCCATTTATGTACCAGTTCCCATTTTCTCCTAGCAATTTGAGGATGTCATTCCAGCAATTCTCCCCTTTGTTCCTCTATCGTCACTTCCCTACCCATTCCACCAGATTATTCCTTTATCATACATCTATTCAGATATTTCTGTGGTCCATTTCTAAATTCCATTTTATAAAACCTTACCCTACTTCCTCCAGCAGTCATCTTCCCATTTCTTTGCTTTCCTTTGCAGCAAAACTTCTCGGCCATTGTTTATACTGTATTTGCTAACTCTAATTCTTTTTTTTCCTATTATCTCTTAAATACATTTAAATCCAACAGTTGCTCCTACCAAAATAGTGAAATAGAAATAACCTGTTATTGTTAAACCTCTATCCTGCTAAATCCAATGGTTAATACTTGACCATCCTACTTGACCTCACCCCCATCATACTAGACCTATTTGCAGTATTTGAGAGAGGTGATTACTCCCTTCACCTTGATACATTATCTTCACTTGGATTTCAGGACACCAAGTTTTCCTGGTAACTCTCTGCTCATTTTATCTCAGTCTTCCCTGCTCATTCCTTCTTTTCTTCCTGATGCCTTTATGTTGGAGGCCTCAGGGCTCAGTCCTCAGTCCTCTTCTCTTTTATAAAATCTGTCATTCCCTTGGTGATTTTATCAAGTCTCCTGGCTTTAAGACAGCATCTATATGCCTGGAACAACCACATTTAAATCTCCACTAAGACTCTTTTTAAACTTCATAACTTTTTACTGTTCTGCCTACTCAATACTTCCACTTTGCTATCTAATAGACGCTGCCAAATTTGACCTCGTGTCCAAAGTTAAACCGACCATCCTCACCGTCTCCACACAGGCTCTGCCTATAGCTTTCCTCATTTCAGTTGATGACTATCCCATCATGCCAGTTGCTCAGGTCAAAAAACTTGGAGTTGTCCTTGACTCCTCTTTATTCTCTCATACCCACATCCAATCAATTAGAAAGTCCTGTTGGTTCTACCTTCCCAATATATCCAGAATCTAGCCACTCCTCACTATCTCCACCATTTCTACTTTGATCTGAGCCAGCATCACTCCCAGCTGTATCATGGGAATAGTCTTCTAACAGGCTTCCCTGCCCTCCAGCTGTAGGCCCCGTCACCCTTCTATTTAGAAATGAACTGCTGGTTCCATATTTTACTCAGAGTGAAAGATAAAAGTCCTCACAATGGCTAATAAGCCTCTTTATTATTAATGCTTCTCTAAGTACTTGTGCTCCTTTGGGAGAAGTTTCTCATTTATGTTCTAATACATCCTGAACCAAGGTGAGTCTACTGATCACATGTTTGAATATCATAGCAAAGTTAAATTGCTAGACAAGTTTTTCAGTATTTACTCTCAGTCTATACTTACCCTGCCACAGAACCCATAATAGAATTTCTGGACTGGCACTGGTCCTCTACCAGCCACATTTTGAGTAGTATTGCTTTGCAGGACTGCTATGACAGGGCTACAGCTCTCTTCTATCCCTATCTCTCTGACTTCATCTACCACCCTTCCTTCACCTCATTCCCTCATTCCCCTGGTCTTCTTTGGTGTAACAGGAATGCTCATGGCCTCAGTGCATTTAGACCTAAGGTTTACTCTTTCAAAAAATTGTATATATTTAAGGTATACATCTTGAGGATTTGATATATGTATGTACTGTGAAATGATCACCACGATCAAGCTAATTAATGTAGCGGTGAGAATACTTAGCAATTTTCAAGTATACAGTAAAGTATTGTTACCTATCGTCACCATGCTACACAGTAGATTTCTAGAACTGATTTATGTTGCCCGGGACATTCTTCCTGCAGGGTTGAGGGGACTTGGATAACTCCACCTCACTCTTTCAAATCTTTGCTCAGATCTTGCTTTCTCAGACCAATATTTAAAATTACAACCTTCTCCTTTAGCGCTCCTGAGCCTTCTTAACCTGCTCTACTTTTTTTCTTTCATAGAATTTACCAACATTATTACTTATGTTTATTCTTATAGTTTCTGTATTCCCTTCCTAGAAAATAAGTTCCTTGAAAGCAAAGATTTTTGTCTGTTTTGTACTCTTAGCTGTCTTTAAATCTAAAATAGTTCCTAGTCAATAGGAGGTGCTCAGTAAACATTTTTGAATGTTGAATCAGTGACCCCAATCAGTGACCCCTGTACTTACCTTTATACCTGGAAATCCTTCTAGTCCTGGCAACCCCATTGCACCAGGTTCTCCCTGTTAAATATGAACATAAGAAATGTAGGAGCAATGACCAAAAGGATTTTTAGGCCTTCATTTCAAAAACAAAGATTTATTTTTTTACCAAAAATATACTCCCAAACACTGATTAGCCATTTAGCGAGTAATTGGTATGCTCTATTTTCAAGCATCTGTAGTCTTGCATTTGATATTTGAAAATAGTTTGAGAATAAAGCTATTCCCTGGAGAAGTATGAATATATTTTCTGATTAATTGTTTTTATTCTGATTAAGAATCTAATTAGAATGAATCCCTCTAGTCAGTGATAACTCTAATTTCAATAAAAATTAGAAGGAAAGATGGGCTTTAATGAAGTTTGCCAATTTGTGAGGTACCCAGGGCTGCTAGATGATCAGAGAATAAGACTAAGCTCTTTAAGAGCAGATGAAGATGAAGGTCTGATAGCAAAGTTTACCATCCTGCAGTGTTCTCTGCAGCTCGCCATGAATTGTGAATGTTTCAGGAGATGGCCCCAGAAGCAGCATCTCCAATGATTCTAAAAGTTATTGCTCAAGCTCATGGGTCACTGGCAGAAGAGAAGCAAGCATTTCCATAAAAAAAAATCCATTACATAATCTAGTGTATGGTCCTAGGCCAGCTGGAGCCTGAAGGCTCTCGAGAAATATATTTAGAAAAGTTAGGGTGAAGAAAACTGCTAATTTTGAGCAAATAAACATGAAGGCTTTTGAATCAAGAGAGATAAAGGAGGTAGTTGTCTGATACCTCCTTGTTAATGAATTGTTGTCAACTGCAAATATTTTCTTAAGACACTGGATGCTTTCAACATAATCACATAAAAAGGGAGCTTTCATTCTCTGTAAATATATTTTTTCATGCATAATTCTAATCTGCTTCAAAATATTACTAAGTCTCCAACTTCCATGATTATTTATGATATTGTCCTTATTACAGAACACTTAATGAACAAGCAGATGACTTGATACTTTTCATGCTTTAGAAATCTTTTTAAATAGCCACTAATATATAACCTGTCAATCAGACAAAAATAAAAAAAAGGTGCTCAGATTCTATTCTGCACAAAGCGCTGTAAAAGCGGCCCTAGATTGTTGACAAATGAAATGAACTCTTTGATTCTCTTGTTTACATGCTCAACAATCCTTAGGACCAAGGAAGGTGGTCACCCCATCAATCAATATTTATTTGAAAGAAGTTAATAATTAAATATTTAATTGCAGCCACTTATAAATTAAATATAAAAGGAATTAAATGAAGCACCTCAGAAGATAAATTCAGTTAAGGGTAATTTTTGTCTACAAACATTTACTGAGAAGATTAGAAACAGTGGTGCAGACCTAGTGTCATGGGAAATGAAGGATGCAAAGAGTAAATCGCACCCCCCCCCACCCCACCCAACAGCCTCCTCAAATTGACTTTTCCATTTTCTGCTCTGTGACCTGTCATTCTACCATTCCTGACTTATTTCTCTAGTAGGAAGTGGTATTTCTCTGTACCAGGCAACTGGTGTGAAATGAGGAGAGTTGCACAGTGGTGCTGACATAGGCCCCAAAGAATAATTTCAAAGGTTTATGTGGGATAAATCTGAGGGTTTACACAGTATTTAACTTCATTGTTCCAGATTGTTGCTTTTGTGCTTCACCCACTTAAATCACATCTCTGAAAGCAAGGAACACCCTTTAATCAGTTTTTACTCTTTATCCTTTGTTGTAGCTAAAGAATTTGAAGACTAATTTCTTCAAAGTCTACTTGAATCTGTCTGCTACCTGTTTTCCAATCCAAGTGAATTATGATTTATCCTTTATCAGAATGCTTAAAAAATATTATCACCTTGATATGCAGTTATTAATGAAAAACTTGAAAGAATGTTCCAGAAGAGTAAGTGAGAAGTCTAGGGGTGTCTAGCGGCTGTGAGTCAGTAGGAGAGGGAAAGACCAGGTGGAAATTTTTATCAACAAGATGAAAGAAAATTAAAATTAGAATGAAGGCTATGATTGGTGAAAGCATAAAAAAATGTTACAGATAAAAGGGGGACATGAATAAGAAAACAAAGGAAATTTCTAAGTTACATAATTGGGGTTCAGAAAATGGTACTGACTAGCTGAATTCAAGGGGAAAAATTGGCTCTTAATATATACCGACCAATAACAAAAAATATGTGCTTTAATGCATGTCCTTTGAAAATATATTTAGATGTGAAAAGATTACTTTTTATAGCTTCTTCTTTTGCTCTTTAAAATTTATTCATCCAGTTTTACCAAACTGTACTGTAATGAAAGGACCTTAATTTTTTTTTCAGATGATAATGGAACATGATTTGAAACTTTATTTCAGTTTCAGGTATATCTGAGTTTCAAGCATACTGTATAAATCAAGGTTGAAAGGTTAATACAAGTGAAATATGAACATATGCTTGACAAGGACATGACAGGAAGAATTGCCAAGGAATAAAGGGAATCTAATGAATTTGGCAGATGCAGCAGCGTGATGCTCTGTGATTGAGAAGGATGCTTGAGAACAACTGTCACTCTCTCGGGGGCTGCAGGACATGCTCTCTTGCCACACTGAGTGCTAACTAAGCTCCCGATACCTCACACCTAAGAAGCAGGTAGATGACAGCACACCATATTTCCTACCGAATAACTGCCTAAGACATCCAAAGCAAATAGTCCCTTCCTTTTTGGGGGGTAGGGAGAGACTGGAGACATATTAAGGCATTTCTTTCCAGTAAGTATTTCTCTTCCACAATCTACTTAACACTGAGTTAACCATCAAAATAACCATCAGAAGAAAGTGTTCTGTTTATCAGCAACTTCATATGTGCCCTCCTCCGCCGCAGGGCAATTTTGAAAATACACTAATAAGAAAGACAAAGGCCAATGGCAGTGATGTCAAGACCAATATATCTTAAAAATGAACACATCGCTGGTATTTCTTTGGTGGCTTGCCTCCTGCCTCCAATGTTAGTTAACTGATGAACAGCTAAGAAAACAGGCCATCGTTGCCAATGCTCTTCTTTCAAACTTCAATAAAGACTTATTTTCTAAATGACACAAAGCATGGGAATATACATACCACTGGGCCAGGGTCTCCTTTTGGGCCCTACAAGAAAAACATGGGAAGTCACTTTTAAAACAACAAGGGAAGCAAAATTATACAGTCTAAAGTACTTTAATTCAATTTGCTTTAAGACACAAACAACCTACTTGCAATTTTTGTTTTGCTACAGCTTGGATATGGAGAATAAGATGATGAAACATAATTTGATGGAACCCCATCACAGTGACAGCTAGAACACTGATTTAGTTCTTATATTTACAATGCAGAAAGGGATACCACCGTGCAGAATGCTATTCTTCATGATTTTGGCTGGGTACACTTTCTCCATTTTATTATAATTTGCTATCATTTGTTTGCTACTACAGAAAACCTTGGTTATAGTCATACCAGGTATTTTTCAGTGAACTTAGGAATATTTATTTATTTGTTTACTTATTGTGACTGTTCTGCTAAAGAATGCTTGGAAATAAAAATCTGTACTCACAGGGGGTCCAGGGGGTCCTGGAAGACTGGGAACATTCACGCCTCCCTTCAAAAGAAAAAAAGAAAAAGGTGAGACACATTTATAGCAACCTATCACTGGAAAATAATTTCACATAATTACCAAAGTAAATACCTGGATTTTGTATAAACTGCTCATTCCATTTCCTTCATTGAATGGTACACCCTTTGGAAAGAGAGGAGATAGAGAATTATTCTTTTTTAAATTAATAGTCTCTCTACCTTTCATCCTTTTATCAAATGATATTTCTCCCATTTTATTTTAGAACGTGAGTTTGATAATACGAGTGAAACAAAACAATGTTTCCATTTTGGGCTTTTCAAAACCAAACGTAGGGGGAAAAATGACCAGGAGTTTGAGCTACACCTGCAGCCCGGAGAGACTTTCAGTGGGGGTGTGATGAATGTTTGTGTTTGACACATGAGACACTAATCCATCAGAGAAAAATACTATTTGCTCATTCAAATTCAGTTTCTGAATCACCAACTTATGCTGTTTACAGCCCGCTGACCTGCTGGCTATAACACGGTGATGCCAATGAAGATGTGAATAGGGAACAATTTGGCTACTGAAAAGTGATTTTTTTCTACAGTCCCTTTATACTAAATAGAAAATTAAAGTAAATGGGGAAAATGATGTTACTCACAACCCTGTGTGGATGTTTCTACACAAACATATTCTTTAGAACAACAGGGAATAAAACTTCCTAAGGACCTGTGAATGGAAAGTTCCAGAATAACTGACAGTTAAATAGGACTAATCTGACAGTCTTTAAAGAATCAACATTTTGGCATTCAGGAAAAATTTGCAGATAAAAATTTTAGCTGGACTCTTTTATCCTTCTTTTAAGAAGTTCCCATAGAATCAATAATCTGCATTTTTCCTTTTTTGTGATCTCCACACTTCAGTTGCAAAACTGAAGAAGACATCGTCTCACTGTTTTCGGGTGATCACGGCCAATGGTGCTTGGTGAACAGGATTTGCATACATCTTCAAAACACTAGTGATGGGAGGGAAAATGCTCCATTCATTTATTCCTTTATTATTTCACTCGCTCATTTGGTAACTGGCAAATGTCTACTGTATTTTAGTGTGCTGAGTCCTAAAGAGATGAAGAATATTTTTGTCTGAGATTTCCAGATGATGTGTCTCATAAAAAGACAATATGTAATCTATTTTGAAGAATGAATAGTTTTGAAGAATTCAGGGGGAGGAGGAAGATTTCCTAACCCAGTGTAAAATACAAGCCCCTTTGTGAACTCATGCTCTATGTTGCTTGTTGTGTCCACTGGAGAGGGAATGCATTTTAGGATCTGAGCCCCAGATGCTTTCTGTTCTGCTTCTTTGTCAAGGGAACAGGCAAGTAAACAAAATGAAGAACGGGTTTAGGAGAACAGTGCAAATCTGTTCATGTGTATAAAACGTGTGACTGCAGGCAGAATAATTACATATCTTTGTTGTCTTCAGAAAGTCACAGACTAATTCTGACCTTCCTCAGGTAAGTTTGGTTTCTTAAAGAATTCCTGTGAGGTAGAGTGGAAAAGAACATTCAGCCTAGACCAAAGCTCTGGTGTGATTTGAGCATGGCCCCACAGGAGGGCAGACTTGCTACAGAGAGAGGTGCCTCTCCTCTCCGCAGCCGCCCTGACAAAGTGCACATCTGTCTCAATCGCAAACATAAAAACATTGATGGCCCTTGTACATTTTACTCACTAGGTGCTATATAAATAGAATTTCTCCACATCTCAGACATCATGGATGGTAATGAACACATATAGCCTAACACCACATTCTGTACCAACTCACATCGCTGGAAGGGAACTCTTTTTAAAGCCTGTCTTTTCTGTGACTGAGGCTCACTGAGGTTACATGGCTTTCCCAGGGTCCCCCAGGCAGGACGTGGAGAGTCTGGGCACACACTCAGTCTCCTGAGTCCAGAGGAGGGAGGCCTGTAGTATGCAAATCTGAGTATTTCATACTGGGGCTGCGCTAAAGGGGAAAACTCAGGTGTCTCCAAAGCTGTGTTGGCTATCATTTATAGTATCCATAAAAATCACACACCTTTTATCCTGGAAGCATCGAAAGGTTGTCTGACCTCTGAGTTAGAGAAGTCTCAAGCAGACACATGAATTTAAGTTTTAAAACTGAAATAACTCACCGGTGGTCCGGGTGGTCCGGGTCTCCCAGGGGGTCCCTCACTGCCCTGCATGGGATATAGAGACCAAAAATCAATGGTTTGCACATTTCGACACCAAGTTTATGAACCAGATTGTGCTTGCTCAGAGAGCCGTATTCTTAGATCAATATGATTTTGTTTCAGTCTTGCAAAGTCTTATTCATCTTGGCTTTCCCTTTCACCTGGGAAAATACGTTCCTAGACCACAGGAAAGGTAAATGCCTTTTCCATACCCATTCAGATTCCCACTGGGGGAGCCCCAGGGATGAAGCTTAGTTTTCGCTGGAGCCAGGCAATGTGGCAGATCCTGTTCTGGAGTTCAAGTGCAGCTGAGGAAACTCCAGTCATGGGGGCTTGCAGAGTGGCATTCCTGCAAGCAGGGGCAGGCTTGGGGACTGGGCTTTCTGCATCAGTCCCTTGCTTCTACCCCCAGCTCCACCACCTTTTTCTTCTGGGAACCAGAGGTCATCCACATAATTTAACCAAAGGAGAAAAATCACACCCTGTGTTGTGTTTACAGGAGGAGAAACTTTTTTCACTCCCTAAGGTTATACCGGACTTTGCAACCAAGTCATGTACACCCCATTGACCAGCAGTGACTGCAGTACAACACTGTTTAAGGGCAATGTTCTATACAGTTTAAACAGCCTCAAACATTCTGCTGGAAGGAGAAGAAGCCTGCTTCTGAAAATGGAATTGTGAAAAATGAATTCAAATTGAAACTTGAAAAATGGATTTCACTTTTATTTTTATAAAACATACAATGCTTATCGATCTATACTAAGCAAAGCTATTATAGTCCCTTTGGTGCCTTTAACCAGTGTTTCCTGGAACTGTGCTTTTCTTTTAAGATAATAGCCTCATAAAATCTTTAAGTCCCTTTATGCCAGAGGAATACAAGAAATGGTTAATTAAAAACGAATTTAGACAGTAAGATTCCTACTTACAATGCCCCAAAATTTTGAGGGATTTAAGTCCATTTCCATGAATTTGATGAAGGAATTCATTCCAATCTGCCCGTATTTTTTTTGATAACAAAAGAAAGTATCATAAAAACTATTTGTTTCTATCTTTATCAATGAAAATAAACTGTAAAGTTTTTATTGCAATGTATTTGCTTTCATGCATTGCAAACTGCTTCGATGGTGGCTATCTCTCTAAGACATGTCATATTCTGTTGACTGCTGGCAATGTCCTTCAGAGAATTATGTCATAGTTCTCATGAACTATGAGAGGACAACAAACAAGGAAAAATATGTGCCTATTATAAAGACTCTTTTTTTTCCTGGCACAATTAAAAGTCACATTTTCATCCTCGGTTGTGCCCTAAGCTCATCTCAGTGTGGAATTCCCATTAACTTCAAAAGGCAAATCTCTGACTGAATAAGTTCCATAGAGAACAGAGGAAAAAAGGCTGGTGGGGTTGGGCAAGTGTCCTGGGAATACTATGAGAAAAAATGTGCAGAGACCATCTAAAATAAGCACACGGCTCCTTTCAATTTTTTTTTTTAATTGCTTTGCTTCTTGATGCCATTATGCCTCATTTTGGTCATTTCAGGGTAGAAGCCCCTTGAGTCGCTTATAGGGATCCTTTGATTCTTACTTCCCAAATCTGAATACTAGTCTTATTTCACTCCTTGGCTGGCTGTGTCTTGGGCTCACACGGCGGAGCCAATTTAGACCTAAATTGGGTAAACATATGAAGCCCTGGGGTCTTCCTGCCTGAGATTCCTCTATTGCTGGTCTTCCCTTCAGACCATAGCAACACATTTGTCTAATCAACCAGACTCCGCAGGAAATAAGTGTCCTAATTCCTTAGCAAATTTCCCCTATGACCCTTGAAGGACAGAACTTCTAGACTTTGTCAACAAGCTATCTGGAGCCTTGGCACCTGTGGCGGGAACTCCCTGATACAAACCGTCTTACGCGTACCTCTTCAGGAAGCCGCCTCCATTCCATCCTTCCACATAACTAGATGTTCAGGACCTTGAATCCAGCTTGGACTTTTGCTCTATGACACCCGTGTTCTATTCATCCTTTTCCCTAGGAACCCATATTCAGACCCGTTTTGGTACCTGTATCTTTCCAAGTCCATTACCAGAATAGCTATTCCCTGACGTTATTCCTACTTTCAGGCTTTGCTTGATTTTGTGGATCTGTTAAGGGTCTCACCTTGCCATCCCCCAATCCCCAAGTCAGAGTGTAAGTGAGGCATTTCCTCTGTACCTTGTCACCCTTTGCTCCCGCGGGACCAGGATGTCCAGTTCTTCCCAACAAGCCCTATAAAGCACAAAACCAAGTGTGTTACAAAAAAACAACTAAATGGCCAAAGGCATTGGAAGTTGGTTGCTAAAACTGATACATTTTGAAGGTCATTTGATCCTAATTAAATCAGTTCTACAAGCTTATATTTCTTTAGGCTGATACAGCTGCTGTATCCTGCTGATAAGCCCTTGCAAGGGTAAAATTTGTATTTGTGGCCGCTTTTTCACCTTGGCCAACCACATTTAATGACTTTAATTGGAACCTTTTGATACATTTAAGAATTTAGCCTTGCTGTTTAAATGGCAATTTACATAACATTATGCCTTCCTAAATGAGCTATAATTTTGGTAGCGATCAACATTTTAAATACTTCAAGACGCGGCAGAATTAACCATGTGCATATTAAGTTATGCGATCTGCATTTTATCAATGGAAAATAAAATTTAATTTTAATTCTTCTTTGAGAATGGAGTTAGCTATAATTTCCATGGTTCCTTTCACAACTCTTCTCTCCACTTTTAATTTTAATGTACAATTTAAAGCCAGGTTCTACATAACTGTGGTGAAAGTATAAAAGATAAAATTTTAATTATGGTGAATCTATGCTTTAAAACACAAAGGAACATGATCACATGCCTACTTGTGAGGTAAAATACCATTTGGATAGGAACTCATAGGAATTGCTGGAGAAGATGCAACTTGAGTAGGGTTGCTAGATTTAGCAAATAAAAATATGATATTTGAGACAAACCTATGCTAAAACCATTTATTTATATGAAATTCAAATTTAATTGCCTGTCTTTTTTTTTTTTTTTATTTGATACAGAGAGAAAGATCACAAGTAGGCAGAGAGGCAAGCAGAGAGAGAGGAGAGAGGAGGAAGCAGGCTCCCTGCCGAGCAGAGAGCCCGATGCGGGCCTCGATCCCAGGACCCTGGGATCATGANGGATTTAGCAGCTAAGAAAGGAAAAGAGATTGTTTTAGTAAAACAGTATAAACAAAGACATAAAGATCACAAAGTTGTGTTTGAGGGACAGTGAAAAAAAAGTGTTAATTAAAGTAGAGGGTATTTTAATGGATAAATGGGAATAAAAATAAATTGAATATGATAATCCTTAGCCCATTTTCCCCTTTAAAAATATATATTCTTAGTTTATGGTATTTAAAAATGTAAGGGTGTAATCATCTGAATATCTCTTCCAAAGGTTAATGCCAAAAAAATGTAACTAAAAAATAGAATGCTCCTTTACATCTAACTTCTATTCAAATAGACTCTTTTTTGGTCTGGCAGAATCTTGATGACAAGTCTCCATCATCCTGAGGAGCCTTAAAGTAATACTGAATGAAAATCTGAGATATAGGATGCAACTTTTCTTTTTCTTTTCTTTTCTTTATTTTTTATTTTATTTTATTTTTATTTTATTTCTTTTTTTATTTCTTTTTATTTATTTTCTTTCTTTTTTTTGTTTATTTATTTGACAGGGAGATAGAGAGCACAAGTAGGCAGAGCGACAGGCAGAGGGAGAGGGAGAAGCGGGTTCTCTGCTGAGCAAGAAGCCTGATGTGGGACTTGATCCCAGGACCCTGGGATCATGACCTGAGCCGAAGGCATAGGCTTAACCAACGGAGCCACCCAGGCACCCAGGATGCTACTTTTCTAGGCAACATCTGGATAATCTACAGAGAGGCACAGAGAACAAAAGGCAATGTGGACTTTAGTTCACCCTGCATCTATCCCAGCAGATATGAAGCATGAGTGGAAGAGCTTTAGCAAATACTCACGGGGGGTCCAGTAGGGCCTGGGGCACCTGGAAGGCCTGGAATTCCTTGAAGACCCTAGAAGAAACAGTTCCTACCATAAGTCTGTTACATAGTTAGAAACAAGGCATTTTAGTTGATCAAATATTTTGACTATTGAAATCAAACATCTATGTTGGCTGGAAAACATGCTATATATGATATACAAATGCCCATTTTCAAAGAGTAAGGATGACGAGCTAAAATGCCATAACATGGAATCTGCAACAAACATAATTTAATGTGCTTGGTGATTCATAGAGCGTTTCTGAGCTCACAGAGCCACCCCATCAACAATAGCATCACTGAGAATCTGGCATTGCTAAAACACGGACATACACATTTCCAATTGGCAGAACGCCATCAAAGAAATACATGATTACGCTAATGCTTCAGCTAGTGCTAGTGGGAAAATGGAATATGTTTTATGATATAATATTTAGTTTAGCTGAACAGTTCATTATAAGAAGAAATTTGGCTCATCGGTGAATTTAAATTTAGAATCTTGTAATGGCTTAAGCATAAAAGTGAATGAATAGCCCCTCCTCCTTCTTCTTGGATTTGTAGAATAATGCTAATTATACTGGATAGGGTTTAAGATACTGATATATTCATATATTCAAGGAAGAATTGGCAAGATTAATTGGTGGCTTGTGGAATTGATTTTGTTCTTTTACAAAGTATGTCAACAACAGAATACTAGTTAAATAAGTTACATAAAATAATATAAAATATTTTCCAACTATTAAAATCATGTTTCAGCAAACTATTGGCTAACATAGAAAAATGACAGTTATAAAATGTTACATAGAATAATGTTTAAATTATTAAAAATTACCAATATACTTCATAAAAGATGAGAATGATAGAGGTTCAAAGTACTTAATCTGTAAATTTTGATGTCAGATGTGTTTCGGAATTCTGAATTTTCTGATTTTTTTATAAAAATAATAGTGCTCACACTAACACTAACATTCCCAGTGATGCCCGGGGCAGTACCCTCTAATAAACATACAAATATTCTGTAGCAAAACATGATATTCTTATCAAGTGGGATAAATAGACTGGCTCCATATGATTTCAGGTCAGATTCTGCTACCAAAGAATTTCCTGAAAATTTGGGAAAATATCCAGGGTTTGCAGAGGCTCCTGAGCTTTAGTACTATAGACGAGGGATGTGGGTCATAATTTTACTATTACCAAGACTCCTTCCTTAGCAGTACAAATAGGGATAACTTTTACCTTTTTAGTGTTTTTGTGTATTTCCCAAATTTTCTGTAATAAACTCAGGTGACTTTTATAATATATCTATAATATACACTTTTAAATACTCTTGTTATTTCGGATAATGATATGATGTGTCAAGGTCTAGACTGAATGATTCCACTCTTTCAGGTTTTAATTTTCTTTACTGAGTAATGTTTTATATTTCCAAACCTTTCATTGTTATAACAAAGTTCCTTTGCCTTTTACTGTGATGAAATATGCATTTTTAGACACATTATAAATATTAGGTGGAGTGACCATGGCAAAAATACTGCATGTTTATTTATGAGAATTCTGTAGGACCAAGGTTCTCTCAAATCAAGGTTCTTTGCATCAGTGTGATCAAGGACCAAGCTCTGCCAGACCTGTCCATCTAATGCCAAATGGGACTGTATGTTACTTCAGGTTTTTTCATGTGATATGATATGAAGAAACACTGAAAAGAATCTCCTCAAACATGCTGAAATGCCTCATGAAATAAGAGTTTTGGGTAAAATCTTATGTATGCTTGTGTTAAAGAATGTGGACATGTTCTTTCTTCAAGATGATATCATCCTCACTGGCAATGCTGTGTGTGTGCATGCGTGTGCATGTGTGCATGTGCATGCATGCACAGGCGTGTGGATGGCACACACTGGCATGTTGCATTGTCTCTTTTTACTCCCTTACTCTTAACTTATGTATGCGTTTATAAATTGAAAGGAAACAAATTTCCTTTGGAAATGGCACCTCTAAATGTCTGGAGATTATAAATGCCATATCATAAATTGCTTTATCTCAAAATACCCACATTTCCATAAAATTCTCTCTCTATGTACATGTATAAGATATGGGTGTACATATGTATTCTTTTTTTTTTGCTACTTTTAGTTTCATTCCTGAATCAGTCTAGAGATGCTGAGTGAGTCTTTAGGTAGTTTAATTTATAAGCTTGGGACTCATTAACCTTTGATGACCACATTAAACTTTAAAATAAACCTTAGTCCATAAATAAAAAAAAAATCATTCTCAGCAGTCTTTCTCTGAGCAAGCTGAAATTTTGTAGTAAGGGTAAAAGTTACTATGGACGCATAAAGGGCAATAAGATAATTTTAGAAGACAAGATGGTCATTAAAGAAGACAAATACATATTAAAGAGTAGGACAGTCAATTTAGCATATAGTGCCAAACTAAAATACAAAATAGAATTTATTGCATAGATATTCAAGGATCATTAGAGCTAAGTTCTTTCTCTGAGCTGATATTTTGGTTTTGCAAGTCCTAGCTCAGTTGCTACCAAGAATATTTATTTTTCCATTGTTATAATTTATGGTTGACAGTATTTTTCATGGCCTATTTATCAATTATCATCCTGAAATACTGTAGGAAAATCTTCATTCCAAGCAAGAATTCACTCTGAGAGGTGAGTGTGTTCTATTAGTGTCTTAAAAGTTGCTACTTTGATTTGTGAAACACCTGCAAAAAATGTAGAGGATAATGTCACTTTTCTCGGAGCAATGAGCAAATAAGCAGCTCCTCTAAGTTCCCAAACAGATTAAAATGAAGACATAATAATTAGAAGTCCTCAAAGAGATGAAATGTCCCTCTGTATCTTTTCCACTAAGAGTAGAACAGATATCTGAGATTTTGTACAACTAGATATTATATGCATATTAAAATAGTATAGTTTACTGGCCCGTTGGAAACACACATGTTCTCGGTCAAAGTTTCATTCACGTAAACAAGTCAATAAATTATAATTTCAGTTAGTATCTGAGTCCAAGTAGATACTACTCATTGAGTCTATCCAAGTAGATGATATTCATCACTCCCTATCTGTCTGAGTTACTATGCTATTTCAGCCTTATTCATATTATTCATGTGATGTGAAGAAATAACTGAAAAGAATCTCCTTCTGAAATTGCTACATATAATAATTAATATAGTAATATTAATAATAATTCCCCATATAATAAGAGTCTTGTGCAAAATTTTGTGTATTCTCTGTTAAAGAATCCAAAAGGTATACAGCAGTTTGCCTTTCCATGGTTTCAGTTACCATGGTCAATTGCTGTTTGAAACACATGAACCTCCTTCTGACTTCTCTTCAGAAGGTCAACAGCAGCCTAACACCCTGTCAAAAGGCCTACATCCTTCACCTTACTTCACCACATCATATAGGCAGTTTATCATTTCACATCATCACAAGAAGGATGGCTACAGTACAAAAAGCTACTTGGGAGGGAGGGAAGGACCACATTCACACAACTTTTATTATAGTATGTTGTTATAATTATTCTGTGTACTATTAGTTATTATTGTTAATCTCTTACTGTGCCTAATTTATAAGTTACGCTTAATCATATGTATGTATATATAGGGAAAAAATAGCATGTATAGGTTTTGGTACTCTCTGCAGTTCTGGGCATCCATGCAGGTCTTAAAACATATTCCCCACAGGTAATGGGGATCTACTATACTTAAGAAAGAGAATACTAAAATAGTGGATTAATAATAATGATACATTTCAGTTTACCAAGAGAGCAAAGTATCCATTAGAATCAATCAAAATTAACTTCTAATAAATTTGACTTAGAGTCACTTATAAAAAACCTGAATTCCAATTATTTCCAATTATTCCAATTATCTTTTTGTTATTGCCTTCTCAATTGCCTCTAAAGCCTACTCCTTGAATCTAGGCAGTTAAAAGCTGTTAGACTATTAAAATCAGATATAGGGCTTGTACATTAGTGAAACTTCCTGTGGAGCATGAAGAAGCAAAAGCTCAATAATTCTTATTTTGAAAATAAAATGCCTTTACTGCTTTATTTATGGATGAAAATAAATGTTGTATTTCTTTGTTCTTCAATTTTTAATTTGGAAAAAAGCAAGCTAATTCTCACAGTTTTCTAGAATAGGATCAATATTAAAAACAATAACACATGGTGATACTTTGTAACATGAAATATAACTCTGACTCAAAAAATAGATCTACTTTATACAGTTACAATTTTCAGTACTAACATCAAGGTTAATATATGCCAGATGGCTTACTTACTTTCATTAAGAATTATTAGCATCAAAACTGTTTAAACTAACAACAATTCATCATCCTAATTGGTTTTTCTAAGAGTTAAGGTAAATTATGCAGGAAAAGAATGATATCCTGAGCATCACCATGGCTTAGAGTCAGAAAATTATACCATCATCTCAAAAGTACTTTGACTTTGAACCTTAGTCTGGGGATGGGTAGCTGATCTAAACTAGCTGAATCAGATCCTTTTGATCTTTTGTTGTTGTTGTCGTTGTTGTTGTTGTTTTTCCTCCCAAGAGTATGAAAGTTGAGCAGAGACACAGACAAAGCAAGGTCACTGAAGTTGAATCATGTTACAGCAGAATCCCAGGCAAGTTCTGCTGAGTTTTGGATCTGTCCTGAGTCCCTAGGCTGGTTGTTCAACTATTTCTTCAATCCACTAGCTACCTCGGGATTCTTTTCAGTAGATCCTTGCTTTTATCTTGAGAGAGCTGGAATTGCTATCTGCTACATAAAAACAAAAACACAGTATCAACTCTGTGCTTTATTTTCCTTCTCTCAAAAACTGAACCATTGATAATAAACTTCAATGTATTATTATTTACATTGTGTTGATATTTGAAACAGCCTACGTAAATCTTTGTTTTTATTTGAGTTAGCATTAAACAAGAGCTATAGACAAGTTGATGTCCTTCCTCTGAGTCCTGCAAGGAGAGTCAATAGCAAGACTACATTCTCAGGGAAGAGTCTTACCTCATCACCTTTCTCTCCAGATATCCCTGGGTAGCCCCGCTCTCCTTTGCTCCCCTAAAAAGACAAGAAATACAGCTAGTATACTGAATCTGTTTTGTTGTCTTTTAGAACGACGAAAACATCTCTTAGCATACTTGGGACATGTAAATTTGGACACTGTCTGGGCACAAAAAAGTGACATTTGCAAATGGCTTTTACACCACTTTTCCAAAATATTTCTCATAAAAAGTAGTGTGTTTTAAAATTGGTTTTGTTTTTTTTCACACTGAATTGGAAGGAGCACAGAGAGTGGAGGAGAAACTGCCTTACCTTTGGTCCCTCCCTGCCTGGGATTCCTGGAGGACCCCGTGGGCCTGTATCACCCTAGAGGACGGAGCAGTACAGAAGTGAGAGAAGGCACTAGATGTAAGCTCCAGGACCATCATCATCCAGCCTACCTCCTCACCTTCTGGGCTATGGGATCATACTTTCCAGGCTCACCAGCGCCAGTTTCTTCTCCTTTGTTGCTTTTCAGCCCAGGAACACTGGCTTGGCAGTTGCCACAGAAGTTCTAATGAGCATAGAGATAAGGTTACTGAGAGATTCATCAAAGCAATCTATACAAGTGAGGTCTGATCAGATCTGAAACTTTGTCAGAGACCAATGATACAGCAAGTGATATACCACTATTTTCAGAGACTTAATTTATCCAATTTGAAAAGACTACTTTTTGTGAGGTAAAAACTACATATGAAGATAGACAATTGTATCTGTTTATGATATTGGTGACCTTCTTTCTTTCTTTCTTTCTTTCTTTCTTTTAAAATCATGTCGGGGTGCCTGTGTGGCTCAGTCTGTTGACCATCCGGCTCCTGATTTTGGCTCAGGTCATGATCTCAGGGTTCTGGGATTGAGGGATTGAGCCCAGGTAGGGTCTCTTGCTCAGTGGGGAGTCTGCTTGTCTCTGTCTCTCTTTCCCCACTCCCTGCTCATGTGTGTACTCTCTTTCTCTGTCTTTATCTAAAATAAATAAATTTTTATTTTTTTAAATAAAAAGCATGCTATGATGATATATAAGTGGGAAATTCCAAATATATAAGGAAAAGACACATAAGTCAAGAACACAGACTGTTTCAATTGTTTAGCAGCATGTTTTAAAAGGGAGGCAGTAGTAAAGTTCAGAATAACAAACAAGATTACAGACCTCATAGAATCAACAGTATAGATCATTAAAAAGGAAAGGAAAGGACTCCCATCCAAGTACTAACCAGGCCCGACCCTGCTTAGCTTCCGAGATCAGACGAGATCGGGCGCGTTCAGGGTGGTATGGCCGTAGACAAGGAAAGGAAAGGAAAGGAAAGGGAAAGAAAAAAAGGAAAGAAAGAAAGGAAGAAAGGAAGAAAGAAAGAAAGAAAGAAAGAAAGAAAGAAAGAAAGAAAGAAAGAAAGAAAGAAAGAAAGAAAGAAAGAAAGAGAAAGAAAGAGAGGAGGGAAAGAAGAAAGGAAGGAAGGGAAGAAGGGAGGAAGAAAGGAAAGAAGGGAGGGAAAGAAAGAGTTGTGAAGAAAGGATTTCTCCTTTTGAGAACAAAATTAGTTGGAGGACACTACACCCAGGTTACCAACATTGTCAGTGGAAGCACTCATGTGAGAAATAATTACTTGAGTGACTTGGACTTGACTCTGTCAAATCCAAGTGCAGATAGGAAATCTAAGTGGAATTACCTTGCCATTGCCTTTTCTGTAACCTTTAGCTGATCTGGAAAGGCTTGAATTTAAGTGTCTGAGCTCACAAGATAAACTTCTTATCACATTCCTAAAGAAAAAGTGCTTGTGAAAAGCCCTAAAAAGGCTTATTTTTAAATTGTTAGAATAAGCATATGATCAGGAAAGCCACAGAATAGGGACCACTGGGTGGAGGAGACAGTTGAACAGTTGACAGAAGGTAGGAGAGTACCAGCCTCTCTTCTTCCATTCTTTTAACCAAAGGGAGGAATCTTGAAATGTAAAAAGGGAATTGAAGCTTGCCGTTAATGAGAAATTGGCAAGAAAGCTCATGGCTATTCAAGTTCAATATTTTTGCTCAGTGAACATCAGAATTAAGTCTGATTTCCAAAAATACGCTCCTTGGAAGACTAATTCTGTATACTATTGAAAAGGATCTGAGGCAATTTCTCTAAAAAATGCTGGATTATTAAAGAGCTCTCTCTTCATGGTGATCCATTCTTAGAGCTGGTATATATAAAAGGGGCCGGAGTGTGCAACATTTCCCAGAACTAATTTTGCCATCAGGATCTTTTCACAGAGCTAATGTGTTGGTAGAGGAAGTAAAAAAATACATTTATAATTGTAAATCCATTACTTATAATATCTGAAAAACTATGAAGGGAGAGAGATGCCAGAGGACTTATGAGAACCAAGAAGTGTTCTATATTTCAAAAAGCTTGAAGAAGATGAATTATTGTATCTGTAGGCAAATAAATGTGGCATATCAATACGGAGCAAAACCCTGGCATATCAACACTCAGCAATATTTTAGAATGGATTATTCAATTGATTGTTTTAATTAAACATAAAAGAATGGTAACCATTATGAATCAATAAAATTTTCTCAGAGTCATTTCTTTAGGTTAGGGTTGCCAGAATGGTAAATCAAGGGAAATGATTTCATTGAGGGTCTTGAAAAAAATCTTTAGATTTTCTTATAGAGACAATAAAGGTGCATCAATTATTAGCCAATGTACAATCTCATTCAAAGAGGGACTGATACACAGATTAACCTATATGAAGTCTTTGAAGGGATGTCATTTGGTCCTGGAATTATGTTAGTTCTTTACTACATTTTAATCAAAGATACGTTTGAAAACAGAAAGCAGATGACCAAGTTTGCTAAAGACTAGACAGAGAGGGAGACTTAAGGCATTGGGAAATAGGATCAGAGTTTAAAATTACATTAGGTTGACCTAACAGATCCAGTCTCCACTCTAAGTCCCTGTATTTGGACTCTGCTTTGGGGGAACTCCAAACTTCCCCCTTCTACGGAATGCAGTTTGATGGGACTTTCAGTTGAGGTGTCCTGTGTCTCACCAATCAGCTCTCCTGAGACTCAGAACCTCATTAAAGGGATGTTGCCCTGGTGGAACTATCAGTCATGCTCACTTCTGAGGCCTTTGGAGTCCTTGTTCTCGTCAGAGCCTATTCAGTCTGTTTGTCTATTCTGTGAGCCACCGTATATTCTATTGGGATAGTCATTTCTGCTGAAGGGTACAAGTCTTGATCCTAACCATTCTGGAATGATGAGGTTTAACTCTTAGAGTCCTGGCATTTCCAGCATTACCACCCTTGTGGAGAGCCTAAGACAATGCACGAGGACCTGTGATCTTGTGTTGATGTTGAGCTTACTAGCTGTGGGACTCTGAGGAAGTTACTTAGCTGCTTAGAACTTCAGTTTCTAATTTATAAAATGGGGATACTACGACAGTATAAATTTATAGGATTTCTGTGAGGATTAAGTGAAATGGTATAAGTAAAGCTGTGTGTTGCCTGCCATGTAACTCTAACTCAAAGAAATTAAGATCTTCCTAAAATCCCCATAAATATTCTCTTTTGACTTATAAGAAAATGTTGAATTTTGAAGGTCTTAGAAACCTCCTGTAATTTATTTTTATATTGATATTCATATTTACATTTCATAAATTATATTTATATTTATATATTCTCAAATTTTTAATCATCTAGCAAATACTTACACCAGAATTCTTGAATTTTTGAATTTAAATCAACAAATACTCCTGCCTGCCTACTATTATGTAAGTCATTGTACAAACCACTGGGTTAATTGCTAGGAACATAAAATAAATCACATATATACACAAAGAGCCCAATTATGTGTGTGTGTGTGTGTACCTATATACACTGTCCATTCATATATAGATAGATAGGACACATAAGGTTTGAGTATAATGTGAAGGGACAGATTTTCACCTGGGTCCACTCAGTCTTAGCATGCCATGAAAAAATATTACAAATACATAATCTTATAGGTATCCCATTATCATTCTCCCCCATCTGCATTACAAATAAAACACAGGGTAGTATTAGAGACAAAAATGGTATTTTTGATAAGATTTATTCCTTATGAAATGAATAATAGAGATAGTTTTTATTTAACAGAGTAACAGGTGTTAGGGCAGTTGTTGGCTTTGGAACTTTATAACTCACTTTGTAAAATCCCATGACATCAAAGTTCGGCCCTGCAAGCTGGCTGTTTATTGAGCTCTACTGGTTTTCACCCTAGGACTGGTGAGGGTAGGTCCAAGTGAGAAGGATTAGGTTTCACAGTGGTGAGCCAGGACGTAAACACCCATGAGGTGAAAGCTGTCCCTCCAGAGAAGAGAATGGTCTGTTCAAGGGTGTTGAGGACACTGCTCCCTCTGTGTAGCTCATCTCAGAACTACTACCTTCACCCAACACCCCTTACACCCAAACTGACTATGAGGTAAAGAAGAAGAGAGTGGAGGGATTAGCACAAGCAGCTCAACATACATAAACATGTGTTCCTTTTTCTATCTTAAAGATGTTCTGCCTTTTATTTATTTTTATTTTTTTAAAGATTTTATTTATTTATTTGACAGAGAGAGAGAGAGAGATCACAAGTAGGCAGAGAGGCAGGCAGAGAGAGAGGAGGAAGCAGGCTCCCCACTAAGCAGAGAGCCTGATGCGGGGCTTGATCCCAGGACCCCGAGATCATGACCTGAGCCAAAGGCAGAGGCTTAACCCACTGAGTCACCCAGGCACCCCAGATGTTCTGCCTTTTAAAAAATTGAATTGCTCAGGCAAAAAAAAAATTGCTCGGGCCAAGAAATTAACTCAATTTCTAATAAAGACTTCCTTTCTGAATTTTCCTAAAAATTAACATGCAATTTCTTATGTAACAAAAGATTACCTTGAGCAAGACACCGATGTCTCCCAAGAGAGGAAGAGCAATCTGTATTAAAGGAGAAAAAACTCAAATACATGTATTTATACACATACAAGCACACAATAGAATACAAACATACAATAGAATGTAGATGTTTTTATCTCCATGCATCAAGCCATGTGAGATTTGTCATGAGGCTTCCAAGAGCCTCACTGTCAGAATGGTTGGCTTTATGTTTCAGATCACAAAACAGGCATATGACACTGACAGGACTCCTAACTTTATTTGAGAAGTATTCACTATTCCTCTATGACAAACATGTAAAGACAGCCATACTGTGGTTTGGAGTCTGCATCTCTATTTTATGATTTCATGACATGGCAGCTTTTACACCAACCCTTAAATGTTCTCTGTTTTAATAATACATAAAGGTAAATCATTTATTAAAAGGAAGTCACTACTCTGCCACGCAAATTATCAGGCCAAAGAAAAGTCTAGAACGAGTCTGCCTTAAAGTTCTTTCTCACTGAAGTTCAAAAGAGCCAACAGGTGGCTTCCATGATTTGCAAGAGGGAACATTGAGGGAACTCAGGCGGTGTTCGGGCCTCGTGTCTTAAAAATGTCCTTTCAGAGAGATGCTGGAAACCCAAGTAACACTTTATAAGAATCCTAGATGATGCACACACATGATTCACTTGGCAGTAGAGTTAAAGTCAGGCCAAAATATGCCACCGCACGTAGTTTAAAAAGGCACATAAGGCCCAACCAGTGTGGGAGGGAGAAGGATTTGTGAGACTTAAGAGCCGAGAGGCCAGATTTGGATTTTATCATACAAAACTCTTAATACAATGTCATGTGCCATATGGCCTCTCAAATTATAACTGCCGATTCTGAGGCTATTTAAAGGGGTTTCGCTGTTGCTCAAAGCCAGGTTCATCCTGAAATAAAACTTTGGAACACACACTTAGTACCTAAACCCATTTTTTAAGAGCCTACTCAAGCTGGTTTTTATAATTTAATCATCTCAGCATTTTAAAGCCACAGAATCAATGGATGTGTACCATATTGTAGGTAACTTACCTGTAAACTTTCATTTAGAAAAATGAAATTCATTTAGTCAGTAGCATTAGAAAGAACAGAAATCATGGCTATATATTTTAACTCAATTTTCTATGGGATTGAGACATTATGTGCCAAGGCTCAGCCTGGGGCAAAACTCTATAGCTGAATTATACCCTTAGGAAATAAGTATTCATCACACACACAAAAAAATGCTGATGCAGTTTGAATTTTTTCCCCTCTACAAAATAATGGGGATAAACAAAATCACCAAGCAGTCACAGAGTATTCTAATTAGTTTGGACAGTAAAAGTTGCTTGGTAGGCTGTTTGGCTTCTGGATGCATTAAAGATACATAAATCAGGCATAGTCTGTTGACTTACCGGGTCACCTGGGGGGCCTGGCAGACCTGGCTTTCCATCCCTCCCTGGAGCTCCCTGAAAACAGAATCATCGTGTTCACATCTTTGCATGGTGACACAGGGGTAGATTAAAATGGGGTGGTGGGGAAGAGGAGGTAGAGATGGTCCTTACATCATTCCCTGGGGTCCCTGGAGTTCCTGGCAATCCAGGGAGACCTCGAGGACCCTGGGAAAGGGGGGAAATAGTTACTTAGAGGGACAGTTTTTTCAGGAATTTCCCCCAAGTAAGCAAGCTGGATTTGTGGTGCCAAAGAACTTGGTTAAGTAGCTTACCTGAATACCTGGCTCTCCAGCCGGTCCTTGGGAGCCCTGAGTAGAATGAGATCCAATTATCAGAATTCTTCTAAGAATGTCATAAATTATCCAAGTGGGATAAAGAGCTATGTATTATAATTTACTTAGTGGAACAACAGGGCTTGCCAATCTTGCACCCCCTGAAAACTCTGTGAAGTCAGCTAAGACTTTTGGATGGTAGGTAAACACTTAAGCTAATGTCTGTTGCTGGAAACATCGGAAAGATTTTGCTCAGATGCCTAGCCTATCTCTCTTGGTACCATCCTCTGTCCCTGTACTTTCACGACCACACCGTGCACCCAAATTCTATCTGTTCAGAAACTGGCTGCTGATAGGGTGACTGGCTCAGGACCTGCTTTCCCTTCTGCTTTCTACTTCGAGTCATTTCTCCGTTTGAAGAAATTGCCAGAACCAGTGTTTGGAGACAGGAGTAGGCAGTAAAGCATCAATTGCCATTATTTCCTACTTTAACAAATTGGAATTTGGAGGAAGCAACATGAGGCTGGGAAATGATCAGTGAACCTAAAGCTGAGAGCTCTCTCCCTGCTACATAAGCACAGACCATGGAAGGAGGAGCTGATAACCTAGGTAAGTAAAGGGCTGGGTGCTCAGCAGCTGTCACTGCTCATCCACATTTCCTTTCTTATTTTTTAAAATAAAGATTCATATCCCTGTGACTGTCAAAGCTACTTTTTGCATCCTTTCCATTTATAACATGTCCTTAGTTATTAATATTTTTCAGTTTTTTTGCTTCAACCTCCTTCACTCCTTTAATAATCTGATCTGCTTTGTTACTGTGTTTAATCTCCCATCTCCAGTGGTCTTTTATATTCTTGCACCGGAGAATCAATCACATACAATGGAACCGTTCCCTATGCCTTCTTTGAGCTCTCAGGATAACTTTATTACAAGGTCAATTTCCCAAAGTAATGCCGTTAGAATTCGTGTTTATTTCCACTTTTCTTGTTCCAGAATCTTTATGTTTTTTTCATAGTAAATAAAAAGTTCTCCTCTTACTATTTAGTCAACAAGTATGCATACAGAGGCCATTATTACCAGGCACTGTCCTCGTAGCTAAAACACATTAAAAAACTGCCCATTCTGTCGTCCCTATTATAAATGACTTCTATTCTTTCCTCCTGAAGATATTACTTAAAGATTTTTGACATCATCTCTTTTATACATGCTCCATTCACTTATAATATTAACTTTTAATTTTATTCTCACTAAAAACAAACAGTAATATATAAAATGTAATCTTAGGTACTTGTATCATCTGACAAACATTCATTTGTACTTTTTATTATAGAGAATGGAGAAATAAAGGGTTAAGTAACTGCTTCTAATCCCAAAGCAGTTGTGAGACCAGCATCTGTACGTCAGTAAACAGTCAGCACTGCCTCTGAGCTCAGCGATGCAACCTCAATGCTCATCAATTCTCTCCCTCTGACTAGTGTTTATTTATATTTCCTCCTCTGACCATTTCATCCCTTTCTCCTGATTCCAGTTTGCCACTGGATTTTATTTGATTATTGGAATCGACATGGTTTCAAAAACTTGATGGAACTTCACTTACTGTTCGGCCAGGAACCCCCACTCCCGGGGGGCCTCTGTCACCTGGGGAACCGTGGACGCCTGGCAGTCCTCGCTCGCCCTGTGCAACCAGAGGCTTCTGTTAGCGTGAGGTTCGGGGGACATGAAATTCCAGGCTGTATGTTCTTATTAATTCTTTAGAAATTATCTATGATATTTTCATACCTTTGGCCCACGAGGACCGGGTGTTCCAGGATTTCCATCTAATCCCTAAAAGAAAAAAAAAAGGAGGTAAATACATTTCTTTTTTCTAAAAAGGTAAAAGCATCTTAGAAGTTATAACTCAACAATGTTTCGTTGTGCTTCATCCTTCCTGAATAAACCCTTTTCTGTAAAAGAATAAGAAACAGAGAATACATATTTCGCTAGGTTATAGATTTTGTATAGTTACTTTAAAATATGAGATAGGTTGGGGGATGGGTGAGCCTGGTGGTGGGTATTAAGGAGGGCACGTATTGCAAGGAGCACTGGGTGTGGTGCATAAACAATGAATGTTGGATCACTGAAAAAATAAAGTGAAAAAAATAAAATATAAGATACTTTCATTTTTAAGGGAGGTGGGGGGTGGGCGAAACAGGTGAAGAGGATTAAGAGGACACTTATCTTGATGAGCACTTGGTTATATATGCAATTGTTGAACCACTATATTGTACACTTGAAACTAATACAACACCGTATGTGCTGGAATTAAAATAAAAAACTTCATAAACAAGATGTTTTTATCTTGAAAATGAGGCATCTGATAATGAGAACTATTTATTATCAACAATTCATATAAAAAGTCAAAGAGGATGAGAAAAAAATTATATGAAATAGGTATATCGGTTATTTAGATTTTCCAGCTGTCCAGTTCTTCCATGTCCTGGAAATCACCCGGGGCCACAAGGACATTTTCTGCAAATGACAATGAATGGCCAACCCTGCAGAGCCTCTGGAAAGAAAATTTCAGGCAGTTCTTCTGTTTTAATATAGTGTCCTTGGAAGGCTTATGATTTAAACTACTGTATCTTACTAGCTCCTTGGATCCCTAAAGAATTCATGCAGAAGATTCAGGGGGTCTATGAATCTTTCAAAACTGTATATAGAATGGGTATGTGCATTTTATTTTCAGAAGAGAGCCCTTCATATGCATCAAATTTCCAAAGAGGTTAGAGCTCTGAGATGAATATTTCTTTTTCTGCAGTCCTTAACTTATTCCTATACTTGTGATCTGAAACTGGGAACACACAAGTGGTAATGAATGAACTTTCAAGGGAGAAAAGGGCTGGTACTTACCGGTTCCCCTGGCAGGCTTTTCCCTGGAGGACCAGCCTCACCTTTTGGACCAGGAAGCCCAGGAGGGCCTATAATCCCACCTGGATCTCCCTGAGGAAAACAAGGTAAGATTCTTGCTTCATTGCTCAGGTTTGTGGTAGGAGGTGTGGAGGCAGTAGTTTCCATTGCTTTGACTTGTCATCGTGGCCAAACTTCATTTTTTCATTCATTCACTCGTTCAACAATATGTACTGAGGGCCTCATTCATGCCAGATACTGCTCTAGTTATCTTAAATGCATTTACATTTTGTGGTGAGTTATGGACAATAAGTTTAGCAGTATCATGCCATATGCATGTATATGAACATATGCATAAAAAGGGCATCTATTCAGAAGTTCTTTAGATGATATTCATGTTTTCTTTAAGTTACTCCCAAGTAAAGTTTCAACATTAACCTACTATTTCCATGTAGACAATAAGAAACAGGCCCTGAAAGATCGACACTCCTTAAATCTACTCTAGAGTTGGCTGCTGAGCTTGAAACAGACTTTCTGAGTCCTGAGGTCTTCATCTCTAAGTCAGTTCATTTTGTCACATTGTGTTTCTATGTCAGAACGAGGGCTATCACGATGCACAACTCCAGGGGGCACCATTCATGCCTTTGTTTCTGTGTCTGTCTATCCCCTGCACAGTCCTGGCAGCCTTGTCTTATCCCTTCACTCTCCCAAATCGCTTATGATCCTCTCTGTCTCTTCCTCCTACCGAGCTGCTTAATTTACAAAATGGGTAAAATGGAAGCTATACCTTTTCTCCTTTAATTCCTTGCTTTCCTGGGATACCATGTTCTCCTGGCAGTCCCTAGAAAATTCAGAATTGATGGAAAGAACAATTAGAACATCTCTTATTATAAGAACATTTCTATCTGTGAGTCTTTGTCAGGAGAACAGAACTGTAACACACAAACTATGAGGGGATGGATTGATTTTGGCCTGTTAAAGAGGAAAATGCAGTAGTGAACATATGTGGCTTATTGTTTCAAGTGTAGTGACCTGGATGTAATGGAGAAGAAATTAAATAAGGCAGAATTGAACCAAATGCCCCATCCATAGTTACTGCCAAGGAAGTGTGGAAGGATGGTGGTTGGTAGCATCACATCATAATTTAGAGCGATCATGGGCTAAATAGGAAAATACTAGTCATTCACTATGTTTGGCAACAATGACTCTTTCCCTTTTGATTTTCTTCTCTTTCTCAGCTCCAGCCACTGTCACCTAATCTCACTTCTTGGGCAACTTATGTCTCCACCTGTGCCATCAGCACCTTCTCTCTTTTCATAACATCTCTCCACTAGGTATGCCTCTGCTGGCACATTAAATGGTTTGGGGGAGAAACAAAAAGCTTTGCTTACAAATTGAGTGTTCAAAATACCAAGCAGAACAAATGCACTGAAAAAGAGACCTCTGGAGGCTCAGTCAGGGAGTTTGGGGGTCATGGGGCTGTTCCCAAGATGATGAGAAAAGGAGAGGTTCTAATAGTTGCATAGAAAGTGCTGGAATTGTGGCCGGATAGAGATCAGTTTCCAAGAAGTTATGGCCAATCATTTCTCTTATTTTGCTCAAGTGAGGATGATGGTGAGTCTTAACTCCCAAATTGTCAGAAAGCCAGGCTAGGGAGGTTGTCAAAGAAACAAAAGTCTTAGCTGGGGGAATGGATAGAAAAATATATTTAAAGGACATGAGAGAGAGAGAGAGAGAGAGAGAGAGAGAGAGAGAGAGAGAGAGCGAGCGCCAGACAGAGACAGAGAGAATAATGAGACCACTAGAATTAGGTTATAATGCCACCTGAGGACTCTTCTCCAATGGCATTAGAGAAGTATTTTCAGCCAAAAGACTTGCTCTTTCTAGAGGCTCTTGTAAGAAAACAACAACAGAAGCTTAAGAAGTGTCTTTTTTGGATGGAAAATTGAACCAAAGCCATGCATAATGAAAATGCTTGTTTTCTGTCTTAGTTTTCCTTATTTCTTTTGATGTTTCCAAATCTCTGTTACTGGTGGTACACCACTGACAAGCACGTACAAGATGATAATGTACTTAACTAGACTTCCAAAGACTGATTTATTAGGCTAATGATATTCAAAAGGACCTCATATGAATATGCGAATGTACCAGCCTTTCTAATAACCCCTGACATCAGGTTTTGATAGTAGAGATGACCCATGTCTTTGGAAAAGGTAGTGTAACTCAGTCACATGAAAAGACGTGGGCATTCTTGAAGACATTAATTTAATTTCCACATATCAAAGACACTGCATTTGCTATACATACGATATCTCCTGGTGGTCCTCTGGGTCCCATAGAGCCTGCAGGTCCTTGTGGGCCCTAAAAGAGAAGGTGATATGTCCTTCAACTCTATTAAAAAATAGATTGTAGCTGAATATATGTAAAACATGGTATGACCTTTATCTGTAGAAAGACAGGCTTTCTATCATCTTACCTTCTCTGAATAATTCTGAAATGTGCTTTGGGCTTACAAAGATAGTTTGATGATATTCTCATTTAAATGGGTTTTCTTCCCCCACCCGGCAAGTGAGGCCAGGATAACCTGCCTTACCTATTGGTGGGAGTGCATCACGTTAGTCTTTCCCACACCTCCTGACCGCTGGTCTTTCTTGGGACACTGCTGCAGAACCCCGCACTGGGGAACTGAAGCATCTGAATAAGTTTGGCGAAGAGACTGAATCTTGAATCCCATTCGCTTTATGATTATAGCTCAGGGTCACAGTTTTGCTCACATCGTTTACTCTAAAGCTTTTAGAGATGCTATCGTGAATATGCTCTGTAAAAGAGTTTTAAAACCCTACTGTGAACCAAAAGGCACAATACTCTGCATGTAATAAATGCAGCCAATGGGAGGAAATTGTCATGGAAACATGATAATGTCCCTGTGAACATTTGTGAAGAAAACGAGTGGCCCTTCAGAGCCCTTTGTTTTACATAGAAATGACTATAACTCCAAAACTATTTCTTCTTTTATCTCAGCTATTTCTTATATACCTTTAGTCCTGGGCTTCCTGTTAAACCAGGGGGACCGGGATCTCCAGGTTCGCCCTGAACACATGGGTGGGAAGGAAAGCGAAACGGTTACTTTAATCTTCACAATCTCATTGGGTTGGAGACGCAGTGAAGGTCAGGAGATTACCTTTAGTCCCTGTGATCCCACTAGCCCAGGTTCTCCCTGTAAAAAAAATTACCATTTAGGTAATGCTTAAACTCAGATGGGGCTGAGTATCTCTAATACTTGAATTCATCTGCATTTCTACTAATTAACGTAATATAGGGGGAATTATGGATGACATGATGAAGTCAAGGAGAAGTCATTCTAAAACATGATTTAAAATACTTATTGCTAAGATGTAAAAATTAACTCATCTTTCTTCCTCCCTCCTCTGTCTTCCTTCCTTCCTTCCTTCCTTCCTCCCTCCCTCCCTCCATCCTCACTCCCTCTCTTTCTTTCTTTCTTTCCTTCTTTTTCACTTAAATTCAAATTAGTTAAAATAGAGTGTAGTGTTGGTCTCAGGATTTCCTTCTTTATAACAGTTTTTCCCCCAGTATCACTTTGACTCTATAATCATCATAGTCCATTAGCAATCACTTCATGACCTGCCACCAGCTAATCTTATACCGAAGAGGATTAAAACCTCAGATGAAGGGGGGGAAAGAGAACGAAGGGGGAAAAGAAAGATTAAAATTTAAGTTAATATTGTGGTGATTCTACCATTGGGTATATGTACTTAATGAAAAAAAAACCAAAAATTAAGGTTACACAAAAGAGGACAATATTGGCTATTATGAGTTTGCTTTTCTTATTTCTGTGACTTATTATTGAACCTTTTGATAAAATCATCCTGTTTGATAAATTAGATCTGTATCATTAACAAATTTTTGAAAAAAGTGTATCTTGGTTAATTTTGTATTTTAGATATCTTAAGTGTACATCTTTCAAAATATTCATGTCCAACCACAAATAGTAATAGTTAAAGAAAATATATAATACTCAAGCCAAATGGCAAAGCGTCATCACATGACAAAACTTAACAAGGTTTAAAATTTCTCATTTATTAAAATAAGTTAAAATTCACAGAGGAAAAAGTAAAATGGTTAGAGACCTTATTTTATCAAGTCTATTAGACTCCAAAGTAAACATTTGAGAAATCAGAGAGCTAGAAATCAATGGGGTAGAAAACCCAAGATAGTGATAAAACATCTACTTACTTGATCTCCCTTTTCACCTTTAGTAAGAGTTCCTCCCTAGGAAAATGGGCAGAAAACAGAGTCAATTATGAATGCTTTGAGAAAGAAACTCTCCAAAACCGGATATGGATAAATCCTGCAGGTCAGCATCAGACCTCTGTCACAAAGCAGCCTCTAAAATGACTCAGAATGTCACACAGTCTGCTTGTGCAGTTTAAAGGAAGCATCTGAGAATTAATTAAAAAACTCTTTCATATTCCCTAGTGAACAATAAGTTAATCATGCTAATACTATCTCAAGAATCCTGAGTGGAACAAATTAGAATGCTGCCCAAGGCCAAAGCTTCCTCTTGCCTGGTTCACAGAGATGATCTCACACACACACACACACACACACACACACACACAACTTCTCTTCTTGAAGTTATATGGACATGATTTCATTTACTCTTCACAACAATGCTCTGAAGAAGATATGGTCCCATTTCAAGCATGAGGAAAGAGACTCAGAAAGGTTCTGAGTAACTATGAGTTATTTCCCCTAAAATAGCACTCACCCACTTTATGTCTCCTTGTTTATCTTGCCTATAAACTCTGTGAATATAGGGATATAACTCATCTCAACTATCACAGCATTTCTGGTGTACCTGTTGGTGCCCAGTAAAAGTTTATTAAATGAGAGAATTTCAATTACGCAGATATAATAGTAATAGCTGATATTCATTAAATCCTTATAATGTATCAAGCACTGATCTAATCACAGTTCTAGTTAATTCTTATGTGTCACTGGGCACAGAGAAGTTAAATGATTTCCCCAGGTCATACAGACAGTGGGAGATCACTCAGGATTTAAACCTAGACAGCCTTCAATCCCGGGCTTTGGTTGTTCAGTCTGATTTGATTTGTAATTTGATTTACTTTTGATTTGAATTGAGTGAATTGAGAATAAGATGGAAACCATTCATTAAAATTTTTTTTTCTTTTGCATAGGGAAGTCATGAGAAAGCGTGAGAACCATATAGTAGATAATACTCCTCTTAAAGTTCCCCTTAGGGATTCCCAGTCCCTTAAATCACTAATGGGAGATAAGCGGTGAGTAAGTGAATCCCTGTGGTTTTCACCTCATGTCCTGAGTGCTATGGCTTACAGGGCTCAACTCTTCTCTCCCATATTTCCCCACTCCCTTGCTGTTTCCTAGGGGCATGCGGCTAGTTTGGCAAAGACGTGTGAGCAGAAGTGACATGTGTTCCTTGCAGGCTGAGGCAAGAAGAAACCCATTCATGTTTCTCCAGTCCCACTTTCCCTGCACGGTGACTGAGAAGGTTTGTGTATTCCAGAAGCTTAGTTACCTGGTGGTAATCAGCCTGGTACCTGAGTGCAGGGGATGTCAGCACCCACTCCTTCCGACCCAACCATGCTGGGCATGCAGCATGAGCAAGACAAAACTTTCTTTGCATTAAGCCACAGAAATTTCAGGGTTAATTTGTTACTTAGCACAACCTAGCCTGCTCTATTATGCCCCATATCTAACCAACGTGATTAAATATCTTTTGTTGGTTAATTGCTAAACATTAGATCAGGGCTTTATTTATATTCTTGTCTTTCAGCCTTAATTCAAAAAATTCTACTTGATTTTTAAGAGAAGATATGATGTTATTTAGATATGAGCAATGGGCCACATTATTTATATAACTACTTATTTTTGCTTATGTTGCATTGCTTATATCATGCTTATTTAGAACCACTGTGAAGCTACATGGATTAAAGTAACAGGCAAAAACAAAAGCAAAAAACGAAACAAAAAACCAAACCAAACCAGGACCGGGTTGTCTCAAGACTTGATATTTAGTCCTTGCTCCAATGACCACTATCTGGTCACCTCTCTCTCTATATCTATAAACTCATCTGTAACTATAAGCTCTAATATGTGACACATGTAGTCATATTCTAAATGTCCAACAGTGGGGGAGAAGTGGCCATTCAGCATAAATGATCCAGAATTCAAATTGGATGAAAATTATTCCTCTTTTGGGGCCTTCTGGTTATTTTGCCATATCACGTCCAGATTCTGTTCTGGAATAGAAAGGTTGAGACCACAAAGAGCTAAACTTCTTTGTATAATAATGTAAAAATTCGTTTCTTTTATGTGGGGGGCAGAGAGGAAGGCAGGCAGAGATGCACAGTAGTTCCCCCCTTTTCTGTGATTTCACTTTTACAGTGATTTCACTGTTACCGACAGTCAGCAGCGGTCTGGAAGCAGGTGATCCTCCTTCCAACAAATCGTCAGGTCAGTAGTGACCTAACGCTACATCACCAGGCCTATGTCCTTCACCTCCCTTCATCCCATCACACAGGCATTTTATCATCTCACATCATCACACGAAGAAAGGTGAGTACAGTACAAGATATTCCGAGAGAGACCATATTCACATAAAGTTTACCACAGTATATTATTATAATTTTATTATTATTATTGACGATCTCGCACTGTGCCTAGTTTATAAAATAAACTTCCTCATAGGTCTGTATGCATATGAGAAAACCTAGTATATATACTTGACCCTTGAACCACACAGGTTTGAACTGTGTGGTTCACTTACCACATGGTTTACATGTGGAATTTTTACAGTAAAGTACAGTAAAATGTATTTTCCTTATGATTTTATTAATAACATTTCTTTTCTCTAGCTTACTTTATTGTAAAAATACAGTAAATACTACATATAACATACAAAATGTGTGTTAATAACTATTGGTTATCGGTAAGGGTTCCGGTCAACAGTAGGCTATCAGTTATTAAGTTTGGGGGAGTCAAAAACTTTACGTGGATTTTCAACTACACTGGGAGTTGCTGCCCTAACTCCCACGTTGTTCAGGGTCATCTGTATAGGGTTGGGTACTGTTTGCGGTTTCAGGCATCCACTGCAGGTCTTTGAATCTATCCCCCTTGCACAAGGTGGGACTACTGTATAAGGGACATGGAATCATTAAGGGATTAAGAGGGACTTGTCAAGCAGAAAAAGTACAAGGAAAAGCAGTCTGTTTCTCCTGGGTAAGGCAGATAGGGCTGAAGAAAATCTCAGGGAGATAGGTGAGCTGCCCCCAGACACCTGCAGTGGGAGAGAAAGCCAGAGCAGATTTCGCAGGAGCTGTGAAATCCTCCAATCTCTGCCTCTCAGAGCATGATCCGTGGACCAACAGCTTGAGCATCACCTGGGAACTAGTGAGAAGTGGGGCCTCTCAGGCCCCACCCCAGCCCTACCGATTGTGCCCCCCTGCATTTCAAAAGAACCCCAGGTGATTCAAGTGCACATTCTGCATTTGGGAAGCACTGCTCTTAAACCACTGGAAGTTCCTCTTTTCTGCTCCTCCTGTGTTTCCGGTAGTAGGGTTTATAGCAATGCTCAGTATGGGTCTGCCATGTGTTCCGTGTAGTTTAAGAGGTGAAAGTCAATGTTCAAGCTTGGAGGGGAGACAGTGTAGACCTCCAGAAGCAGTCAGGCGATGGTAAGAGCTGCCAACAAGTGCGGCACATCAGGAGTAATCAGGCAGGTGGAAGGGGAAGCAACCACTAGGCTGGATTTGTGAAACAGGAGTTTCTCAGACGTTCTTGGAAATACGAAGTCGGGAAGCCCTATTAAAGACTGTCACATGCTGCAGGTGGAAACGGAAGCTTGGACTAGACACTATAGGTGAGTGAGCACGACCCCTGAAGGCAGTGCAACTTGGGGGACTCGGGTTATAGCTGAGTCTACCTCTGCCTGAAAAATTACTCTCCTTCCCCAACAAGCCTAATTTTTAAAGCAGGAGCACAGGGAAATATTGGCTTTGTAATATGAAATGCTTTTCATACTGTTTCTGTTTGGCATGCAGGCATTTTAGTGACTTCTGCTTTCACTATCCCTGCTAAACCAATGTCCTTTGTTCCCCCTGGAAAGGAAAAGGGGAAAAGTGATTTTTAAAAAGTATTACACTTTTGAATAAAGATAAAACATTTAAGTCTGATTCTGGCTGATTCTTACGGGTTGCTGTAGGTTGTTTTTGTTTTTTTTAGCAGGATTAAATAAAGTTATTTTTAACTAGGATTCATGTGATCTTTTTAGATGATCCGATCTGAGTATAATGATAATTTAGGTTTTCTCCTCCTACCACAAGAACTACATCTTGAAAGAAAGGGGCCTCAGTAATATTGAAAAGTGGCTTGAGAAGCCAACTTTGATCTTATAGAGACCAAGGAAGGAAAATAAATTCAGAAAATATACTGAGAGCAGATAGATACACGTTTCTAACTTTTTGGATATATTAGCCCCAGTCTTTGATATATTGGCTTTATTATTTATTATAGCTATACTGTTTAGTTATAGCAGGGAAGTTTAGTAATTTTTAAACCGTGTGTTCTAGAATCCCTACTTAAGTGTGATTTATAGCTTTAACATTTACTGGCTGTGGGACATAGAGCAAGTTAGTCAACCTCTCTGGGCCTCAGTTACCTCATATGAAGAATAGAGGTGATAACAACCTACCTCTCTCATTTTTTAAAAATAGACTGAGGGACTTCATGCCTTGCATAGAGCACTTACTCAAATATCTGGTCTGTTGTTGCTTGCCAAGGCAGCGGCAGGCAAACAAGGCTCATGGAATCACAGCTGATTAGGAAAAATACTTTTAATTCTATTAAAAAAATATTCTTCCTTGGTCCTAAAAGCTTTCGTACTTACCGATTCTCCTTTCTGACCTTGAGGGCCAATGGACCCTGGGAATCCTGGTTGTCCAGTATCACCCTTTTGAGCAAAAGCAGAAGAGAGATTTTGCATGAGGTTAGATGAGTACCGTTGTGACTGTCAGGTTCAGAGCGATTGCTTGTGCTCCTACCAACCACAGAATTTATCTACTATCATCCAAGAGACAACGTGAAACTAGTTAGACTGTTTGATAATAATGTATTTGTCAGCACTTTGTGATGCCTTCAGCTCTCTCGGAAATCCACCGTATTTATTATGATAGTTAAAATTAATGTGAGACAAAAATTATTTTTCAAGGAAAGATGTCCAGAGAAGAAAAAATTATAATTTTGTCTTGTTTTACAAAAGATCTTAAAGACATGAGATGGTTTNCCCCCCCCCCCCCCCCCCCCCCCCCGTCTTTTTTTAAAGACTTGAGGTTGTTGAACTGTCACAATAATCCGGACTCATTTTATCTCAGACACGTCTTTATTTTTAGGTGGGGGGAGGTGAAGGAGTGGGGGAGCCATAGGAAGAAAAGTGAGTCTCTCAGCTGTTGCATTTATATGATCACTGAAATGACTGGCTGTGGACAAAGAAGGCATTCTCGTTGATGTGGTAACAGCAGCTTAGGAATGTCTAAGATGGTCTGGTCAGAGACCTTGAAGAGGGGTTTTTATGTGACATGTAAAAAGTGTTTTGAGAAAATACAACTTAGAAATAATACTTCAGAAAGGAAGTAGATCACTAAATCAGACTCTGGGGGACTCCCAGCATTGTGCTTTCTTTTAGCATCTACCAAGATCCTTGAATGCTACATGAGGGTTAAAGTAAATATAGCCACTAGAAGTTACGTATGTTACATTTATTCCAACCTCAAAAAGCAATTTTGCAAACTGATGTTCACCATTGCATTTCTGGGCATATACCTTCCTCACACAATATCTTGTTTATTTTTACTTTGAAAAAAATAACTATAGAAAACATAAAGCAGAATATGGCAAACCTCTGTGTACCAGGCACCCAAAATGAAAAAAATACAAACATTTACAAAGAAGAGATTTCCTGTATTTTCCTCTTTATTTCTGTCCCAGAGGGAGCCACTCTCTTAAATGTAGTATTTACATTTTCGGTCTATGTTTTTTCACTTTTACTGCATATATGTAATCATAAACAATATATCACTTGGAACATTTAAAACAAATTCCATAAATAGCTTTATTTTATATATTATATCCTATAACTTGCCTTTTCCCACTCAAGGTGGTTTTTAGTATCCCTTGTGATGCTACATGGAGATCTAGTTCACTCATTGTTCACTCATTGTTCTAGTTCACTCTAGTTCACTGGATAGCATCCTATAATGTTAACATACCAGGGTTTATCCAAGCCCTGTTGATGGGCATTTGGGTTGTCTCTAGCTTTTCTTTATGATAAACAAGGCTGCAGTGCACATCTCCATTTCTGCCCCCTTCTGTGGATGTGTTTATCTGTTTATTTTGAAACTTTGAACAACAGTTCACCCAAAGTACTTCAAAATTTATTACAGTCCTAAAAATGTTGGCTTATTTCCACATTGCTATCAAAATCAGTATCTTGTGACTTTACACTAGAGGAAGATGGAACTTGTCATTTGCAACTGATAAGCAAGATAGTAGTTTTCAAAGGATTCTTCTAGATTTGTGGAATATATTTTGTAAAATTAATCTTAATTTTATTAATATAAGCACTTTCCTTCTACCATCTAAATGTCTAGTGTACCATCATCTGTCTTATACTTACCACACTGTAGCAGAAATCATTTTTTTCTAGATATGATAAATTCTATCCAAAGTAAGAAGAGGGAGAAATTGATGGATATATTTAGAAAGCCAACTGCTGTTGGTTTTAAAAAGAAAATAAACAACTGGCCTTGTCTGAGTGTTAGGGTGTACATAGTGACCTTCCCGTTACTCTTCTGGTAGGTGTTAAAATCCCCAATGCAGGGGCACCTGGGTGGCTCAGTCAGTTAAGCGTCTACCTTTAGCTCAGGTCATGATCTCAAGATCCTGGGATGGAGCCCAACATCTGGCTCCCTGCTCAGTGGGGAACCTGCTTCTCCCTCTCCCTCTGCCCCTCCACCTGCCTACTCCTTCTCTCTCTCTCTCTCTCTCTCAAATAAATAGGTGTGAAGGAAAAATATGCCTGGTAGTTAGACTGATCTGCAAAATATAAAAGTAGAAGTCAGGGAAAGAGGTCTAGAGATTACTATAAAAATCACATCTGCCTAATACCAAAGGGAAAGAGCAGGGGATTGTACAAGGATGAACTGTAATTACATTCATAGTTGCTGTATGTTTGAACCCACATAAATAAGTCTCCTTTGAAATGTAGAAAAAGGACCCAACAGAGGCATTGGTCCATCTCTCTGAGTGGTACTTGGATAAGGTTGGATTTAGAGGAAATCTGAGGCACCTATTCCCTCATATAAAATTCTGCAAACAAAAGCCTTTCATATCTGAATTTTAGACACATGAGGAGTTGTTTTTTCTTACTTAAAATGAACGTTCAGTGATTTATCACTGTGGGTATGAGCTGAAAGACAAGTGATGAGTTAACTCAGCTTCAGGAATGGCTGTCCTTTAATTTGACACTTTCAATGCTATTTGAAAGGCCTGTGCTGTTCAGGCTAAATCTTTTCCTTCTGACAGTCAGCCCCAAAAGATACCTGCTAATTTCTTAGGAGTCCCTAGGTATTCTGCCCCCTTATTCCACTGTCTATATAAAGGAGCAGTTTTCCTTAACCAATTTGCAAATACATTATTCCTACACCCCATGCTGCCAGTCTCAGGAAAACTACAGAGCCAAGGTCATCATTTCAACACTGCTGACTGGCCCCATGGCTGTCGTGGTCTCTACTGCCACTAGTGTTCATTGGTGTTCCTCCTTGTGTCTAAGTGCCCCTGAAACAGGATGTGGCGGCTAAGCCAGGAGTGATTTGTGTGTAGATTGTACTGCTGTTTGTGTTTGCTCAGGTGTTTCGTTGTCATTTTGGGATCCAAATGGTAGGCTGAGAAGTGATATACAGCAAAACCAAGTCACTTATGGGTTGAAATTGTACTTCTGATTAAATCTTTTGTTCAATCACATAAATTGAGTCCTTCTCTGTCAAAATTATGATGGGAGGCACAGAGATGAACAAGACCAGGTATTAAGAATGGCAACAGTTATTAATAACAAAGAGAGAGAAGTGAGACTGCATGAGAAGAAAGCAAGTTTGGAGCAGATGACCAGAAAGGAGCAAGTCTTTAGTGTTGGCTTAATATGTGTCAGGTATTGTGCTTTTTGGTAAGTTTGTCTCATCTTATTTGATTTTAGTCTTGCCATCAAGTCTGTGTAGACACGACTGTGCCCATTTTACGGACAAGGGAACCGATGCTCAGAGACATGAAGTGATTTTCCCCAGGAGACACATCCGTTAATGGTACAATCAATTCTGACCGCAGACCCCATATTCTTTCTACGACTCAGCGGTTCCCCATCCTGGCTGCCTGTTAGAATCACCTGAAGCCCTTTGAAATAATAGTGATACGGACTCGACCCCAGATCAACCGGAGGTACGGGCTCCACACCGAATCAGAGTCTCTGGGTGTGAGGCCCGAGCACTGGCATTTTCTAAGAGCTCTTCATGTGATTTTAATGTGCAGTCAGGGTTCAGAACCAGCAAGGTCCACAAAAGGTGCAAGGAAAGATCTGTGAGGCAGCTTGAAGGATGTTTAAATTCTTATAATGGTGACCCATGAACAGCATTATAATTTAAAAAACAAATGTATTGATTCAGAACAGATACTAACCACTTAGTACCTACGTATAGGTAGAGGTGACTTCATGCTTCCAGCAAGCGCTGTGCTTGTCTTTTAGTTGATTTTATGCCTTATTTATTGGCAGAGTCCTTCTCCCGTTAATTAGAATTCTGACAAATCATTTCATATGTACATTTATATCAGGTACTGTATCAAGTTCCCTGTGGACTCTTCTAGGTTATTTCTCTGGGCGAGAGGAAGGAACAATTATGCCACTGGCTTTTTCTAATTCCACTTAAGATTCTGAAGCAATTAGAAAAGATTTTGAGCAATAGAAAATGTCCTTAGAGTTTGAAATACACCTGTTTTACAGAATCAAATTTCTCATCATTGAGGTCTTAAGAATTCCTCAGTAACATA
This sequence comes from Ailurus styani, assembly GCA_002007465.1. Lineage (NCBI taxonomy): Eukaryota > Metazoa > Chordata > Mammalia > Carnivora > Ailuridae > Ailurus > Ailurus styani. The sequence continues at coordinate 929,558 of LNAC01000090.1, read as the reverse complement.
TGCTTCCTAATCAACATAGCAAAACAGAAGCCAGCTGTTTTGTTTCAATAAATGAATCATCATTTAAATACTTTTAAAAGTGCCACAACACTCTTCTTTGCTCAGCTGTCCTATGTGACAAGCTTTGTGGCTTTTTCTCCCCCGTTAGCCTGCACGTGTGCTGTAGTAATTGCTAAAAATGTCATGTGTTCGTTTCAGTGACATAGAAATTCCGTAAGCTATCTGGTGCCAGAAACTAATGCTAATGTACTAACAGTAAAATCCCAGACACATAAATGCCTTATTATTGCTGTATAATCAATATTTTTTGGATGTCTTTTTAAGAATGTCAAGATTTTATTTATTTTTTTGCAGAAAATTTCATTTTCAATGGTCAATCTAAAAGAAGTTCCTAGTTTCTGTTGAGACTATCTTTTAGCAGTATTTTCTCGTGATAGATGTAGGATCTTTTGAATAGATTGGTTGCACTGATTTATGAGGCACAAAAGTCATATTTTCTTGGATTCGTGTCAAAATACCCTGCCCTCAATCAAGAGAATTTTTACTGGGTGAATGAATGAAAGTAGCACTCACAGGCCACATTCCCTTAGAGTATTTTAAGGGAATCTGTCTGTAGATTTAACGTGCATTGTTTTTTCCTCGACAATGGCACGTTCACACTGAATCCAAGGTCATCACAATTTCAGAATCAAACTGGAGTGAAACATCTTTCTGAGTGGGCAAGTGAATCTGTCAACTCTACGCCTCATGTAATTAAACTGATGAGGACGCAATGGAAATCCATCAGCGTTTTAATAAAACTGTTCTTTGAAATAATTGGTTAAACTATGACTGTACACTATAAAACCCCATCAAAAAAATGCCCCCATGACAGCTTATGTTTGGGTACTTAAGAAGACACAAAAACAGGGAGCCTAGGCCTGAGGCATTTTGCTAAAGGGGTCCTCAGATAGTTTTTGCCACTGACACCACTTCATGATTGTACCATTAACGGATGTGTCTCCTTGGGAAAATCACTTCATGTCTCCGAGCGTCGGTTCCCTTGTCCGTAAAATGGGCATAACTGTGTCTACACAGACTTGATGGCAAGACTAAAATCAAATAAGATGAGATGAACTTACCAAAAAGCACAATACCTGACACATATTAAGCCAACACTAAAAAGACTTTGTGTATCAAAGCTTGTGTCTTAATTTCATTTACCTTGTTACAGCTATTTCTCCTAGACATGTTCCCCTCTTTGAAGCCAGCTGCTATTCAGCGGTCCTCGCCAGGGAGCAGAACTTCTCAGTGCCTAATCCTGCTGTCTGGTCAGGAGGCTGGGAGGCTCGTGCCCACTGAAGACTGACCTCCCCAGGGGAGCAAGCCCACGTGGCAGCAGGACTGCCCCTAATGTGGGAATGTATATGTTGGTGTAAAACCCTGCATGTTTTTATTCATTTGGACAAATCTTATTACCTTCTCTCCTTTTGGGCCACGAGCTCCATATTCACCAAGGTTTCCCTAGGTCAGGAAAAAAAAAAAAAGAAAAAAAATGTATATATACAAAAGTCCATTTATTTTTAATACATTCAGCTCCCACATTAGAATATAGTCAGGCAACACTGCTGTAATAATAGCTTTTTATTAATACCATGTTAATCAATTTTGCCTCTCTCACCTTCTGTGAAATATTCCTGAAAAACTCCAACTTCGTAGATCCTATCTATCTTCTCTGTGACGTCCTCCCAGGAGGTGATTCGGGAGAAATATCACACCTCCAAGGGCAAATTGTCACTACTCCGAATTAATGCCTGGCAATTGCTCTTGGTCCCCGACAAGTCCACTGATACGACTTTGTAACATTATTAATGATATCTTTGTTGCTCACTCTAATGGATGTTCCATTAATTAACCTCTTGGCTGCATCGCCACTCTCTTGACTTGTATAATACTCACGTTCCTAGTATCTTCCTATCTTTTTGACCTCTCCACTTCCTCCCTCACCTAATGGGTAAATTTTGGACTTCCTTAGGACTCTGTCCAGATCCTTTTCTCTTGTGACTCAACATTTTCTCCTGGGTACTCTTCTTTGCTCCCATGGCTTAGGTATCATCCACGCAAAGACAAATCTCTAAACCTAGCATACATCTCCTTCTGAGTTTTGACTCATGTATCTAATTTTCCACTTGCTGTGTTCACTTGTAAATTCTAGAAAAAATTCATATTCAACAAGTTCAAAACTGAATTTAGAAAATACAACAATACACACATATATGAGAGAGAAAGATGAGAGAATTACATCATGCTGTGAACATGCATTAGTCCAAAACTGATAATAACAGTTGGCTTCTTCCTAATTTATCTCTATGGTTACTTGTTAAAATGCATGGTAATTTCATCTTATAATTGAAAAAAAAATCAAGGAAAGAAAGGAAATCTGAATTCATCCTCTCTCTTCCATAGAAGTCTTCCTCCTTCCATCTGATATCATTGTTAAGGCTACCCTCCTCCTTTTCCTCAAGTCCAGTCCTCTAGCCCAGCTGCCTCTGTTCCCTAAATCTCTTTTCTTCACACTACCTACCTTCCCTCAGCATGGCTCGCCAGGACTACTGCAGTAGCTCCCTAATTGGCATTCTATAATCCACTCTTGCTCCCCACACACCTACATTTTCTATATAAGTTCAGAGAAATACCTTTCAGACGTTCTGAGCCCCTTCTTTGTAAACCTTTACAAAGCCATCAAAATCCCACATGAAACTCATTTCCCTCTCCAGGATCATGGTGGCCCCTGTTCTCCCTCAGAATTTTCAGCTGTAACAGCCCTCTCTTAGCTTCTCAAATGGACCAAGATACTTCCCATTCCACCCTTTAGGTCATCACTCTGTCCTCATTCCTCTGTCCTGTGAGCAACTACTCATCCCTCAGGTCTCAACTGTGATAAAACGCCATTCATGGAAGTTCCTGCAGATCTCCCACACAGGATCCCCTCTCATACCTTCTCATTGGATAGTGTATTTTTCCCTCTAAGTACTTACTAATATTTTTATTTTTGTGTTTGTTTAAAGAATCTTGCACCTTTTGCACTAGAATACAACCCCAGGATGACCTGGAATTGAATGCCCCATTACTAGCACAGTACATTACACACAGGAAACATTCAATAAATACTTGTTGAAGAAATAAACCTATAATTCTACTTTATGTGTTTTTCCCACCAAACTTTTTAAATTAAAATATATGTGTTGGTAGAAAAAAGAAGAGGAACATTTAAACAACAAAAATATACAGAGGCATGCATTCAGATCCCTGTTGCTATAATTTGACATTTTAAATATGCTTTCCATTTATTCATCCTACTCCAATCAAAAATAAGTAGTTTATAACTGCTGTTATTGTTGGTCTTGTGACAGACATTTCTCATTTTTCCTGTTTAATTTGATCTGAGATGTCTGAATTGAAAATAAAAATTATATTCTCAAAATCGTGAGCTATAAATTATTACAAGGACATATTTGAAAATGAGGTGTGAAACTCTAAGACATACACACATACATAAAGAATCAGCAGTTACAAAATGGTAGGTTGCTTAGATGCAACCTGCATAAAACATAAATCTGAGGCATTTCCTAAAAATACTAGCCATTTGGGCATGATGCCTGTCAGTGTATACAACTCATCAGCATCTCTCCCTGGCTGTGTTTAGGGGAGAAAATTTGGGGGGAAGCTGGAACATGCTTTGGTCTGCAACATGACTTATCCAGAGATGGTCTTGGATTGGGAAGCCCCACGCTCTTGAATTGCAGAGCAGAAGAGCACCCAAAGTGCGTTTGGGTAACAGCATGTTACAATATAGCATCTTGGTCTAGATCTTCTCCCATCACACCTCCCCACAACCTATAGGATATTAGAGATGCTGTAACTGGGATGAAAAATTGCCTCCATAGCACCAGCTCATATTATTCTACCCATATGCTCTATTGTTCTAAAATCTTGATTTTTCTGGTAGCTTTCACACCCAGAGAGAAAACAGGGCTATTTACTGCCTACCAGAGCCCCTTATGTTTGCTCCATTCAATAGCTAGGCCAGGAAATCCATCTAATCAAGGATCCTCAGTGGCTTCTGGAGCTGTTCTCCACTCTGAGGCTAACAGTACTCAAGGCAGACTTGACCTTGAACTTCAGTAGCATTGACATGTAAGATTTTGCTCTCTACTTTCTCCAAGCTAAATGTACCCGACAATTACTTGGCTCTAGACATAGTCCTTGTGTTTCTGGAATCTGGCATTCTGCCATAGATATTATTCTAATTTTACTTGGTCATTTGCACATTGATGCCATGTTATTTGAGTGGGTTTTTATATGCCTTTTGAATGAATGTAATAGTCACATGATTTTAAATGTGTTTATTTAAAATGTCCTCTGGTGAAGTGATGAGGCTTGTGGAATGGGGCTGCTAATCTGCCTGGTCATTTCAAGAATTTGGAATGTCAGAACATGTCCTTCTTCTCTTGTGGGAAATGATGAATGGAACTTTGTAACCTCTAGTCAGGCAAGAGGGAAGACTCAAGCTTTTCCATTTGACTTGGAGGAGGTTTTCTCTGAAAAAAGGGGATGTACTTGGACATGGATAGGTTGAGCCACAGGAGATGGTTCATAAGGAGGAAGAGACAGGAAGTTTGGATTTAAATATTCTTTCTGAATCTTCTGGACCCAGAAGGGTTCCTAAGGAAGCCCTCACTTTCTAGACCATGGGTGGGCTTTACTCACTATTTGGAAAGACTCTGAATGTTTGATTTTTTTGGAGGAAGATTCTCTGTCCTTTCTCGTCTGTGGATCTTAAAATGAAGTTATGATTTGCTACTTGAAAGAAAAATAGATTATTTGGTTAGCAAATTGGTTTTTTTGGATCAACAATTCAGAGAAGTGAGCACGAGAATTGGTTGCTGGAGGCAGAGCAGCCATCTCCAGCTGCGGAGCCTGATTCTCTGCAAATTGCATGAGTGTGGCGATGTGAGAGAGCGCAACTATGCATTTTCAATGTGGATCTTTAAAAACAACATCAAACATAAAATCCTCCCATTCTGGCCCTCCACAGAAACCACTTTTTCCCCCATCTAGAGAGTTGCGAGAGGCTCTGGATCTGATGGTGTTAGCAGTTGACAGAGCCTATCAAATTTTTATTAAAATCCCCAGAGTTGGAGACAATGAAGAGCAGTTTGTTGGATTGTGAGCAGATTTTCCTTAAGGGGAAGAATATTCTCAGCATCGTTGCTTCATTTTGCAAACAATCTTACAGAGTGGGAGCAGCTGTTTGTAAATTATTTTTGTGATGGAGAGGGAGATCTTCTACCTTTTATTCTTTGCAGCCTCAAGTGGGCATGCAAAAATACATATAAACCTACTTATATAATCTTCCCAACCTTACTCCTTAGTCTCTCACTCTTCCTTCCTTCCTTCCCTCCCTCTCAATCCCTTTTTGATTTGTGTCAGGAAGGGAGAACATTTTTTTTATGCCTAAGCTACTCCCTCCAGATGACATAAAGAAAACTAAAGGGGAAAAGACCATCTCCTGTACCGGGACCACAGGACAATTCCTTGGCCTTTGAGGATTCCTGCGATGAGGGAATGAACTGTGGACTCTTCAGGTTTAGAATGGGGAGGAGGAGTGTCTGGGTGCCTGCTGCTCCTCCTCCGACAGGGGCCTGCTTCGGCAGAATCCAGGCTGCAGGACTGGGAGCTGAGTTCCTGAGGTCCAGGACTCAAGTGCAGACATTACATAAATCAATGCCAATTTAAAAGGGAAGATCATTTTAACCTTGGAGCATCACTTTATATGTCTCAATGCATGTCCATCATTTAATCTCCAAGAAAGTCTCTCTCTCTCTCTCTCTCTCTCTCTCTCTCTCTCTCTCTCTCTCTCTCTCTCTCTCTCTCTTTCTCCTTCTATGCTACAGCCAGACTGTCAGGCATGCAATGAATTGTAAAACGAAGCCACCTCAGTATCCAAAATAGATGGGGGTGGGTGGATGAAGTCACTGCCAAGTGAAAACATGCATCTCTCTCATCATGGCACATTTGGCCCTTTCCTTTGTGAAGCTGAGGATGAGGATAAAGTGGTTACCATCCAGAAACACTGGTCAGTGTAGGTACTAAGAAGCTAGGCCCTACCTCCTCCATCATAAAACAGCTCTAACTACTCTCAGAGTGAAACAAAGTCAAGTCTTTGGGAAGCTACCTTCCATTGATTTCAAGATGGGTCTAAAATCTTTTGATGCCAAGTGCTTTCTTCTTGGGGAAGAAAAACTATGGTGTCTCCTATACAACCAGTTATGCTCCAGCTCCAAAGCCACATTTTGAGCACATGTGGACTTTATCCCTGTGAGCCTCAGTCCTCTAACAGCAATAAGGATACAGAGCTGGAGTTATTTTGGGCAAGACAATAGCCAAGTTCAAAGTCCTGGTTTACTACTAACAAGATTCTCCACTTGCCTGCTGTGGTCAGCCCCCATTTTTTTGAAATATAACCTTAAAGTTAAAAAATCTACATTCTCAACTTTAGACTAAAATACAAATGCTTCATATATCTTCACTTAAGGGAAAACTGACTCATTGGCAAGATAAACTATATATAGAAGTAGTGTTGGGAGACCTGTAAAGATAGAAGCTTTAAAAGTTTTGCAAGGGATAGCAAATATTTAAGTAGCTGAGTGGCAACTTGGTAAATTTTATACCAAAGGTGATAGTAATAGAGTGTGTTCTTTAAGTTTTTCTAGCTGACACTGTGACACCAGAGCCAACTCATTCTCATTATTTTGAAGCATTTATGATAAATCCTATTTTGTGACAGTAGATGCCATTACAGAAAAAGCATTGTACTTTAACTGATTAATTTTAGGTATGCTTCACTTTTTTTCCCCTACTTGTGCCAAGCCCTAATGTTTTGAAAAAGCTGGTATAGATCTATTCAGAAAATGCTTAATAGAGAATCATAAAATATACCCCAAACATTCTTCCTAATAGATGCTCCCTAGAAAATCTAAGTAAATGAGAACATTTAAGACAGGATCACTTAAGGAAGTGCTACAAGCTCTACACACTTTCCACAGTTTTTATGTTGAATTTAATATGATCAAAAAAGAACTGGGATTTTTCAAACTAATTAACTCATCATTTAATAAACACTTTTCGGAGCACCTGCTATCTTCAGGGCCTTTGTTGGCACCTAGCATCTCTTTGGGATTTCTAAACAAAGAGGAATGAAAGTAGTCAGAGGAATTTTTTAAAAGTGAAAGCAAGAACGCAGAAGAAAGATATGAAGGGGAGTGTCTCTGAACTTGTTTTTGTGTAGAAGCACAATTATTTACCAGCAACGTATCAACAATAAGCTATTGTGCATAGAAGGGATCCTACTTGGTAGACACAGTGCCTCCTGCTAAGTGATCAGACCTCAAATACTTGTTATTAAATGACGGGTCAATCAGTGGTCTCAGATCTCTGGGTCTTACTTCTCTGCCATCATCCATTTTCTTTTCCTCTGTTGTGTTTCCTTGAAGAACAGAGAAAAACACCCTTGCCTTTTACCACTCAGGTACTTCCATGTCAGTATTCCATCTATTATGACTACAATTTAAAAACCTTGGGGAAGGGGCCTCTCCCTGAAAGGTGGGGGACCCCCCAGTCTTGACCTATGGTCTGTAAAGGTTTGTTGGAGGTTTTAGTGTAGCAGTGATTGGTTCTGATAAAAAATCTATCACCCGTTGTGTACTCGAGCTTCAAGGCAGCAAATAATCTATGTCTGCCTTCCAAGAAACTGGATTTATGGCAGTATCAATGGTGAAGCCAGACGGCTGGCATTAATTTTTTGCATGAAGTTTTGCAAACTTTGAGGTAATTTTTAAAAAATTTATAAAAATAAAATGCTGGTTTTGTGAAAAGATGCTGAGCAAAATACATTTTTTGGGAAACATACTTTCAGTGAGGAAAGATATTAAGAGTTTGTTATCATGTTTCAGAGTCTAAGCAGTTAGGAATTAGTACTTTTTTTTTTCAAAAATATGATTACATAAAATGTCTGTGTATGTAAGATGTAAAAAAGGAAAGCCATACCTTGTTATAATTTCCAAGAGTCTGTTGTACTCCTTGTATACCAGGAGGTCCCTGTATTTGAAATAAATCAAAGGGAAAGGTGTAAACATTTACCAAAACAACATGAATTTAAACAATGTATCTAAGAATTCTTGAAATCTTTCAGTTAAGAAAAAGGAAACGTATCTTTAGTCAAATATTCTAATTAATAGAGAATTACAGGAGCAATAACTTATCAGGATCAAAAAGGTACTTCTAGGTAAAATCCTGCACAAATCCAAAGAGAGGTTGTAAGTGGGAATGTGTAATATTTTACCAGAAGGTCAGCCATCAGCATATTTTTTATTAAAAAATATTGTACCTGTAAAACTCCTCCAGGGAAGAGGCTGTAGGTACAGTTTATTTTTGACACTTCTCACAGGGCTTTGATCAATATATTATAGAAATGTGTGCCCATGTGTTATTAACTGAGAAAATATGGGAAAAATATTTTTTCTGTTGCTTTATTCTTTTGAACTGGTTGAGTGAAAATGGCTGCACAAGGGATTTCAGGCCAGAAAAAGATGTCTGTTCAAAAACCTCAGATTTAAGACATTCAGATGCTCGAAGTCTTCGGTTGACATGGAGTGTCCACTAAGCACTATGCTGACTTTTGGGTAGACAGGGAAGAAGACATGTGTCTGTCCCTAAAACTTCCAGATAGAGAAGAAGAGGAGAGTTTCTGAGTTTCCAGGGATTACGTTTTGGGGAGAGGGCCATAAGAAAATACAAAGCTTCGCATTATTTTAAATCAAGTAGTTCAAGCTAAGAGAGAGTCAGCAATGTCAGAAAAGAGACCGCAAATTTCATCTAGACCTCGAAAACTCCTCAGAGGAGAGAAAATATTACAGAGGCAAAATTCTTTACATTTTGCTTCAGAAGAAAACACAAAGAAAGACAATGACTGAGAAAATCAAACATCACTGTTATATAAAAATTATTTTCTTTACAAGGGGATAAATCTTTGAAAAGGGAAGAAAATTTTAAGGAACAATTACTTGCTATACTCACTGAAAGGAGAAACACCTGAAGTATATTGAAAAAATTAATGTCGGTTAACATTTATGACTGGTATTTCTTATGAACGGCTTGAGTCTGAAGGTCTTTTCTAATGTGAAACCTTTGCATTGTGCCACTAAGTGCAGAGGACACAATGATGTAATGATGGATGTCTGGAAGCGGTTTGATATAACTCTTGAGAAAATAATAGGCCTCACGAGTAACGGAGCTGAGTAAGATTGGAAAGACAAACGATGCTGTTACCTTGCTGAAATAAAAACAGAGCTAATGTCAGAAAAGAATTCTCATGGCACTATATTTTTTTTCCTGTTCTTTTTCTATCAGTTGGCATTGTGTATTCTAGGTCAGTTAGATGAAGTAATGAGGAAAGCAATCATTGGCTTGGGAGTTATTGCAAAAAGTTTCTAGCCAAGAAGATGCAAACTAAAAACTCATTCTTGAAAATCAGGAAGCATGAGATTGTTTACACATTGATCTTTCTGCAGCCATATTATGTGGCAAGGAGAAATTTTAGGTACCATATTGTAGTAGCATCAATGGGTGGCTTATGGGTATATGCATAGTAGGTATTTGGTGAATGGTGAATGTGTGTTCATAATAAGGCCAATGAGATCAAAGAATAGTGATGTGGTCGGTAAAATTTAGCTTCATATACATTCATCCTCATTGAAAGCATTAATAATTAGGGTTGCCAAATATAGCAGGATAATACAATCTCTCAAATAGAGCAGAAGACTCAATCAAATAAAAATAGCAAACATTTATAGTGTACTTATTGTGTGCCAGGCAGTATGCCAGAGACCTTCTGTGGATTAACTCATTTAATCCCTACAGTGACACTGAGCAGTATATACCATCATTATTTCCTATTCAAAGATATAGGAAATGAGGGTTAGAAATTGTTAACTTGCCCAAGATCACACCACTGGTAAATGGCAGGCCTAATATTTAACATAGGCAGCCTGGACCCAAACTCAGTTCTCATCTACTCTTCTATCTTAACTTAAAAGCACACTCACAGCCTAAAATAATTTTGTAGTCATTTTTTTAAATCATGTTGACTGTGCCCTAGAGAATATCTTCCATATTCTACTTAACATACTGAAATTGAAAAAAAAAAAAAACCAACAGAACTTGTACGTGGCACTTCTTATGAGCCAGTACTGTGATTAGTGTAGGAGGGGAAGATAGAAGCTATTTGCCTTTAGATGTAGTCCCACTACATAGATGAAGGAGTCCCCCCCAAACAATTCGGGGCATCTCCCATCTATCTTTATACATTCTTATAACACGTGATAGGGATATTATGCCTAAATATCCCCCCAATTCCTCCCAGCCCACAGCTCTACTCAAAATGCATCTTGTCTTTGTTTGCAGAGAGTGGGTGGTGAGTAGGTGGTCAGAGAATATAAAAAGTGGGAGCCTCTGAGGGGGCTCTGAAAGGCAATATGGAAAAATAAACAGGAGAGCGAACAGTGTGGTGGGGTTACCTGGCACAGAACAGGTGGTAGCCTGGAGGAGAAGAGTAAAAATAATGGGAGGGAAAGAACTGGATGAGAATTAGGTCTGACCCTTAACAGACTAGTATCTGCTCACAGTGTATAGCTATATTACATAAACCCAGAACATATTCCTCATCCAGGATCCTGACCTTGCTGTTGAGCGTACCCCTGGGGCTGGGGCCAGATGGCTCAGTGCTGCTTCTCCCTCTAAAAACAATAGCAGAAACACAGCTCACTGAACAGAGTCCCTGGCCAATAGAAAGTTTGAACAATATGATTCAGATATGTACAAGATTAATAAAAGTTACTTCCATAAAAAAAAGTTACTTCCATATTTTTATATGTTCTATTCTTGCCGTAAAATGTCATATGCATGGCGTATTGCTCCAAATGGGGTCAGTCTGAAGTTTTAGGCTCCACTACCTAATCTATCACTGAGCATTTATGATGACATTTTCTTTCTTGTTCTTTTAGTCAGTAGGAGGCTCTGGGTATCACAGATTCTAGGTTAAATGTAACAGACATTTACAGTTAACTGTCTACCCTGAAGGCAGTCCTTTACACAAATTCTTGCCGAGGGCTAAAGAAACCGTGCAGCGACTGCGAGAAGACGCCAGTAGAGAGTCCTCGGGCAGTCTACCTCTGCCCTGCAGTCAGAGGGTCCCTGGGTTGTTCTATAACTGGCAAAAACCAAACAAAACAAAAAACCCCTACCTCAATCAATGTGGGGAGAGTGTCAGTAAGACAGACACTATGCATATAAATGCCCAGAGCAACTCTTGACTGTTGGAAGACCCTTATAGACCCTGGGGTCTTAGAATTGGCTGTCCTAGAGCCACATCCCCAAGGGATGTGCTATTTTCCTCTTTTCTATTCTGGTACAATGCATGGCTGGAAAAGATCCAATGAGTCATTTGTTTCCAAGTTTAGTAAGAGCTGTCAGTCTTACAGACTATCAATCAAGTCTGAGGAAGGGGAAGTTAAAGACTTGTGGTAAGTGACAGGTCTTTGGGTACCACATGGTGTTAGTAGATGCTCCAGGACACTTGAGAGGTCAGTTTCTCTCAGGTCTGCATTTATGAAGACTCATCAAGGAGTTGCTTAGATAACCAAAGCCAAGTGGAGAATGAAGGGTAGCTACAGAGGCCCCATCAGCCTTGGCGAATGCTCTCAGCCACTCCACTAAGAAAAGCAGTTGAAGGATTATGGAAAGAAAAAAATGTCCCAATATCTTGCTCATGATAGTGACCTAGAAATCATGGCTATACAATGTCTGTCTTTTACGCAGCTCAGCTCCACTCCACCTGTGTTGGGTTGGGAGACATAGCACATCTTGATTAATGTGATAAACACACAGTTACAGAGCACTTTTAAAATGCTCATGAACTCCAGGGAGACACACCTGTTCAGAACTCAATTGGGTTCCTGTGTAATTATCTGAGAGGTCTATAAACCTAGCATGGGTAGAGATCCTGACGTTGTTTCCTACTGTATAGAACCATACCTGGTGTGATGAAGTGAATTAATGCTACATTCAATTTGGGAGCATATACTCTCAGCAATAGTTTATAGCATTGAAAGGTTGTTTGTTTGTTTGTTTGTTTTTATTAAAATCTTGCTAGAAGTAGAAAACAGAGAAGTATCGTGATGTCTGACACCAGCCTCATCAAATGCATAGTGTGAAAATAATGAGCTGTTTGCATTATCTTCACCTTAGCAGATTTCCATTTTGGCTACAGAGTCCCAAGTTTAAAAGATGGCCAGAGTTTTCTGTATTAGAAACTATACTCTTCAGACCCGGTCTTGGCTGCACTTTTACTTTTCAGTTCATGCAGTACACAGAACTCAAAGAATTCTACTTTTACCTCCCCCCACCCCCACCTTTCCCTGGTCTTTGGCATAAGCTCTCTATGTAAGTCAGGGCTAAGTCCTTTTGATTCAGCTTTACCATGCCCTAGTATTCTGAACCAAAATCCCCACGGCTCAACAGTTACTCTGCCTCCTCTCCGATCCTCCCTCCTGAACCATTTCCCTTTTTTCCTTTTCTCTAAAAGCATCCTTTAGTTCTTCATTATTGCTGACTAAGCCTTCTTGAGCCATCTGGGTGCCCCTTATTTCCATTCCCCATAGCTGTTCAATCTCTTATTAGGGGCTCCTTTCAGGATTCACAAATACATATTTTCGGGTTTTATAACAACTGCCTTCTGGCCCTGTGGGTTTCCAATTAATTTCAGTTACAACATTGGAAATACCAAAACCTCTGTGAGGAAGGCTGTACTAATCAACGATCTTCAAAACATGTTAAAAAAAAAACAGATTTGCAATAAGAACAGATAGAAAGCTTGTTATTGGAAAGTCATTTGGACTAATTTTCAAGAAATATTTTCCGTTTCTAATGGCTGGCAGAAAAGGCAGAGAACTGTAATTATTCTTGTTTGGTATTAAAAAAATATATATATCATGAGGAAGCCTAAACTCATTCACAGGAATGGTAAGATGAGGCATATTTCAATACATAGTAATCACTGGAAAAGCTAATGTTTTCTCTTATATATTTACATCTATAATATTATATATAACAGTGTATATAAAGCCCATTTACACTGATTATGGGGCTGTGTACACCTGCTTTCCTGTTGCAGTGAAATGAGGAGTTTCCATCTGTTTTTCTTAGCATAATTCAGGATATAGTTCCTAGTATCTCCCATCTCCACCAAGGTTTGCCAAATTCATTAGAGTTATTGTTTCTCCAAGAAAAAAAGTGAGGGGAAAGCCAAGTTCTTGCTTGTTGGTTTTGGTTTCAGTTAGCAATGGTAGCACACCTAGCATAAGTCTTGCTGCTCCCAAACTCATAGAAGACAGGGCCAACAGATATATATTAATCTAAGAATCTGGCTAAATAATTGAAAACAAAGCTGCAGTGAGCTTTAGTTAAGTAGAAAAGAGCTTACAGATGGATTTTTGACCAGAATTACAACATAGAAAGTTGTATTCTAACTCTAAGAGAAAAATCAGTAATATTCTTTAGATAGAAAATATTTGGGAAATCAATTCCTCTTTCTTTTAAACACAGAACCTCTTATTTATCTTAAGTATTTGCTCTAAGCAAAATTTTTTTTTGTCTCTCAGGATTTAATTATGTAAGTTACACAGTTATAATTTTATAGTGGATTATTTTTCTGAGAATGCTTCTGCTATACATTTTTAGTGACTAATGAGATATCAATACTCCTACCCCCACAACCCCTCAAAATTTCTGAAAACTCTCAAACTACGCAATAACGATTTCTGAAGCCAGGAGAAGATTCACTGAGTGTTCATACCATGTTTACATTTCTTTTTATTTATTTCTTTTTATTTTTTTATTATGTTCAGTTAGTCAACATATAGTACGTGGGAGGATTATGCTAAGTGAAATATGTTTACATTTCAACATAGATTCCTCAAGCTCTCCTTTTTGGGATTATAATGGGAATGTGGGCAGGTAGTATGTAGTGGGTAACATTTAGGATTCCTGGAAAGGAGTCCTTATTCTTGAGAATATCTCACCCGCTTTCTGGTTGATTCCTAAAACTTCACAGAGAAAATTTGATTTATTTGTTTGGGTTTTATCACCAGCTGAAATGCAAACGTTCCCAGGAGATGTAATACTAATGTTTCATCTTTATACAACTCTGGATAATTCTAAATTTGTTTTCATATATTTTCTTGGATGGCAGGGTAATGTGATTTCAAAACATCTTATCTTATTTGGTTCTTATTTTTTTTTTTTTTAAGATTTTTATTTATTTATTTCACAGAGGGAGAGAGATCACAAGGAGGCAGAGAGGCAGGCAGAGAGAGAAGGGGAAGCAGGCTCCCTGCCGAGCAGAGAGCCCGATGCGGGCCTCGATCCCAGGACCCTGAGATCATGACCTGAGCCGAAAGCAGAGGCTTTAACCCACTGAGCCACCCAGGCGCCCTTATTTGGTTCTTATAAAAACTGAAGTGGGTATTATTATATTCTTCATCTAACATGAAAAAAATGGAGAGATTTTACCCTAAATCACAAAATAAGCAAATAGTAGAACCAAGTCTAAGAGTTGTTCCATTCTAAAATATTCTTATGAATCATTTATTAAATATTTCCTGAGAGAAAATTGAATGGGACAGAAAAAGAGAAGAGTGAAGGTCATGGTACTTGGGGAGTAGGGATAGGAGAAGACAGCATCCAAAGAGGAAGGGGTACAGAAAAAGGAGCATGAGGACCCTGGAGGCTGATTCCTTGCCTGTACCGCTATCAACCCAGGGATCTTGCTTTCGGCGCCAGGTTCTGAGGAATGACATTGCTTCTTTTGCGCTAAATCTTAAGATTAACTTTGGTTGTAGGAGATGAGAACTCAGTTGAAACTTGAGTTGAAACCCGAGTTTCAAGTGAATCAGGACATATTTCATTAATTTGGCCAATACACAAAGACACTGAAACTGAAAGTGCCCTCATCCTTAAATAGATTTTTTCATCCACACTGAAAATTGAATCTACTGAGCTTATTTGGGTGATTAATATGTCAACGAATATACTTAGGTTAACATTCTTAGATGAAGTTTACTCTGTAAAGACTTGAACAGAGAAAAACAGGAGAGGAGCAAAGCAGATAGAAGAAAAATTACATGAAAGTGATAATGTACGAAGCTGGCAAGGTATCAACATTTTTGCTTCAGAAATGGTAGACCCTGGATGAAATCTGGGGAAAGAAAGATGAACATAATAAGCAGGAGGCAGAGAATGATAAAATGAAGTAATGATAGTAATATTAATAAATAAAAATAGGCTTTGAAACTAGTAAATGTGTGGCAGGGACATTATCCTTATTTTACATATAACAAAAGGTTAACTATCTTACCCAAGGTCACACACCTTGCTACGTAAGAGCCAGATTCCAACCCAAGTCAGCCTGACCTCATAGCTTTGATATTTTAAGGCATTCCATTATCTGCTTCACAGTGAGAGGGTGACCAGATAGGAAAATAAAATGCCAATTATCTTAAAGCTGCTTTTAAGAATCAAGTAGGGAATTCAATGATAAAGGATCACAGAATCCCTTAATGAGATACAGAATTAGTAAGGGCCAAGCAAAGAGAGCTCTGGAACAGCGTAGATACACATCTTCAAAGGAGGGTGAGGGTGGCTCGCGGAGATGGACGTTGGGGAGGGTTTGTGCTATGTGAGTGCAATGAATTGTGTAAGACTGAGGATTCGCAGACCTGTACCCCTGGGGCAAATAATACATTATATGTTAACAAAATTTAAAAAAAAAGATTTGGATGAGAAGAAGAGATCAAGAGGAAAGTGGTCAGAATGGAAGAAGGGTAAGGAGAAGAGAGAGGAGCCACATACAGACACAAGAAGTGTTAAAATCATGGAGGGCTTAGATTAGAGAGAGATCAAGAGGGGGAGATTTCTGAAGCAAGCAAGCAAGCAAGCAAGCAATGGTAATCAGCATCTTAAGTAATTTTTGGAATTCAAATAACACCAAATGAGGCCTAGTATTCATGGGATGATAGAAGAAAAGGAGAAATAAAAATGGTCATAGTTGGTGGGAAAAGACGAGCTAACCAAGTGAGTAATATTGCTTAGAGATGATTTTGATAGGCTGAAATTCTATGAGCGTGAAATTGCAGTGAAGAACAGTCATGGGAAAGTTGTCACACTTAGTAGAGAAAATGAAATACCCTTCAAATAAGACCACAATAGTGCCATTGTATTTGTTGTGGAAGAGAAATTTGTGTATTAGCATTCTTGAAATCTGAAGCATTTAAGTGATACAACAATACACTGGTTTAAGCATTCATCAAGGACATCTTTTGGGGACATCCTCAAATGAAAGTAGTACTTTTGTTAGAAGCCAGCAGCCACAGGTTCATTCTTGGTGAATCTCTGGAAATCCTGAGCACCACTGTGATCCATGGGATCCATCTTCTCTGATCTGAGCCCGTCTCGCCCACCACAGTGGCGGATACCTGCACCATACTTTGAAAGATCAATAGCTCCTAAGTGTCTCAGTCTAAGATATTGCAGGCATCCCTGGTTCAGAAGTTCAGAAGCAGTGAGATTAACAGGTGAGGAGTTGCAGCGAAAGCAGCTTCTGGATCTTGAATGAGAATTTTTCACATCTGCCACTTTGGACATTTTTCAAACTCATTCTTCTGTGTATCCCAGGAAGTGCTCACTTGAGCTGGGCTTGTCTCTTCTGGCCTGCATCCTGAGCTGTGTAATTGAGGGAACTCAAGCATAGGCAGTTTATGGTTGTATGAATAAGCAAAATACTCAATATGTGACCTGATTGTTTTCCAAAATTGCACAGTCCCTGGTTTTACTTGTCATTTTGGAACAGGAGTGGGAGGATGAGACTGTGACAGTGAATGCATTCAATGGGTATAATTAACCCATTTCATAAAAGCAGATTTTCTAAATTATGCTATGAAGCTCATACGTTTTTAACACTTTATTTTCCAAGGGAGACAAAAATCATTTTCAAAAGAGCTTATTTTTTTCCTGACACCGCGAAACAAATCAATCTAATTGGTACAAAGTCCACTGCATTATTGATAGCGTGGGACATTTTTGACTGATTTCCATGGCACGATGGTTAGAAAAATAATGATTCCTCCCCCAACACTGCTATTCTGCTTATCCATCCATAAAATGTTTCATACTCATCTCTCCCCAGTATGTCCTGCAAAAAGGAAAAATATCATTTGTCAGCTCCTTGCAATACAAGGAGCAGCAGGAATCTTGAGAGTGGCTTTGCCGCCCCACAGGAAAAATATCGATGACCCAGCACAAGGTGATAAAAACCACAGGGGTATGAAAACTGGTAAGAATGGGGGAGTGCGAGACAAATTGTTTGTATCTGGTGGCGTCCCCCAAAGCTCACCACCAACAAAAACCATACGTGGAGAACAACTGTGCCTCCACCCCCTCGTGTAACCTTGGGAATCAAACCAGGAGGAAAGTTGGCTTACACAGACTGCACCTATCGAGGCTTTGAGTTTTCATTGATGTAATTAAGAGATAACATTCACTGTCTTTAAAAGTGTTGTTGGTAGGATGACAACATTGCCTTGTGCAGAGAAAATGCGATTTCCAAGGCAAACTGCTGGGCCTTAAGATAACCAGGCTGATGGCACGGGCTTATATACTGCGAATTACACAGAGGCCAAGAGCTGGTGCAAAGTCTGAATAGTTGGGGGACATTCTGGATGGCTCTGGCAATCAGCAAAACGAAGAGTCTGTAGGTTTTACCTTGGCGTCATTATAGTCTCCACTTTAACACACATGTGTGACATCAAGGTTTCTCTTTAATCTATAGGTTGTAAGAATGATAAATCTGCAGGTGATGACTTTTGGCTCAACTGAAACCCAGGGTTACAAAGCGCACATTCAGGGAAGTTCTAGAAAAACAAATACTTAATGATTTTATTTTTAAAACGCTTAGTCCCCTACAAAGGATTTCAGGCACAAGAGAAGATGCTGACACTCTAGGCCAGTGAAGTTATTGGTCATATTACCCTAATATTAACCTAGCCCAGAGGATGGTTTCCCTGTTTCTTAATTTGGAATATTTTAAGCGTGTTGAAAAGTATAGAGAAGAAAAGGATAAATTCTCGTGAATCCACAGTCCAATGTTGTCAGATCCTAACTATTTGCCATATTTACTTCAGATCTCTTTACTTTTTAATGAAATTACAGATACAGCTGAAGCTCCTTCCAGTCTTATTTTTCTACCATATTTCCTTCCATGTTTCAGTTCCCCTGCTGAAAACTTGTTTTTTCTCCAGTCACCTTTGACCCAAACAGTTTTTCACTAGGTTGAGCAGAGAAAACTGACTGCGTGGAGTTAAGTGAGTCACTACTTTCCAAGGCCTAGAGCTTTGTTTTTGTTAAAACGGAGATAATCTTTTCTTGCCTACCTCACAGAGTCCTACAGTAGTAAAATTAAATACTGTATGGTAATACTTCTCTGAAATGGTCTCATCAAATATAGACTGTAAGATTTTTTAGGAAACCAGTCTCCCTTTCTGAATATCGCTCAAAGGCCAATCAGATTTATTAAAACCTTAATGTTTATCCAGTGCAAAGAAATGGTGCTTAATCCATGCACTGGCCCAAGTAATAGCAAATTTAATGATCATATATCAAGGATATCAAATATCTTGTCCCATCATTGTGAAACACAATGCCTGTCAATTCAGAAGTCCTAATAGTCGGCTTCAATAACATGATCCAAGATGAAAAGAGTCAGTGGCTCTTAGAAGATAAAATCCTTTTCCTCTAGATTATGGCTGTTATTAGCAGAAAAACTTAGGAAGTCAGAAGTGGCTAATAATGTCCTCCTGCTGCTGTTTATAGGGACAGAAAAAGAGAAGTAATTGGGGAATTGAATCCAAGTGCTAGTTTTCAAATTCTCAACCTGAAACCCCCAGCTGCTTCACACCCAAGTCTATGCATTCTGTGGCCACACAAGGTGACACTGGAATTTTAGCAATGTGGCCACAGCTGTTTTGTCTAGGACCATAACCCCAGTGGGGGGACAAGAGGTAATAAAAATGATTAACTGGCCATGTCTGTCTCCATTTTATAGGTCTTATGTGTCTTTATTTTTAAATCTGAGGAAGTCATCTTATTTTTATTAAGAAGTGAAATTACTATTCCCATTGACTCAAATAAATGGTTAGGTTCATTTTCTCTGAAGAGATTATCATTATAGTACATGGCCTTTCGTCATTTAATAGACCAAAGAGACTGAGGTTTTTTGCTGAAAGGAAAACTGAGAAACATGATAAAACCCTAATCAGTTCAAGGTTTCTAAAAGGGGTGTTAAGAATAAGAACTGGAGGGGTGCCTGGGTGGCTCAGTTGTTAAGTGTCTGCCTTCAGCTCAGGTCATGATCCCAGGGTCCTGGGTTTGAGCCCCGCATCAGGCTCCCTGCTTGGCGGGAAGCCTGCTTCTCTCTCTCCCACTCCCCTGCTTATGTTCCCTCTCTCGGTGTCTCTCTTTCTCTCTCTCCCTGTCAAATAAATAAATAAAACCTTTTTAAAAANTGGCGGGAAGCCTGCTTCTCTCTCTCCCACTCCCCTGCTTATGTTCCTTCTCTCGGTGTCTCTCTTTCTCTCTCTCCCTGTCAAATAAATAAATAAAACCTTTTTAAAAAAAAGAATAAGAACTGGATTCCCATTTAGACATGATGAGCCTCAAAATGTAGTCACATTCAGGGTGCTATAACCAGAAATTAAATGTTAAAAATCAGACGTTCCCTGTTGTCCACTTCATTCGGTAGTCCAAAATGAATTTGGGGTACTAACTTATTTTAGAGGTTGGCCTTGCTTTATAACAATAAACTTGCACCTTGAGTTCTCAGTTCATAGCCAATAAAGCTGGAGTTGGAAGATCTAAATGGGTGGATAATAGGATACGGCACAGAAAGCCATTAGGTCTATGGTGTTTTGAGGGCATATATTTTCATTGCTACGATTATTCATCTGACCTAACTCATAAACTACCAGAAAGGAGGCATGTTTTTCTTTTCCGGCACTGTTTTTCTCCGAGCTCCTTTATGCTCACTAGGTACATCAAGCTCATTCCCACCTCAGGTCATTTGCACGTCCTGGTGTCTGGTTGGAAGGATCTTGCTCTGACCCTCATGGGCTATCTCCTTCTCAAGTAACATCATCTAAATGCTCAAAGATGCCGCCTGGACATTTTAACTACAGTAACGACTCTTCCAAATCACTCTTACATCTCCCAGATAGTTCCCCTGTATCACCTCCTACTAAACTGAATTTCTTTGTTGAATTTCTTACTAACCACTGCTACCATCAACACACAACTGAGTGTAAGTTACTAAAGGGAGAGATGTCATCGATAGCCTGTTTGTTGTTATGGTTTTATTTTATTTTTTTTTGGAACTACTGTATGCTCAGTTTGTAAAAGTGACTCACACATGAGAGATGGTCAGTATTTGTTGGATAAATGAATTCAATATTGCACTCTTTTAACTGTGTATAAGGCAGTACAAACATAACTTTCAAACTGTGCAATGACTCATGTTTTCAAGGTAAAAGAAATTCTTTCACACTGAGGTTAAAACAAAAATAGAAATAACATGGTTGTATTTGTTTTAAATCATATCGTGGTTTTAGAAAAGAAGCATAAGTTTGACTGGCGTCAGCTCCCAAAGAACGATCACTGTAGAGTTTTATCAGGGCATTTTAGATACCTACGAGCTAAGGGTGCGCACTTCAAGAGTGTATCAAATTCATACTGAAAATGACTGCGGATGAAATACCATTTGGATTTCAAGTATAGAGTAAACATAAAATGCAAAAAACATCCCTGAAAATAATTTTGAAAATCGCGTAGATTTATAATTAATCCTCAAACGCAGAAAATTTCCATAGCTTGGACATCCTCCAAAGGCTACGAAGTGTCATTCTTTGCTTAGAACTTTTCCAGTGGAAACAGTAGAGGGAGCTGCTGCCCCACGTTACAAATTCCTTGAAATTTCGGGTTTCAACATAAATTGCTATGCACTGAAATGTGACACATTTGAGCCCACTGCTCAATTCTCATACTGCAATAATGAAACAATGCACAAAAACAATGCCAGGGGAAAGAAAATGAAAGGGAATCAAGAGCCCTGCCTGTAACAGAAAGAAATAATAACACATTTTAAAATTAATGTGGTTTTTAATAAACACTTTTACAGTGATGATGAATGAGAAGTAAAGTTAATGTCAAATGGGTGGGCTAATACATACTTCTTTTAATGGCTCATTAGTTAAATTCTCCTGCTTTCCCTCCTGCTCCGCCTCATTTCCAGCTGCTTTCCTCTCTTTTCTAAAGGAACTAAAAACCAGAACACTGAAATAAACTAAGGCATTTCAAGTCTTCAGACTTTCTAAGTCTCATTATCATAACACAAGGCCATGATTTTCCATTGCTTATGCTATGCAGATAACTGGGAGGCTTTAAAGAAGAAGAGAAATTTTTATTAGAGTGTGAGGGATAGTAATTGAGACTTAGAGAACATCACAACTAATAAAATGCAACAGCTCAGATCGTGGGTGAACAAGTCCCAGAAGCAAGGAAGAGGCTATAAATCAGAAGAGGAAAAAACACCACTGAATACTCAGACCCTGTTATTATTACCTGACAGTGAGTAACCTTCCTCTCTCTTCATGAGTAGATTTACATATGTAGACTAACTTTCCATATTTATGTAGAGCTCGTGATCTTTCATTTCAGCAAGTCATTGGAAGACAGTTACATTTTTGTTAACAGGATTTTGGGAAACTTATAAAAAGGGAAAAAATGTAGTGGTTCAATTGCAGATTTAAGACAACCTCTTCTATCTATAATACTAGATGTGTGGATGGATGTTAGGAATAATAGGAATGGATCTCAGTTATACTTAGATAGAGCTTTACATTTATAAGAAAGATCTCACACATGGCATTGATTTCTCCTAGCAACTGTGAGAAGTTGATGAGGCAGGTACGATCATTTCAAATTTACAGAAAAGGAAACTGAGCCATGGAAATGTCAAATGAGTTGCCTGAGGAGGACTGGATACCTCACAATCTTCTTCTACTATCCCGCTGTCCTGAGACACTGCAGTGCTATGGATTATCATGAGAAAATTACCATGAGAAAATTAAACATGTATAATGTTCTGTGTATAATGTTTAAATAAGGCTGATCCAAGTCAAATTATAAACTAGAAGCTTATCTTTCACATCTGTGATCCAGTGAAATAAAGGTGGGTTTAGAGATCAGCTCCTAGGTTTTACCTCTTGTTCCCCCACTTACAGTTGTGTGATCTTGGGCATGTTCCTGGATGTTTTTAAGCTTCCTTTCTCCTATTATAAAATGGGGCCATTTCTACATCTCACCAGAGTGGTGAGGATTACATAAGGCACTGGCAGTGCAGTACCTCATGCAGAGCAAGTATTATTAAAACTCCCCTGATCCATCCCTTTCTTTCGAACTTGTTTCCTCAGGAGTTAGTATTATTTCCTTCCCCGGGGAGATACTTAGTGGTATCATGCTTCTCTGAAAAACTGCTCTCCAGCCTAGTATATTTGCACTAGGCTATCAATCTAAGACATCTCTACTTAGTTATCAATCTAAGACATCAATCTAAGACATCTCTACTTAATGGTTTCCCTCCAATGAAGAGTTAGTCACTAAAACAAGATGGCGGAAGTTATTTGGGGGTATTTGAGAACTTTTTCCTTTGCATTGGTAGGATCGGCTCTGTCTGTTGAAAGGAAATTGGACTAATATTTTATAAAAAATATGTTCATCATAAAAGATTGTGGCTAGCTTTGTTAACCAGTTTAGTTTCTCCTCAATTACAAGTATTTTGATTAGGAATAATCTTATTTTATGCAGAATACATGTATGTAAATTTCAACTAGATCTTCCTCAGAGTAAAAATTTCTACTAAATATGGGGAAATAGGGATGCCTGGGTGACTAAGTTGGTTAAGTGTCTGACTCTTGAGTTTAGCTCAAGTCATGATCTCAGAGTGTAAGATGAAGCCCAGCATTGGGCTCCACGCCCAGTGCAGAGTTTGCTTGAGATTCTCTCTCTCCTTCTCCCTCTGCCTGTCCTCTCTCTCTCTTTCTCTCTCTCTCTCTCTCTCTCTCCCACTAAGTAAACAAAACCTTAAAAAAATATATATGGGAACTAAATTGGGACAATATATATGGCTTTGATGTAAGACTAATTCATAAAGATAATTTAATAATGGCACTTCAAAAGGTCTACTTTTAGTAAATATTTCATTATTAGAATTTTTTCCATCTAGGAAATATGCTCTGTAAGGGGAAAAATGGTTTGTCCTTTAAATATTAAATGGGAAGTTGTGGGACATTATTCTTTGTAAAAAAATGTACCTTTTGGTACAAATGTTTCTTAAGAAAGTGAGAAAATACAAATTTGATTTCAGAACAAAAAATGGCAAGTAGAAGGACTGGTTAAAGTGTTTTAATTATTTGAGTTGCTTCAGGCCATTAGAGATTTCTTTCAGTTCTATTTTTAAAAATCTTCATTGATATTCCTTTAAATAACAACACTACCTTTGATTTAGGGAACATCTCTGAAACCCCGAAGTGAAAAAGTTTTTCTTGAAGCAAAGTATGCTTCTTATCAAAGGATCCATCTTGGTGCTTTTTAGACAATCACACTGATCAGAATAAAGTTTTTTCTCCTTAACTTTTCTAAAGGCTAATTGCTCAAACATACACTTACATACTATTCACTTACTTGAGGGATATTACATATTATTTGATTACTGTCTGATAAGAGAGATAAAATTAATATTTTAAAATTATTTCACATTGTCATAAGAAATTCTAACGTGCTTTAGGAATCCCACATGCAAGCCACTAGGGTGAGTCGTACACCATCTCTAAATCTCAATTAGTAAGATTTTCACCTTGACCCACCTTTCCTTCTTTCCCTTGTTACCTTCCTTCCTCCTGTGAAGTAGGGCTCCTTTCACTTAGGGTACAATGTTGCAAAAGACAAATAAGTGAAAAACAATATTTTGATCTAAATATGTCCATAAATAAATGGGGATATCTCCTAAGCTATATCAAAATTGTCATAAAATACAAATAGCTTCATGGGACATCCAAAAGAGATAAAAAATGCTCTGCTGATAATTTAAACAGTAAATACTATGATAAGCCACAGTGAATCTTGCCTACGCTCAACAAGCCAACTCCACCATGCCTGAGGCTAGAGGGACTTATCGATGAAATCTGGCCACAAGACTCCCCATTTAGAATTCTCCACGAATTTTCGTAGCTTCATCTGGCTCGTGGGGCTTCGTGTGAGGTTCACCAGGACCCTGGCAGGGCTGAACATGTCAGTGCTGGCCTCGTGCTCTTCATCTCAGAACTGCGGGGGCTGCCTGCCCTTCCCTAGTCCCCAGAGCAGAAGTGCTCTGTATTTGCTCAGGCTGCTTTCCTCTGTCAGTGATACTCAGTTTGCTCTCTCCTTCCCCTCTATTTGTTTTACTGGACAGCTCCTTTTCAACTCTTTTTTCAATAGTTTTATTGAGGTATAATTGATATATAAACAACTGAACGTATATAATGTGTACAATTTAATGAGTTTGGACATATGAAAACATCTATGATACTCTCATCACAATCAAGGTAATTGACATATCCAACACTTCCCAGAGTTTCCTTGTGTCCCTTAAGAGTTTGTTTTTGTTTTGTGTTGTAAGAAAACCTAACATGAGATCTATACTCTTAACAAACTTCAAAATACACGATATTGTGCATGACACTCTACAGGCACAATGTGGTAGGGCAGATCTCTAGAACATCTTCATCTCACATCACTGAAGCTTTATACCCATTGAATAACAACTCCCATTTCCCCTACCCCCGGGGCAACCACTATTGTGTTCTCTGCTTCTCCGAGTTTGACTATTTTAGAGATCTCAGACGAGTGGAATCAAACAGTCTTTGCCCTTCTGTGACTGGCTTATTTCACTTAGCATAATGTCCTCCAGGTTCAATCAGGTTGTTGTAACTGCCAGGAATTCCTTCTTTTTTTAAGGCTTAATTTTTATGCTTCAGTTGTCAGTTCCTGAAGGAAACCAACTCAACCACTATCTTTTCTAATTCTCGTCCTTTGTTCACATTTCTGTAAACAAACTTGAATCCCCAGAGGGCAAGGACGGTATCTTACTGATTTTTGTATGACCCCACTCCTAACAGAGTATTAGGTACAAGGTAGGCCTTAAATAAATGTTTGTGAAATTGCTTAACAATGTAAATTAGGAGCAGGTTGATGTTTTTATTAGCTCATTTTCTTAAGATATGAATTAAAATGATCTTAAAAGGACTGCTTTTGAAGAACTCTTTATTTCTGCCCATTTGAGAAACAACAGTCCTCTTGCTAAAATACACTATGCTTAGAAAAATTAAACATGAAGATAGCACAGAAAAATGTAGGGAGCCTGTTAGTTTGCCTTCCCTTGCTAATGCTGCCCTTGGCTAAGTCCTGTAAGTATGAGTAGGTGCCTCCCCAGATTTTTTTGCAGCAAAATGGGTATGCAGCTCATCTATCCAACCCATCATCTGAACAACTTCAAAAAAGTCCAAAACAGGATGAAAACCGTACCCCAGCATAAAGTTTTGATTATACTTGTATTTGAGAAAAGATATTTTAGTCAACTGGAGGAGTTCTCCCAGAACCAAAAAGATGAAGAATTTCCATAAACCACGATTCTTAAATAGCAAAGGAGCTATTTAAGACCTTATCTTTTAAAACAAAAGCTGACCTATGAATAAAACCCTTTTCTTTTCTCATAGATTTTTTTCCCTTCTTTTTATAGTTGGTTATTTTACAATATTTTATAATAATTGGTATTTCGTTATATTACAAAAGATAATAAAAACCACTTTTAAATACTGTGTACTCAGGGTTTAAAAAACACTGTAACAGACCCATGGCTGAGTTGAAATTCTAAATCCAATACTTGAAATAAAATAAGTACCTCTCTTCCCCAAATGCTCTGGCAATAAACTAAAACTGGTGGAATTGAATATTATAAATTCTTTCAGAGTCGCATACTTCTTAATCTTCTAAATTCTTCAGTAAACTCAGTTGATCTATAGTTGAGAACTCATTCCAGGACTTGGAGTAATCTTCTTTCCTAGACATTTGGCAGGCTTGTCACAAAAGCCTTCATCATTCAAATTCCTCCTTTGAGACAACAATTATCCAGTTTTAAAAGCAGTATCGTATGTTTAGAAAGCTACACGAAGGTCTAATCTTGCCTGTTCGCATTCACCAGCTTTTCTTCTTTTTAGCACAAGACAATTATTGCAAATCTTACAACGCGTTCTCTGTTTTGCCAGAAAATTTGGAATGAAAATCAACATAGCTAATTCCTTTAAAGAATGGCTTCCAGGCTCCCAATTTATGCCTCTTTTTTCTCCACTTGCTTTTATAATCACTATCCCTTGACATTGGTACATTGATAATAGAACAATCCACTTGTATGGCGAAAGCGGATGAAATGAAACCAATGACAGGACAGCAACCTTGTTCATTTTTTGGCACACCCACCCATGACCACATCCTAAGAAATTCCTAAGGGGCTAGGTCTGGAGCCCTCTAGTGGAGGTGAGCAGTCGTTCCGGTCTTTAAAAAGCCACTTACTTCCTGGTTTTCATTATCTTATCTACAAAATATATTCATTCGTTTACTCGTTCATTAAATAATTCATAATCACATGCTACAGAAACTGTGCTAGGCAATGGTGATAAAACAGAGGTTCAAAAAAATTACAGTGCAACAGGCCAACCTATAAAGAGATCATAAGGGAAGATGACACTACAGGTACAAACTAAGGAAGGGCACAGAGGGCAATGGGCAAAGAGAAGTCAACTAAGAAAGGCCCAGAATGACACCGAAGATACAGAATCCAGATGTAGAAGGAAAGGGAAGCTATTAGAATTTTAAGCCAAAGGGTCACACAGTCTGAATTATCATTGAGAGCTATTACTCCACTTGTAGAAGGTAGAGACAATGAGCCCCTCTCTGAGACAGCTACTAAAATACAGATACACAGTGACAAGGGCCGGAAGGAAGGGGGTGGCAACAAGGAAAGAGAGGAGGAGATGGATTTGTGTGCTATCTGGATGTAGAACAGACATGATTTAGGAACTGTTTGGATATGGACGATGAAGGAGAGAAAAACTAGAATTTCAGTTTGGGAGCATGCTACTTTTGTAATGGGTAAGAGACTTATAAGTTGGGACAGCAAGCAGGCAGTGGGAGCATAGGAGCCTGGAACACAGGAGGAACGTCCGGGTTGAAATAGAAAAAACTGAAAATGTTTAATGCGTCCAACATACAGATAGGAGAGGAGCAAACACTGTTAACAGAGATAAAAAAGGATGGCTCCGGAGGCAGGAGAAAAAAACATCAATGTCACCACAGCAAGAGAACCGGGAGTGTCAAGGAGAGAGCAGGCACCACCATAAATTCCTACAGAGGAGTGAAATCAGATGAAACCTGGTCAGCGCCCAGGGAATCTCACGCCTCAGAGATTACCGGTCACCAAAGAGAGAACAGTGCCATTAGAGTAGCCTGGACACAAATCAGACTCTGGTGGGTTGCAGGACTGGCAGAACCACTAGAAAAGGAATACATTTTCTAGAGGCTTGGAGTAAAGAAAAACACGAGCTAATTGCCTAGAAGACCTTTATAGCTCTTTTCAGCAACAGCATTCTTTAAAATTCTACTAACAAAACTGTCATATCAAGAAAAGTGGACATGTTTGTCCACTGTCAACCCTGAACTGTAATCTAACTTACTACCAGCCTGCATTAGGAAACTGAGGAGATAGAGCCAGGTGGGTTCAGATCAGGATTCATCTCCTTGGAGACTTGGCTTAGGGTGCTCATGTAGGCAGTACAGTGGTTCCTTCCATGTAAGAAAGAAGTGGGTGAGGTGTGCAGACAGCTACTAGCCTCCCTTACCTCGTGGTTTGTGTGGTAGTGGGAGGTGTAGGGAGTACAACCATTTTACTTTATTTTTATTTCTTAATGATTTATTTATTTATTTGAGAGAGAGTGAGACAGAGTGAGACCAAGCGAGTGGGTGGAGGGGGAGGAGGGAGAAAGAATCTTAAGCAGAATCCATGACCAACACAAGCCCCAAAAGGGGGTTTGATCTCATGACCCTGAGATCATGACCTGAACTGAAACCAACAGTCCAACGTTTAACCGACTGAGCCACCCAGAC
Source organism: Ailurus styani (assembly GCA_002007465.1). Lineage (NCBI taxonomy): Eukaryota > Metazoa > Chordata > Mammalia > Carnivora > Ailuridae > Ailurus > Ailurus styani. The sequence goes on along the minus strand of LNAC01000090.1, from coordinate 901,106 downwards.
GTCCTAGGAGTAAAACCATTTTAAACAGGAGAAAGATGGAAATTAGCTACAGGGGAGTAAAATGAGCCATAGATAAAAACACAGGAAGAAAGTGGGGCTTTCCTAAGGAAGAGTGATCATACTGTTTACTCACAGGTGGTCCTGGGGGGCCTGGTTTTCCTGGAGGACCTGTTTTGCCTCGTCGTCCCTGGAAACCAAAGAGAAACAGACAATAAGTACTGTGATGCCTTTTTGCTTTTAGATGAGACAATATTAAATGGCAATTTTAAAAAGAGTAAAAATTAAAAAATAATTTCAAGCCTACCTGACCTTTAAACATCAATGAAATCTAAAAGCTACAGGCCAAATTTTAATGACCAATAGGAGAAAAATAGTGCCTGAAATGAATAAACGTTAACTTACGAGCAGTCCTTTAAATGCTGTCTACCTTGATACTGCAGTCAAGTAACATAAAGTATCTGAAAGATGGTCTAAGATTGGCATTTTATCTGACGACTCTATGGTTTTATATGCAATAAAACCTGCATTTGTCATCTTAAATTGGTGTTTCTCGAAGAATGGTCTGAATAATTTCATAGGAGTAACCTGAGGGTGAGATGGGGTGTTACAAAATGCATATTCTGAAGCTTCATTCTAGACTTACTGGTTTAGAATCTCTGGGCAAGGAAGGCATGAATCTGCATTTTTAAAACCCTTTCAGGTCATTCTGATGCTCACTAAGGTGTGAAAGCACTACCCAAAGCCATCCCATAATCCTGTATATTGTATAAAGCACATCAACTAGCTCTTTTCATCCCTATGGATGGTTAAGCTATTTTTTAAGTAAACTAAAATAAATATCCCTTGCTGATTCATCTTCACTATGGTGAATATTAACTTTCCCAAGCTGACCACTAGCTCAATTTCAATCGCAAGAGTTAGAAAAGTGAGATCGTGCAAATATCTCTAGGTGACTGTGTATCTAACATCATTTAAAGGGCAGTTATTTTCTATAAACTTACTTTTTTTTTTTAAAGATTTTATTTATTTATTTCACAGAGGGAGAGAGATCACAAGGAGGCAGAGAGGCAGGCAGAGAGAGAGGAGGAAGCAGGCTCCCTGCTGAGCAGAGAGCCCGATGCGGGCCTCGATCCCAGGACCCTGAGATCATGACCTGAGCCGAAAGCAGAGGCTTTAACCCACTGAGCCACCCAGGCGCCCTATAAACTTACTTTTTAAATTCTTTTCCTTTTCTAATAGAAGGATGTAAGCCTATATTGAAAGCATATATTGAAATTGAAAGCATATATTTTGAAAGCATATATAGAACGCATATATTTTGAATTAGAAGCATTTCTGAGCATGCTTTGTTTTTATTTTTTAGAGAAAGCATGGGAACAGGGGTGGGGGACAGAGGGAGACGAGAGAGCGAATCTGAAGGTGGGACCTGGATTCCGATGCAGGGCTTGGTCTCAGGACCCTGAGATCACGATCTGAGCCGAAATCAAGAGTCAGATGCTTAACCAATTGAGCCATCCAGGTGCCCCCCATGCATGTTTTATAAGTATGGTCACTCTACTTCACTGTTACTAATTATTTTGTTATCATGTTGGTAGTATATTAATACACATTAAGACAAGCTGCTACTGACAAAGTAAAAGTATTAGGTTAATCTTTTAATATTTTTTGGGGCGAGAACTGTAAACATAAACACAGAAAGGCCCATTTCATTCACTAATTTTCTTGCTCTGAAAGTGTCAGACAAAGTTGCTTCCTCTATCTGGTTTTTGTCTAGGCTGGGAGCAGGGTAGGAAGTCCAATGTCAGTTAAACCAGTGGAGTAAACTTTGGGAGATAAGTAAGCACACTATGATTGGGTGGGAAATGCTTGCACTGTGTTGAAGGTACGTTAAACGCACACCACAAAGAGTTCATACAAAAACAGCAGCTGTTTTTATAAATAATCCTAGCTAACATCCACAGAACAAATTTTTAAAAACTTTATTAAAAATAGAAATATAACTAGTGGTCTTTTCATGTATTTCCTGTTGCAGAAATCTGAACCTGGGAGTTCCTTTGGGGAACTGTAACACTGGAATGAATATGTAATTTAATAGTCTTTATACTTAATAAAAGTTATACCCATGTACATCATTTTCTGGTCTTGTAGTTTACACGTTCTGAAAATCAATATATTGGGTCTTTTAGTAAATGTAAGTCAATTAGACCCTGAGGACTAATCAATGATAAAAAGTTTACTTAGAAAGTGGAGGCACTGTAATTTATTTATTCACAAGAGCACAAAGGAACAAAATCAATGGCATCGAAGTGGGTGATAGGTTCTTTCTTTTAGGCTGAGGTAAGTTAAACCCACGGGATCAACTTCTGTGTGCATTCTCCTTTCTTTAAAGGAGACATGCATATTGATGAGGGCAGGAAGTGGGGAAAATGAGGCTGACTATTGATCAACTTTTATCACAGAGTGAATGGTCAAGACAAACCAAATGTCAGATATTGTAACATACCATTGGCATGTCTTAGGATAAGGAATACAAACATTCACAATTCAGTATGGTAGGGGCAAGCATCCGAATTCTTGCACATCACTGCTGATTTAAGCATTCACTTAAGTCAGCCTTGCAACTGTCAGAGTGCACTGAGGGCGTATGCTGGAGGAGCACTGGGGAAGGCTGCTTTCGTTCACCCATCCTTGCTAAGGGTGGATATGCAGATCAACTATTTCTTAGGGCCATTAATTTACTGGAACATATTGTGTGCCGCAGATATAACTTCAGATGGCCTGTATTTCAGTTTAAACGTGGTTCGTAGGCTTGAGTTCCTAGTTGCACCCTAATACTGACTGGAATCCTTCTTAAAGATTTTCTTTACAAAGCAACACAGTACCCATTTTTTTTTTAATTTTATTTTTTTTTAGCCATACAGCCAAAAATGCCTTAAGAATATTTGGACTTAGGAATTTAGCTTAAGTCTTAAGTTTCAGTGATGTAGGAAGGGGGCTCGGACAGGACAAAGCAGGAGGGTGAATAGATGGGAAACATGGGGGAAACTTCAGAGGATGGTATCTGGGAGTGGTCTGGAACTTTGTAGTGACAGAAATGGTGGGCCTACACCCATGCATCATCTTTCCTCTCTCTAAGGAGCCCCAGGAATTCAATCCTTTGTCTTCTTTTCCCCTATTCAAGGCCTCCAGCTGCACAAAACATCTTTTGCTTTTTCACTTAAAAGCATTCGGGAAAGGCAAAAGCCTCCCCTAAGAGATAATGTAGGTTTTTGGTAGGGTGAATTTTATTATTCAAGCCAGGACAGTTTGGAGTATATTTTATATTAATTAATGTTACTTATTATTTATATATGTATTATTAATAAAATATGCCAAGACAGCAAGCATAAACCACAACTTTCATTCGAGGTCTAAAATCAGATTCCTCCAGTTTTTTCTGAGGAAAGTGTAATCCATGAATCTCTGTTCTTTTCTTTACAGGGCTCTAGGGAACTGTGTGAGGACGCCTGGGGCCAGAGGCGAGGGCTGCTGCCAGTGGGGGCGATGTGATGGGAAGAATGGCTGTCTCAGGTTTGTTCCCACTTCTGCCTCCTTCTATTTCAGTGCCTTCCCTGCAAGACTCGCTCAAGACCCACTGTAAAGTGAGACAAAAAGTAGGGACTTGGATGACGGTGGGGATGAAAATCCTGGCAGACAAAGATAAATGCTGAGCTGGGGTGACCTTCCTGGTTAGGATGCCTGCTCCCAGGTGGCCATTTGTTCATAAGCAATTGTGATAAATTGGAGTCTGGCTGATGAGGACCTACTGTTCCAGCATAATCACAATTGGGCTAATCCAACTCTTTTCTGAAAATGGGAGTATAAAACACAAAACAGATTTACCATATCAGGTTGCCCTGGAAACCTCAAAGTGCTCAACATGTAAGTTTCCTGTTTGGAAATAGTGTAAAGGTTATTAGACAGCAGTTTAGATATTTGTCTAATGATTTAAGCCCAGCAGTGCTCAGATCTGATTGTGTCAGCATCATCAGGAGGGCTAGTTAAAACAGATCAGTATGTATAGAGGTAAGGAGAACCCTCATGCACTGTTGGTGGAAATGAAAACTGGTGCAGTCAGTTTGGAAGTTGGAGGTTCCTCAAAAAGTAAAAACAGAACTACCATACTGATTCTACTACATTTGCTAAAGAAAAAGAAAACACTAATTTGGAGAGATATATGCACCCCTATGTTTATTGCCACATTAGTCACAATAGCCAAGATATGGAAGCAACCTAAGTGTCCACCAGTAGATGAACAAAGAAGATATTACATACACACACACACACACACACACACACACACACACACACACACACACACAGACTCACACAGACACACACACACTGAAATACTTCTCCACCATAAAAAAAAGAATGAAATCTTGCCATTTGTCAGAACATGGATAAGACCTTGAGGGTATTATGCAAAGTGACATAAGTCAGGTCAGATAAAGAAAGACAGATACCATATGATTTTACTCATATGTGGAATCTAAAAAGCAAAACAAATGAACAAAACAAAACAAAACAGAAAACCTACTCCAAAATACAACAAACTGGTTGTTGCCGGAGGTGGGGGGGGGGGC
>LNAC01000090.1:701298-896288 GCA_002007465.1 Ailurus styani | reverse complement strand
GCGCGGAGGGGTGGGAGAATGGCTGAAATGGTTGAAGGGGATTAAGGTATAAACTTCCAGTTACAAAATAGATAAGTCACAGGTGTATAAAGTACAGTGAAGAGAAAAAAGTTGATAATATTATAATAAATTTGTATGGTAATAGATGGTAACTAGACTTATTGTGGTGATTATTTTATAATAGATATGAATATTGAATCACTATGTTGCATAATTGAAACTACTATAATATTGTATATCAACTATACTTAAAAAAACCCCAACAGATTTGTCTCAACTCTTCTAGAGTTTCTGATTCACTAGGTCTTGGGGCAGGGCCTGAGAATTTACATTTTTAACAAGTTTCCAGTAATGCTGGTGCTGCTGGCACTTTGAGAACCCCTACTCTAAGCCTCGAACTCGTATTCATATTTAAAGTTAGGCAATCATGTAGAACTGCTAATATCTTATGAACCTTGTAGCTTAGAACAAAAAGCCCAATTGGTTTTGTGATTATGTGAATTTATGTGATAAAAAGCCCATTGTCAAGTTTAAGAGCACCTGGACTGGAGTCCTGGCTTTTTCTTTCATGGAAATTTTTTGTGTCAAGATTTCATTGCTGTAAAATTGATATTTATACCTCACAACACATCTGCTAAGCATTAAAAAAAGATCATATGTAAATTCCTACCATATACACCCATTAGGATGGCTTTCTTTCAAAAAACAGAAAATAAGTGTTGGCAAGGATGTGGAAAAATTGAAACACTTATTCACTCTTGGTGAGCCTGTAAAAAACTGCTATGGAAAACACTATGCAGATGCTTAAAAAAAAATTGTAAGTAGGACTACCATGTGATCTAGAAATCCCACATCTGGGCATATATCTAAAAGAACTGAAAGCACGCTCTTGAATTTGTACAACCATGTTCTTAGTAGCACTACCCAGAATAGGCATGAAGTGGAACCAATTCAAATGTCCACCAACAGATGAATGGGTAAACAAAATGTGGCATATACATACAATGGAATAATAGTCTTAGAAAGGAAGGAAATTCTGACAGAGGCTACAACATGGATGAACCTCGATGACACTATGCTAATTGAAACATAGTGAAATGAGTCACTAAACGAAAATACCATATGATTACTGTATGCATCACTTATATGAGGTACCTAGAGTAGTCAAATTTATAGAAACAGAAAGTAGAATGGTAGTTACCAGGGGCTGGGGGAAGAGGTTAGAGGGGAGTTGTGTAATGGAGATAAGATAGAGTTTTAGTTTTGCAAGATAAAAGAGTTCTGGAGATCTTTTTTACAACAATGTGAATGTAATAACACTAGTGAACTATACACTTGAAAATGGCTAAGAAGGCAAATTTTATATAATGTGTATTTTTCCACAATGAAAAACAATACTCATGACACGGCATCCAATACATGGTCATAATAACATTAGGTCCTTCTTGTCCTGCTCCTGTACCATCCTCTGCCCGATTGTCTACATTTTTTCACTTAAAAATGTTTGATACTATATCAAGAAAACCTAAAATATGGATTGTGCATGAATTAAAAAGTGTAACCACTCTTAACTATGTATATGGAAATTTTTTCATCTAAAATAACAGTCAAGGTGCCCATGAAGCATAGAAATATAAGAAATAAATTGTGGGGTGTTCATGCAATGGAATACTATAGAGCAACAAAAATGAATGGACTATAACTACATGCAACAATATGAGTGACTCTTGCAAACATAGTGTTCATCAATTTATAAAAGGAATAAACTCAGGCATAGTTAATCCATGCTGTTAAAAGTTATGACAGGCTACCACTGTGGGAGTGGGGAGTGGCGTAAAACCCCTGGGGGATTTTACCGTGTGGGTGATGCCGATGTGTTGAACTTGTGTGCCAGTGACATGGATGTGCTCAACATCTGAAAAATCATCAAGCTTTATATCCTTATGATACATACATTTCTCTGAATGTATATTACAATAAGTTTTTTAAAAATGAAACCAGGAGGTTTCAACAATAGAATGATTTATGTGAATTATCTAATGACTTCAGCCATCTGCATTTGCTGTGTGCAAGGCCACAGAGGGTCACTATTGTTAGGAAGATAAAAACAAAACAAACAAACAAATGAATAAACAAAAAACCAAAAAAGACAAACCCAGGGCTACTTAAATAAATGACATCTACAATTTTCAACAGTTAAAAATAACCATCCTTCCAGGATGACTTGCAGTATGCAAGCACATGTATCTTAAATTAGTCACTTGATTTATAAACACTTGGCCCTGCAGGAGCATTAAGAAGAGAAAGAATGCAAATAATGGGCTACTGGTGCTTATCTGACAGATGGTTTTTGCTGCTGATGAGGATGATGATGATGAAGACAAGGTTACAGCAGGAATTGGACTTAAATAAAAGATGGTATGCAGACTGTGAGTCCACCGAGGAGACACATGTGAAAGCAGTCTCTCTAAATTGCCAGATCTTGCCAATACAGCTGGCTCCTCTCAAATAGTTCCCTGTTCCCATGTGTGTATTTAGCACACTCTTAGGCATCAGCTCAGCCTGTACAAGGTATCAAGGAAATGTCAAGGAAGAGGAGACAGGGCCTTGACTGGCACCCACAACTGTGAATGAGGTGTTAATTACACAGGAAAACATTACAGACCATTTGGGAAGTTTACTTGTCTCTTTTTACATTGTGAGCGGAAATAAGATTTATGATTCATGTAAAAAGTTACCACATTTTGAAATCAATGATATGTGAAAAAAAATGGGAAAGGAATACTTATGTAAGCAATGCATAATATCCTATATGCATTTTACTTCTTAACAGATATTTAAAAATACATCTATGATAGCAACAACTCTAGTCATAAAGTTCTCATTATTTCAGGGATCAGACAAGTGGCTCTTGTAAGCACACAGGAAGATGTAATTCAGCATGGGCACATGATTTGAAATAGGTTTAGAGCTAAGGAAAGTGAATCTATGGTGTGATGCCATTCTCAATATTACCTTCCTCATTTTGGGTGGGATCTCAAAATTTCCAAATCATTGCACAATTTCCGCATCTTTCTGTCCCTTTCCTTTCTTCTCCTTGTACAGACTTTGAGTAACTACAGTAGCTTTTTCAAAACAAGTTGGGAATATAACAATATTATCAAAACCTCCTCAGCTACAAATGAATAAGTAATAATCTGCATAAATGATAACACTTCATCAAACCATTGGACTGAGCCAAATGGTCTAGTCTGTGGTCTAGTCTGTGGTCAGTAATGTCTATAGTCACTGTTCAGTATTCCTATTAAGTTATTATGTTGTTACTAATTTGGTCATGAAGTTAAGTAACTTCAAGGACTGACCTCTTAGCCCCCTTCTTATTGAATGTACCTCCAAATTGAATGTAGCTCCAAATCACTCTCCTCTTAATTGGTGGGGCCAAAATTTAAATCCAAGTATATATGAGATCTTAAAACCCCAAATCCTCAGGATTAAGGTTTCCTTGGTGGGTATCCCAATTATTCACAATTTAGGTTACTTTGCTGCTGTAATTGTTGAGGTTCTCTTATTTTCTCACAACCAAGGCAGATTTTTAAATGTCCCAGTTGCTGATCACTTTGTCCTTTGGAATTTGGGTCTCCTGAGGTCTCACCTGCTCTCCTTATTTCTCTGTGTTTTCCCCTCAGAATCTATCCTGACTTCTGCAGACCTTCCAACATGCCAACCACAACCTTCCATTAGGATTTGTCTGGACTCCTGACAGTCTTGCCAAACCACCAGCTCTCTCAGTCCCAATTTCTGGCTCTGTTTTCTATGTCTGCCATTGTCAATTTCTGCCAAGGCACTTGACTCATCTTGGTATCATGGGTAGGGCAGAAGCAGGGTGTGGCTAAGCCATTTCCTGAACATGCTATGAATATATTTTCGCATCTTTGTGCCACATTAAGAGGGTGGATGCTGAAAGTGCACTGTGAAAAGTTCTTTTCCTCCATAACTGGAAATTCACAGGAGGCATGCCCACGGACTAGCAAAGGGGAATCAGGCTTTGTACACTACCTTTCTTGTCTGAGGGTGATGCCACTTGTCTTCCACATCTCTAAGCACTTTCAGAATGTCTTGTGAAGGCCGGAATTTATCTTTCACCTTTATTAGAGGAACTGTTATATTTCTAATTTAGGGTAGATAAAACTAACATGTAGATGGAAAAATAATGCAGATAAGTTGTCATGTCTGCTTTCACAGAAATGTGAAAATGAAAATAATGTGGTCAGAGAGGTCAGACTCTGAACACACTTAGCCTCACCAGCCAGCACTGGGACAAAGAAATAATTAATGACATTTTATATCTTGACTTCAATTAACATAAAGTATTAGAGGGTATAATTTCAGCAATTTTGAGTTGCCTACTTTAAAAGATGAAATGTACCCTCAAGGGTGGACTTTTAGAACTGCATTTTCAATGTGTAGAATTGATTAACCAGCATCAAATAAATTCATAGGAATACATTTTGCAGCTATCCAATAATTGCCTGGTAATGGAAGAGAATTCCAGAGGATCCATAAGATGAACTATACAGGTCACCTGATTTCAAAAGAGAGTTTTCAGGGCCTAATTCTCAATTCACCAGTTCAAATTTGCTAGGTCAAATTGCATTTGGATATTGAAACGCTGACTTCAGAATCAAACCCTAACAAAAAGATGGGTGAATTTGTTTAAGAAAAATGTACTGTTTTCCATACTGTGCAAGGGAAAAGTACATTAAGATGACTAAGACCTGGATCTTGCCTTCAAAGTATAAGGAGAGGGACAGTTATTCATAACAACTGTTTGGATAGACTTGTTCATTTGGTTATGAGTAAGCTTAGGAGTTTGGGGTGGGGCGGGGGAGAGAGAATTAAGTTCCTTCCTGTACTGATCGTGAGCTGCCTTGGAATAACTCTTGTCAATCTTCTCTTTAGGGAGAGGGAGAAGGAGGGCCACCAGCATGGGGGTGAGATGTAGGGAGGAAGCCATCTGTACATCCTCAGCAACAAGATGGGGCACCGAACCCTAAAATGTCTTCTCAAACGGAGAGCTTCTCCTGGACGCTTCTGCACCGGCGCAGATGTGTGTATCCTCTCTGGTCCTTTTTTCCTCTGATAATTATCACCAACCTTTCAATCAAGTGTGCTTAGAAGGCATTTCCTAGTCCATTACTCCTTTTTTTTTTTCCCGATTATTGATTGATCCAAGTATTGGGAAAAGTACTGATGACCTTCAAACACCAAACACTTGAGGACATACCATTATGCCAACACTGGGTGTATTTTTTCTTGATTTGAATACTATTTAACATTTCCTTAAACTTCACATCCAATGTCACTTGAAACTATGACTGGGTAGAAGTAATTTGGAGTCTAGCCTCATCAATCTGTCTCTCCAGACGGTCTCTTTCTCTTTCAGCTTCAACCTTTTCCCAGCGTAAGTTTAGGATTTCCTGGGAAAGCCAGTGTCACACATGGTCTTTGCAGCTCTGGTGGTGGGTCATTTGCTGGATTCTTTTCATGTTCTCCTTTGATTTTTCCATCCCCTTTAGGGAACTGTCCTACAGGCAGAAATCCCAGCTGCATCTTGTTCCCAGCATCCTGCCTATATGTAGTACATACATATATACATGCCTATATACATATGGATTCATACATGAAACCTACGCAATTCAGCTTTATCAACCACGTAAAACTTGCACTACAACATTTAAACTCTTCATGTGTTCATCTGTCACCTCTTCACTGTGTCTTTGTTGGATATTTTCCCCAGTCTCAGACAGCATATGCCTAGATTCATTCATTCATTCATTCATTCATTCATTCATTCATTCATTCATTCAACAAACATTTACCGAGCCCCTAATATAGCCAGACCATTCTGGAAATATCTTCAATCTTGTCCTTTTGTTGGGGACAATAATAATAATAGATAACTTACGGTCCTTACTCTGTGCCAAACACCATCCTAACCAATTTACATCTATTTATTTACTAAGTCTTCAAAATATCTTTGAACTATCTCTGCTGTACAGATGAGGCAACTGAGTGACAAGCAACTTGCCTATGATCACTGGGTTGGTAAGTAGCAAAGCTGGAAATCCAGGCAACTTGGCTGTATCATCTCTGATCATTACCACTGTGTTATACTTACTACATATCTGATAACTAAGCAAATAAACATATGAAGTTTGGATAGCAATAAGAATTATAAAAAGATAAAGCATGGTGAAGGATATAAAGTTATATAGGGAGGTGTGCAGTTTTAGGTAGAAAATCAGACCCTTGAACCAAATGAGTCTGTTAGCCATGACAAAGGGCATCCAGCAGAGGGAACGGCAAGAAATAAGCCCTGAATATGGCTTGTTCAAGGAACAGCAAGAAACACAGGTGGCTAGAAGAGCAAGCCCATGGGGGTAGGGGTAGTAGGTAGGCCAGATTATGCTGGACTTCATAGATAATGATGAAGGTTCTAAGTTCTATTATTTTGATTGTGATGGGAAGCTACTAGAAGTTTTGTCTTAAAAAAGTCGTATGATAGAGGTTGATCTAAGTGCCTGTCTACATAGATAATAGGCAGGAAGGTGAAACTACTACAAAGTCGTCATATAATACAGGACCTCAACAGAACTGATTTTAGGTTATCTGACTTAGATTGCTTATGGCAACACTTCCTCTTATTTGCACAGATAATCAGGTGTTGATTATTGAAATAGCATCTTATGATTGTCAATTTTAGGTGTCAACTTGACTGGGCCATATTTGATCAAACATTATTTGGGGTGTTTTTGTAAAGGTGTTTTTTGGGGTGAGATTAACATTTAAATTAGTAGACTTTGAATAAGCAGACTTGTCCAATCAGTTGAAGGTCTTAGTAGAACAAAGACTGACCACTCCAGCCTCCAGTCTGCCTGCCTACTCCACGGATATTGAGATTTACTAAGCCTCCAAAACTGTGCAAGCCAATTCCTTAAAATAATTCTATGTGTACATATCTTGTTGGTTTTGTTTCTCTAGACAACCCTGATACACATTTCCATTTACATACACAAAATATTTTTTACCTTCCATTAACATTTTATGTTACTGCATATAATAGCTATTATTATCTGACATTTGCCCAACCCATTTTTTTAAAGATTTTATTTATTTATTTGATAGAGAGAGACACAATGAGAGAGGTTCTGAACACAAGCAGGGCGAGTGGGAAAAGGAGACGCAGGCTCCCCGCCGAGCAGAGAGCCCTATGCGGGGCTCAATCCCAGGACCCTGGGATCATGACCTGAGCCAAAGGCAAATGCTTAGGGACTGAGACACCCAGGTGCCCCCCAACCTATTGTTTTTGACTGGAAAAGAAGATATATAAGGATGAGAGATCTATTTTATTGTTCACTGTGAACTCTGACTTTAAAATAGAGAAAGCTGCATTGTATAAGTAATCCTGGAAGACTTACACAAGGATATTAATAATTTAATGAACTCATACTCAAGGGGGAAAAATGTTCTTGAAACATGTCAGGATGAATTTTCAAGGGAAAGACCTAATTAGCAGTGTCTGAAGCATATGTCATCACATTTAGAAAACAAGAACTAGTCCCTGTGGACAGAATGGTACGGTAGATTTTAAAGCTTTAACTACTCTAGTTAATATGTATGATTAATGAGCAATATGTCAGTTAGCTGGCCTAACTCAAGTGAAAGACCTTGCAGGGGAAAAAAAAAAAGTTTAAACTAATACACAGAAATATGCAAATGTAGTTTATATTCTCTTTTATATTATGATCAACCAATAACTTAGAGTCCTTATTGGGAAATAATGTCATAGTTTGGATGGCTTTTAAAATATAGGATCAAAACTACAAAGATGCCCTAAAGTAATGGATGACCAGTATTAAATCCTAATGATTTAACAAACGAATCCTGAGAGGCTAACAAAAGACACAAAGTCCTTATTGTTGGATTATGGTTGAGAAACCAACAACTAGAGAAAAATGTTTAAATGTAAGTAGTTATGTCATTATCTTTTCCTTATATGTAGTATTTTTATCTGGTTATTTAAGTAAAATCATATCAAAGAAATAGGGTTTAAGTCCATTCAAAGGAGAGAACACATGTAGGTGGGATCTATTTGATATCGAGATCTCCGGAGGTAAAGAGAAAAACCCGTATTTGTGATTCTAAACATAAAATCATGTGGTAATGTTCATAGGTTCATTTGGATGTTTGGGCTTCTGAAGACAGAACCTTAATTTAAATCCTCCAGAAACATCAATAACTAAAACTACAAAAGAACTAATGTTGCAAATGATCAAAACTATAGATGTGTTTACTACCTTAACGAGAAATGAAATGCCAGTGAAAAACACAAATGATACAGAAAACAAAGTAAACACATAATCTTAGATCAGTAAGTGTTTGTACATTTATTACTTATTACTCACAGTGTTTACTATATGTTGATTATTGGAGATTAAAGAGAAAATTAGACACAGATTCTACCCTTGATAGGTTTGTAATTAGTATATTTCTCTCCTTCCCTCTGTATAAGGGTTTTTTTTTCCTCCACACAAAAATTTAAACTTGCTTAAGAGATCTAAGAAAAGAGTATAATTCACCATTATTTTCAAGATTTTGGAACTTGTGTGAAACTTGGATATAAGTGGCTTTGGGTTATTAGAGTAGCAATATTTCTATTTTGGCATACTTTACATATGTAGCATACTTGGTTGTCCATGGTCATATTTTATATTACATAGAAAGGTATATATATTCAGTAAAAGTGACTATAGATTCTAACTCATATATTTATGACAAAAATAATTAATCATTGGCTTAACAACAATGATAGGATGGAAAACAGTGTGCATTGTTTGAGAAGCCAGAGACAGGATCACTTGTACCTTTCCTTTTATTTATGAGCTAAGCAAACCTGACAAGTCACATAGTCTCTCAGCGTTAGCTGCATCTACCCTACAAAAATAAAAAGATAGCTACCCTCCTGGAGCTTAAAGTCTACTACAGAGTCAGATAGTAACAAAATGAGTAAGTTTTAGTGTGGTCCATGATGACAGATGTAACCAAAAACAAAACAGGAGAAGGGGATAGGGAGTATTGTGAAGAAGTCAGAGAAGGCTGTGTTGCAAAGATGACCTGTGAGCAAAGATCTCAAAGAAGTGAGGGAGCAGCTCAGTGGAAATCTGAGGGAAGTGACCAATACAAGGGCCCGAAGTGGCAATTTCAAGGAATTGCAGAAAGCCAGTGAGGCAACTATGGTGTAAGAGAAGAGGGGAGGTAAAGTCTATGGGGACTGCGGAGCAGAACCCTGTAGGCCATTGTAGGGAGTTTAGTTTTTACTCTGAGTAAGGGCCCTAGTTTGTCCTTTGTAAAATCTGAATATTCATGGAATGAATAAGCCACAAGAATAAAAGGGACAGCCCGGGAATGGAGTTGATGGTATTGTAATAGCGTTGTATGGCAAGAGATGATAGCTACACTTGTGGTGAGCACAACATAACCTACAGAGATGTGGAATCACTGTGTTGTACACCTGGACTAATGTAACATCACGTGTCAACTATACTCAAACAAAAGAAAGTCAAGATAGAATATTAATTTCATTTAGAGGTGAAGGCCAAATCTATGAATACCACCTCCCTAGGCAAATTGTTTACATTTGAAAACTTCGGTTCCAACTCTGCCAGTCATCCAACCAATCCTTACCCACGCTAAGAGGAGAAAAGAACTAGGTAGCTGATGAGAGCATCTTACTACTATTTCTGTGGGCATATCTTACCCATAAGTCAGCCATGGTGATGTTAGCACATTCTACATAAGGTTCTGTTTTAGGCCAGTAGGTTGACCACAATACTAACTTTTAAAAAGAACATTTGGGATATAATTTTCCTTCATAGTTGCCAAGAATGTAATTGATCCACAAGCTCTACTTCTGAATGTGTTTGACTACCTTCTCCATGCCCCCATGCAGTTTAACCTCTCTGGGAAAGCTTGGGACCATCTGTACCGAAGAATGGGTAGGCATTTATGGACAACTCTCTTGTTGTAGAGAAGCCATAGAAAATATGTGAGGAGAGCATGGATATGTTCCAATAAACTTTATTTCCAAAACTAGATGGTGGGTCAGATTTGGGCCAAGCGTGGTTTGCTGACTCCCAGTCTATTGTTTTCATTGTTCTATCTTCAATGTCTACAATACTACCTGGCAAACAGTAGGTGCTCAATAAATATTTGTTCTTATTTTTGTACTGAGCTAACAATTAAAATGGAATTAAGTGTGATTTGTTGAAAAGATATAGGGCAAATGAGGAGCTTGCGCTAATGAAAAAGGAATGTGATCTCATTTACTACCATACTTTTAAACAAGGCTCAATACACAAACTGTAGGATTAATTATGTCTTGAAAATTCTTTAGACTCTAGTGATATTTTTATTTGTACTTCTGTTAATATTGCTGCAGGGAACTCAAGATAAAATCTTCTTAAGTACTCTGAAATTATTCTGCTGAGAATTTAAAAAATGCAGATATATAAAAAGAGTAAAGTAACAAATGATTACTTTCCCCACAATATAGAATTAACAACTAGTAATATTTTGTAATATTTTCTTCAAGTCTTTTTTAAAATAAACAAAACGTTACAGATTAAATGGAAGTATTTTGGACCACATTTAGTCCTGTTTCCCTCACTACTCAGAGGTACAACTACTCTCATGAGTTTGATGTTATCCTTGGGGTCCATGTATTCTTTAAAAAAAACCATGCACACATATGTGTGTATATATATATAAATATTAACAAATAGTGTCATATTTTGAAATTTGTATAAATTACTTTTTATATGTACCGTTTAACAACATTTTTGTACTCAATAAATTTGTACTTTATCTTTGTTGGGAGTGTGTGTGTGTGTGTGTGCGTGTGTGTGTGTGTGTGTCTAGATCATATTTCCAAAGGAAACTACTTCCAAAGTAGCAAAATACAGAAGTACAATAAGTACAAGACTATTTATTATAAGGCAAAGTCTCATTTTTTTTAAGGTTTTGTATATTGGGGTCTAATGTTGCTCAAGTCTTTCATCCAAGAAAAGAACTAATGGCCCAAGGAATTCAGGAATTCAACACCATTTTATTTTCCTCTGCTAGAAAAACTTCATCCTGTAAAATGTCAATTCAATTAGTAACATATGGTAAGTGCTGTAATAGCATAACTCACTTGCAATATTTCAATTCATGCAGCTAAATTTTAAAACACCTAATTGGGGCTCATAAGGACTTCCAGTTACAGAAAACATTAGTAGTATCTCTAATAACACAATAATGGCAAATATTTTGAAATGGAATTTAAAATGTAATCTAAGCCAGCTGAAATTAAACCTGGGTCTACTGATCCAAAGTATCAGTTTCTCAGAGCTTTGAAACAGAGTATCTGTATTCAATAAGCTAGATATATAGTGACCTTAGAAAAGCCTTTTGTCATATTTCATAACATCATGGACTACAAGGAGAAAGAATGAAGACTCCGTATGAAACATTTGCAGTCCATAAAACATTTCAGAAAGTACTTTGTCAACCTGTGCTATAAATAGTTTAGTAGTGATGTGCCACTGGACTTCACATGTGTGTCTATATGATGACAAAGAGAAGAACCTTCCAAAACGGCTCTGTAATACCTCTAGAAATACACATGTTTTGGGGAGAGCCAATTTTAGTAAAGTTTATTCATCTAGCACTTTATTAAATGGAAAAGTCCACCAGGTGGCAATTCCGAGCTCCCATAGGATAATGCTAACTGACTTTGATAACCCAGGAGACAGGGCCACCACCAGTTAGCCAAAAAGGTATGTTTATGCTAATGAGAAAAAGACACCCTTCCTCCTGGTGGCTACAGCCAAACGAGGGGGCACACAGTTGATTAGCGGTACACAGGCCGGATTTCAGCAGCCACGCACCTGTTGACTGGTTGCACTTCCTCAGGGCACATGTGTTAAGTGACAAATCCACAAACGTCTCTGGGATGCTAAAAGAACCACTAAATCTTTGCCACGGTTTTAATACTAATGGATTTCACTGTGCTCAAATACTTGGAAATTACTATTGCAAGTATGATATCACATTTAGTAGTTAACAAGCACCTGCTGTGTGACAGGCCCTGTCCTGGCTACATTCCATATATGTTTTTCTAATCATCACTGCAGACTAGGCATTGTTAGTGTCATTCCCACTGCAGAGCTGAAGAACCTTCTCAGAGAGGAAGGATAGCATTCCCTGGGTCACAGAACCAGGGCTCCTCCAGAAGTCTGTGTGACTCGAAAACTCATGATCTTGGAGGGTTTGCATTGCTGAAGTGATGCAGAGGTTAACATTTTATTAACAAAAATCTCAAGCAACCAGATCTCCACAGAAGCTATGAACCCATCAACTGATGAATGGCCTGCCTTCCATTAGCAAGGTGTGTGGGTTGTTTTGGCTACCACCAAGGCCATTCTCTGGTAGAAGGAGCACTTCCAGCTACCAGCAAAGACTCATGTGCACAAGTTGTAGGGCAGGCGAGAGAAGGAAAGTTGAGGGTGTTAGTAGGAAAATAAATTGAGCCCCAGACAGAGAGGGGGCTGGGCAGAGACAAAGAGGCAGAGAAGCTTTTGTACCAGTATCAGGTACAAAAGCGGTATCATCTGATGTCATGCATTTTCTACTATATTGGCTAAACTCTTTTGAATATTCTTTTGTATTCTATTTCTTTTTTGAAAAGTCTTACTAAGACCTATTAAGTTGATTTCTGACCTGCTAATGGATCATTGCACACAGTTTGAAAAACATGGTGATTATGCAACCAGAGCTTAGCAATAGATTTGTGTTAGAACCCAACTCTACCAATTTCTTGCTCTGTGACTCTTTAACTTGCTCTTTAAGTTCTTTAAGCCTCAGTGTCCTTTTCCGAAAAATGGAGATAATAATTCTTAACAGAGAAGGATGTTGTAACCAGGATAACAACATAGAATTATCATATACATTATTTATATTGCTGTAATACTGCAAATATAGAGACTATATAATATTATTGGTGTAAGATAGCACCAAAAACTGATGAGATGGTCATCACAAAAAAATTTTTCAGTTTTGTGACCAAGTGAGCTTTAGCTATGCTAAAATTAGGCAAGTTCATCTTACCTAAAGAAAACCAGTCAGCATGAACCTTAGCTCAGTTACCAAGTTAGTTATCTTTATAGATCCTTACCTAGATACCTTTAATTGTATCTTGTTTGCCTCTCTACGCACCTAAATCCAATACATAATTGCCTTTTCACTGGGCTCTAGGGTGTTTAACTCCTTTGTGTAAGATGGATCCTCAGATTTTACAAAGGTAAGTCAGACTATTGTTCACATTTTACCCATTCATTCCCTTTTATCTTCTTCTTCCCAAGGAGAAAACCAAACACGAGTGAGAAAGAAAAGTCCTCCTTCCTCTTAGAAAACTTTTCTAGAAATTCCATTTACAAAATGACTTTTAGCTCCTCTGCTTGTCTTGACCTGTAGTTAGATTCCAAAAGAACTAACATAGGTAGCCAAGAATAAAGCAGAGCAGACAGTAAAATACATTAACCTGGCTAAGTGCACATTTCTCTTAATTATTACAAGGTTGAACTATTTCAAATGTTTAATTAGCAATACTTAAATAAAAGGAATTTTTTTTGGCAATAAAATTTTTGTTACGTTTTTAGCCTAAAGTCAATGTAACTCACTAAATCAGTACTTCTCTACCTCTGTGGTGGAGGACTGGTTTTTAACATTTCCAAATTGTTATGGACGGTACTTTTATAAAATATAATAATACCAAATTACTAGAAAAAAGTGAAATAAGGACATGTTTACTGTTGGATTCAACAGACATAAAATAATACTTTAGTAAATATAATCAAACAAACTTAGAGGGAAAAATAATTTATAAAACTGTATATATTGTTGATAGTGTATATATTCTGATAATAAGGATTCATTATTATGCTTGGAAATTTTAGCCCTTTGCAATTATGATGAAACAAAAGTTCTGAGTGAGATAGTGATCCCCATACTAAGTGCCTATAAACATTCTTTCAGATAAATGAAACTATCACTGAAAGTTTTAGTATAGAAACTTTATACTAGGGGCACCTGGGTGGCTCAGTCAGTTGAACATCTCACTCTTAATTTCGGCTCAGGTCATGATCTCAGGGTCATGAGATTGAGTCTTGCATTGGGATTGGCCCTGGGCATGGAGTTGGCTTATGAGTCTCTCTCTCCCTCTCCCTCTACCCTTTCCCCCTAAAAAAATAAACTTTTATATTAAAGCTTGCTTCTTGTTTGTTAACATTAACCTAAGTTGAATTGACAATGCTACGTGTAGAGCATAAGGTACCTGCAGTGCTTCATTGTTTGGATTTACTGATATTCATTACAGAAGTCAGTTTAACAGAGGTATGTTGATAAGAAGGCAATAAAAGATTCCAAACCGGGTTTAACAAACTCAGGAGAATATTCTTTATAACTTTTATTAAAAAATGAAGTGATGCTGTTTTTTTTAAATTCATCTTTAATCTTTCATCTGTAGCCAGTTCCAGCAATCTACCCTATACATTTTTATTTAACTTATTATTTTTTTAAAAGATTTTATTTATTATTTATTTATTTATCCATCTATTTATTTATTTATTTATTTGACACAGAGAGAGAGAGATCACAAGTAGGCAGAGAGGCAGGNTATCTATTTATTTATTTATTTATTTGACACAGAGAGAGAGATCACAAGTAGGCAGAGAGGCAGGCAGAGAGAGAGGAGGAAGCAGGCTCCCCACTGAGCAGGGAGCCCGATGTGGGCCTTGATCCCAGGACCCTGAGATCATGACCTGAGCCAAAGGCAGAGGCTTTAACCCACTGAGCCACCCAGGCATCCTTAAATTATTTTTCAGTGAAAGAAATGAATTTGGCATCCTGGAATTGTTTTATTTTTATTTTTATGTTTTTATTTATTTGAGAGAGAGAGAGAGAGAGAGAGAGAGAGAAAGAGAGAGAGAGCACATGAGTGGGGTGCAGAGGGGCAGTGGGAAAAATCTGCAAGCAGACTCCCTTGCTGAGCACAGAGCCTGACGTGGGTTCCATCTCATNGAAAGAAATGAATTTGGCATCCTGGAATTGTTTTATTTTTATTTTTATGTTTTTATTTATTTGAGAGAGAGAGAGAGAGAGAGAGAGAGAGCACATGAGTGGGGTGCAGAGGGGCAGGGGGAAAAATCTGCAAGCAGACTCCCTTGCTGAGCACAGAGCCTGACGTGGGTTCCATCTCATGACCCATGAGATAATGACCTGAGCTGAAACTGAGACGGACCCTCAACTGACTAAGCCACACAGGTGCCCCAGCATCCTGGAATTATTATATATGAATCTTCTTTGTTTACATATGTATCTTCTTCCAATGGAAAATAAAATATAAAACATTCTATCAAATGTCAAAAATATTTGGTGATAATTTTCACTGATGTAGGATATTGTCACATTTCTTTAATAACAGTTGTAAAACTACGGGAATATACTGCAACAATTTGTAGAAACTTCAATTTTCCCTCTTCAGTTTTCCTCTGCTGTTTAAAATACATTGCATTCTTCCTTTGCATGGAAGGATGGATATTATTAAAAATACTAAAGATGGGCAAATAAGCAAGCCAGTCAAATTGTCCAAATTACGTTTTTTAAAAGGTGAGAAGAAATTGGTTTCTTCTTTTTCTCTCACTTACCCTGCCTCACAGTTCCTGGTAACCATCATTCTAGTCCTTTTCATAGAACACATTGATTTTAGATTTCACATACGACAGTATTTGCCTTTTTCTGTCTGACTTATTTCACTTATTTCACTTAGTGTAACGTTCTCATGGTCTGTCCATGCTGTCCTAAATAGATTTCCTCCTTTCTTGTGGCTGACTAACATTTCACTCTCTATATACACTATGCCTTCTTTAACAATTCATTTGTTGATTGACATTTAGGGTGCTTCTATAGCTTGGCAATTGTGAATAATGCAACAATGAGCATGGGAGTGTAGATACCTTTGGATATATCCTTTGGATATATATGTACAGAAGTGGGATTGCTGGATCATATGGTAGTTCTATTTTAAATTTTTTGAGGAATCTATGGTGGCTTGCAACAATATACATTCCCACGAATAGTGCATAAGGGTTCCCTTTTATCAGTATCTCACCAATACTTATTATCTCTCTCTCTCTCTCTCTTTTTTTTTTTTTGACGAGAGCCACTCTTAATGGGTGAGCTGATATCTCATTGTAATTTTGATTTGCATTTCTCTGATGATGAGTAATGTTGAGCCCTGGTTTCTTAATCTGCAGAAACAATGAGTTGATTCTATAATTCTAACACACTTGACAAACTTTTTCTCCTCAATAACTATAGCTCAGTGTGCAAGAAGAGTTGTTTTGACCATTTTCTGTACTATCTCAAAATTTTAAAAATCTCAATTTTAACATATTAATCTTTACAAATTAACAATTTTTACCATGTCATTAAGCCTATTGTTTTGTTTAGCTGATATTTCTTCATTAGCAAGAATTTCCTGATGGAGGAAGCAATGTGTTGGTTTACATTCTAGTGTGAGCTCCCTAATCTGGGTAACTGTTCTGGAATACCTATCACTACAGCTGTGTTGTCGAAATATTCCTGTATAAAAATTGAACTCTAAATCACATTTGCAGAAATGTGGTTTAAAGAAACCACAGAAAGATTCTTCCTTATATCATCATCATCTACAATTACACATATACCAGAAGAACTGCCACATGAGCATTACTTGTGCATTTGCCAAGATGTAGTAAAGATATTTTGCTAGTTTTGTTTGTTCTTTGAGTTCATATTAGTTTTTAAAAATTATGTCAAGCCATGTAATCTTTGACATATTCACTCTATATTTCCAAGCAAAGACCTTTGATGTCATCTTTCACTAATGCCTCAGCAATTGTACGTTTATTTTTGTCTCAGCAATCTAAAGTACTACTTTCTAAGACATCTCCAAGGCATTCATGTTTAAATATGAAGTATTGAACATTTGCTTCGATTGGCTTTTTACATCAATGTTCATTCTTTCGAAATTCTTTTGCTTTTGAACTTACTTCTATTTTTTGCATAAATGTTGTTTACATTTTGATGGATTCATTGCTACATGAGCCAATCCATCTCTGCAAATGACATGTTATGCTTTCATACTTCACCATCAATTAACTGAACTCAATATATGAATGATCATCTTCCTAATAAAACTAATACCAATTCTTTTGATCTCTATTTGTTTGAAATCTCTTTCATGGTCAGCAGTTAGTTTATTTCTAATGAAAATATGTGTGTCAAAAATGCCTGTGAAGCTTGTTTTGCCATTAGTTAACTGGGGTTAAAAATAAATAATACAAATTCTACTTCCCTAACTTGGTTAAAACTTAAAATAATTAAAAATAATTTATAAAAATAAATGATTACATTTTCTCAGATTTTTTTTTGTGGATTACAGTTGATGAGTTAACTTAAAAATGCCACGTGTTTTGAGGTGGCCCTACGGTACGTGACTTGTTGGCAGCTACTCTCCACGTGATTCAACAACACACAACTCATTTATGGGCTCCTGGATAAGTCCAATAATCACATGTTTAGAATATACAGCAATATTCAATTGTTATAAAAGTTTCTAAACATGTATTTTCAGTTTCTGTACTTATCATGATGCCCCATCACCTTGTCTGAGCACCATACTTGAATAGCATTGTATTATAAAGCACCCACAGTTCATTAACTCCTATCTCTTTTATGAGGATAAGACTTTCAGTTCTTCTACTTCCTTTTAAATGCTTTTGGTTAGATGAACAGTGTCCTAGGCTTTAAAAGGAAGCAAACACAGTTAGTTAGAAAGCTAACTAACTTTCACAGTTAGGAAAATGCAGATAAGGTAGAGTCTATTTTCTCTGACCTTTTCCCTTTTTCCTCTTTNCCTAGGCTTTAAAAGGAAGCAAACACAGTTAGTTAGAAAGCTAACTAACTTTCACAGTTAGTTAGGAAAATGCAGATAAGGTAGAGTCTATTTTCTCTGACCTTTTCCCTTTTTCCTCTTTCTCCATCACATAGCTCTCCTATGGTGGACATGTTGTAGGCACATGGTCCATGACAGTCTTGTTTCATTGGCTGACCCTTCCCCACCCAATCAACCATCTATCTTAGTGTTGGTTTAGCTCATTCTAATCTCTCCAGAAAGTGATGCTGCTGACAATTTTGTAATAGAATCAAAATGAGGTTGATTAAGTAAAACAATTCTAAGTCATAGGATATTTTCCAAGAGTTCCCTAAATTGATTTTTTTAAGGCAAGTCTATAAGACTCTCAAAATCTGAACATGAACAGTAATAAGATTTGAGAAAGTTTCATAGATTTGTTTATCTTTGTAATCATGTTATTGTTAGAAAATGTGTCTAATTGTCGGAAATAATATGGCAGAAAAAGAAAGCAAGTTGTTTTTAAGAAAACCCATTTTAGGTAATTAGATTTGAAATTAAATAGCAAGATATAAAGAAGGAGTATGGAGGTGGGGCATGAGAGGAGATAATTAGGAATGTTGTTAAATTTTAAGAACAAAAGATTAAAAATGAAAGTGTCATCCCACAAAATGCTGTGGGGAATTTACCTATTTCATCCTTTGCTTCAGTTTTTTTATACTAGAAATTATCTAATGAAAGTACATTAGACACACTCAAGTCATGCAATTTTGACAAAATAAAAAAAGGAAATAAAGCACCATTTTCAATATTAAATTAGAAGCACAACTTCTTTTGAATTAGTAATTTTTATGCCATCCCCGTTTTATTTTGAAAAGGTTTTTATCTCTATAGCAACAACTGCAGAGAAATACACCACATTCACTTCCATCAGCTCCCAATGAAAATGATTTTAAGCCCATAGTAAGTTCGCAGTATAGTCTACAAAAATTTATAACTATAACCCCAAGGATTTATTGATACAAAGACACAGNACTTCTTTTGAATTAGTAATTTTTATGCCATCCCCGTTTTACTTTGAAAAGGTTTTTATCTCTATAGCAACAACTGCAGAGAAATCAGCTCCCAATGAAAATGATTTTAAGCCCATAGTAAGTTTGCAGTATAGTCTACAAAAATTTATAACTATAACCCCAAGGATTTATTGATACAAAGACACAGACAGGACTACTTATAGTAAATCAGTCCCTTGACATTTCCTAGCTTGGGAATTATCCTTGATTAGCATGTTTCAAAAAATTTTTTATCATTTGAGAAAAAAATAAATGACAGTTTACAGAATGTGTATAGAGATATAAAAAGTGAAAAATTGCCAAAAGAAATAAAGGTAAGAACAATTTAATTTTGGCAATATTTTACTCTGACATCATTTACATTATACCAATAAAGCAAAGTTTTCTAAGAAGTTAGAATTGTATTCCAGCAAAATGGCTTCCTAAAACAAAGTAGATGAATTCAGACAAACCGCTGATAACAAAGCTCTTGTCAGATACCATGGGTAATTTACAAAGGAAAAGAGGCACAGATAGAAAGGGTAAAGGAAATGCCTACATCTTTACCAGCTTCTTAAGAATCCAGCAAAACTCTGAAATTACAGTAACAGATGTTTTCTTCTCCCAATGTCCTGCCCCACTTCCACCTTTTTTTTTTCCCATTTTGCCTCCAATGTCTCTGTTTCTATATTCCCTGCTGCTTTTACTTGAATGAGTTGGGCTTATTGTTCATGAAGGAAAAAAGTAGTAGCTATAAATTTTCCTTGCCTGGAAACCATAACCAATCTTGAGACTAATGCCATTTATAAGCAGCAAAAGTTTTATTAAGTCATATCTATGTTGAAAAATTCTTTCTGTCTGAGATAAATACGCATAGTGCCTTGATTCCTACTCTGTCCCTGAAGGGAGCACCCATGTCTCTCCCCTCTTCCAACGTGTCCTCAAGGTTGAGGTGCTGACTCATATGTACACTTGTGCCTTGTCTTTTATTATTGTTTCATGTTGGTTACACCTGCAGTTTCCCCCATTTGCTGCCTTCCTTGCCTCAGTTTCTAAATGTGCTCAATTATAAAACATAACAAACTAACAACAAAAAACTTTTCCTTGACCTCTCCGAATGTGATCTTATACCATCTCTCTTTATACCTCGGCTTCTGAAAAGAATAGTCCAATAGTTGCCAAGAATTTAGAAATAAGAGTACTGTATCATCTACTTATATTCCATAAAAGAGAAATTTCCATTTTTTCTTAGAATTGTTGCATCACATTTATTTTGCAATGGTTCTACTCTCCCCTGAAAATTGAAATATAACATATTGCAAAGCTGAAGTGCTATTAAATTAAACTTGTTTTCAGAATTCTGTGCTATCACCCAAAGGTAACTCAAAATACTATGGAGTTTTACAAAGTTGAGGTCTTATATTGTTTATTACAAACATAATGCTGCCTTTCAATGTCAGTAGGCCCTAAAAATGTTTCATGTTCCAACTGTTTTGCATTTCTGAAAACTTATATGTTTATCCTTCCCAAACTAATTAATAGCTTGTAATTCATTCTTGGCTTTGGCAGCTACCTACATATATACTCAATGTGTGCCAAATGGATAAATAACTTTGTACTTGACATTTCCAGTGGTAAATGTACCAAATAGCTACTAACGTGTTCAGTGTGATGTTATGAGTAACGATACTGAGGCAAGAATATTAGCATACTGCCACTTCCGTGGAAAGTGCCTTCTCCTTTTTCCATTCTCTTTCACTGTTTCTTTGACTAAGTAGTTAATATTTATAAGATTCTTTCATAGAATACCTGTCACCAGACTGCATTGAAAGTGCTCCTGGCTTAATCTCATAACATACCTGAGAGCTAAACTGTGATGAAACAGATAAATTTAGATTAGAATCTTGAATGGTTTGCCTGAAGTCACAAGTTAATCCAATCACACAGCTGGAAAAAGAACAGCTCTGACTCCCACCCCATTCCCCACTGGCCAGCCAATGCCTGTTCCCAGCTGTGGGTGCAGGGTAAGCAGGGCATGGGCACAGAAGGTGTACTCTTTACAATGTGTGGAGGACCAACCGTATGTATCTACATTTGTCCCTTATAATGTGTGGTCTTCATGAGAAAAATGAGGGGCTTTGGTCAAATTTTCAATATTCCCCATTTTAAAGATAAGAAAATCTGGGGTTTTGAATGCCTTACAGATAGATAGTAAGGGCTTCTTACTATACACAATAGCTAAGGAGATTACTAGCCTGAAGCCTTAAAGAACTGTTGAATGTTTCTGGAACTCAGTTTCATTATTTGGTGGACTGGAATGACGCTGTTGTTCCCTTTTGGCTCTAAAATCTGACACCTGGATGTCCCTGAAATGGGCCCCCAGGGCTCTCCCCTGAAGCAGCTCCCTGCCCGTCTGGGCCTCAGACACTGTGTGTCCCTGGTCCAAAGGAGGCCGCATAAGAAGGTGTGCTTCTTCCCCAGCAGAGACCAGTTCCTGGGGCTATTCACATACATGCATATGTACATAGGCCATTCCGAGTCAGCATTCTATTTGAAAAATATGAAACATTTCTCTTTATTAATCCAAATAACAGCGGATAAAGCTATTCTGTTACAATACAAATGGTGTCATTTGACCCTTTATTTAAATGAGTAAGGACCTCAGCTCCTTGTGGTTTAATGATCTATGTAAGTATTACTGGAATAAAACCATTGGTTACTATCTCTTTTTCTTGTTACAGCCTTCCCAGGGCCCTTTGTGTCTTCTACTTCAAGTGCATTGCAGAGACTCACTAATTAGAGTAAAGTTTACCACGCTGGACCACAGGCACACTGTCACTAACTAGCTGTGATATTTATCTAAGCGGTGGCCTGTTCTCATAAAGTCTGGGCTACATCTCATACTATGTCTTTTTTCACCTGATCCCAATTAGACTGAGCTAGAAGTTGCCTCCAATGTCTTCTTGTTCCTTTATCTTTCCTACCAGTTAGAGTGTGAGGCAAAAGTAGAGGATTCTTGTCCTTGCTGCACAACTACTCCTTTGTGAACATTCATTTGACATGAACACGTATTAGTGTCTCTCTTCTTCCGGCCTTACTCTATTGCTTCAGTGACTAAACTTGATGCAGCTCTGTGGACACCAAGTTAGAGAAGCAGGAGTATCTGGGTGGCAGGACACTAGGAGAAAATTGTGAGGTACCAATTTTCAGATAAAACAGACCACTGTCATTCCTCGAACTTCTTTTCTAAAGTCTCTGAAATTCTGATTCTTTATCTTGAGAAGCATCTAACTGAGAATATTTTAAAAAATCCCACAACCATTAAATCCTGCCTTATTACAGGCTGTGATGAAGTCACGTGCTTAATAATGAATCATATGTTATTGGGACTTCATCAGTTAGGACAAGCAGAGGAAATTAATCTGCAAAGTAATGAATGATATACACTTTTGCTCTGAGAAATGTATCATAAAATAAAAGTAAGAAGATTACTATGCTTTTCTTATATTCTATACTGATTTCTCACTCAATTTCTGAAATAGGGTATAGAATGATGAAAGCATATAGTTGACTTCATATTTACTTATTTATATACACTTATAACACCCAAAGCATATAAAAATGACTAAATAAAGTCAGAATACAAATTGTACGTGAAATATATGATGATACAGACACATAACGTTTGAATGTTTTATATTCCTAGTAGAAATGGTACTTCATACAAAAAGAACATAAATGCAAAATAGACCATTATATGATTTTTTATATGGTAGAATTTGTATTGTGGTATATTTTTTTCTCCCAAAGTGGCTATTTTAATTCAGTAAGCGTTTTCTCAATTATATAATACTGACCTTTTATAAGTGTTAATTTTAATAGTCTTAAAGGTAAACTGGGGATAACCAGTTAATTCTAAATGGTAAATGAGTTTCTAGAAAGACAGCAAATAAAGACAAAGACAGCAGTATCAGGTGTCAAAACAATAGTGAAGGTTCCTGAGTCTGCTATGGAGCTTTGCAAATAGAAGTGCAGGGAGAAATGTAAATTTAATCATTTTTATCTTCTGAGTTTCATGTTTGATTTTGTTTTTATTTTTTATTTTTTTTATTTTTTTATTTTTTTAATTTTTTTATTTTTTAAAGATTTTATTTATTTATTTCACAGAGGGAGAGAGATCACAAGGAGGCAGAGAGGCAGGCAGAGAGAGAGGGGGAAGCAGGCTCCCTGCTGAGCAGAGAGCCCAATGCGGGCCTCGATCCCAGGACCCTGAGATCATGACCTGAGCCAAAAGCAGAGGCTTTAACCCACTGAGCCACCCAGGCGCCCTCATGTTTGATTTTGTACATTCAAGTAAGATGTTGGGGGAAAGTTGCATAGCCCTTGGAACTTGAACAGGGTACACAATTTCCCAGATACCCATCTAGAAATATCATACAGGATCAAAGATGGTATTTTTTGGAAACTCTCAAGGTAACCCTTAAGGAGAAATCCTTAGGAAATTTCACAGGAACTAAATGGAAAAAAATGTCATCTGTATGTCAGGAAGTTTAAAACATGTTCATGTTCATAAACAAGAACCATTATTTGTAGAATGCAGAACATCTAAGACATTATTTACAACATGTATATTTACATATTTATATATGGATTGAAGCAAAAAAAATGCTTTTTTCCTATATTTATGTTCTACCCAGGACCAGAGTTAAAACTATTATTTTAAAAAATTTGATGGGGGGCTCCTTGGTGGCTCAGCTGGTTAGGTGTCTGCCTTCAGCTTAGGTCATGATCTCAGGGTCCTGGGATCAAGTTCCACAACAGGCTCTTTGCTTAGGTCTCTCTGCTTCTTCTACCTCTCCCACTGTGCTCTCTCTCTCTCAAATAAATAAATAAAATCTTTTAAAAAATTTGTTGACTTTTTCCTTTTAGCAATACAAATTCATGGTACAAGGATACAAGTAATAGCATTAGTGAGTGAGCAGAATTATGGAAACACTTACTGTGCATTTTAAAGGTCAATGTCAGTTTTAATACATAAAGTTAAGAAGAGTCTCATCTTCATGTGCAACTAACCGAATTACTTCCTGAAGCTGAAAATTCATCATTATTCATTCTTTTCTCTATAAGGCTCCTCCTTAAAATTCAAGCCAATGTAAAATAATTTAATCCCAACTACAGACAATTGTTAGTGGTTTCTACCTGGCCCTAAACTCACTTCACTGGAACAATGAGGTCATTCTACGAATCTGAAATTAGCACTGTGGAATAAGCTACACTAAAAAAGAGAAGATTTTTTTCTTACCATAAAATTTCTGTTCAAGATCAAAATTACAATCAAGCAACAAAAATGCAAGAATGAGGTGTTATCTTGGTCCAACCAAACAAACTTGCATTTGGGGCAATAACTTAGCTGATTCACCAGCAAAATGTTTTTTTTTTTTCAGAGACCTAGAGTGATTTCTTTAAAAAGTCCATAGTAGTTTCATGCAAACCTTAATACTATTCAGACATACACTTAATGCGATGAAAAAGGAAAAATCCAAGGTCATATTAAAATATTTTTTTTTATATTTTGGGAAATTCTATTGGGAATATTATGAAATCTTGCAACGAATCTATATCTTAGAGGGAATTTTTATAAATTCTAGTTCTTTTGAGATATTTCATATAAACTTCTATGAACATGCTCAATTGTCTGAAATAGTCCACTTTTCACTAAGATACTTTAATAGGTTTCCATCTAACTCCTGTCCTTACCCTGCCCCAACAGATTCCCCATTGCTATCTCTCCTTCCTCACAATTCACCCCCTAATTTACACCTTTCTTGCAATTTTCATTTCTAATGTTCTCTCAATTATTCAACTAAAACTTCTCTTTCAGCTGGCACCAATTCAAGCCACCTCTTCCTTTATCCAACATCTTTCCTCTGACTTTGTTCCAGATGTCCTGAAATACTCTTCTGTTGGCTTCTTGGCTCTGCAGAGTCCTGGTCCCTATTCTGGCCTTTCTCTGACCTCAGGATGGGCTGAACATCCTTTTGGCCCCCATGCTGTTCTCCCTTACTTCTCTCTGATATACTCTCATCTCTGTCTTAGGGTCAGTGCTAAACATAAGTTGAATTTTAAGAATTGTGTTAAGCTATAAAGGATGTGAGACTTAAAAATGTGCCAACCAAATGTTTTACCAATAGAACTTTAAAACGATAACAAAGTAAAAAAATTACATATATATATATATATATATATATATATATGAGCATATGACAGAATCAAAGAAGAAAATCAGGAGGTTAAGGGAAAAAAAACCTATAAATCTCAGATATATATATTGCCATAAAACATCGTTGAGGTTAAGAGAAGCTTTTACGTATGATAAGCATACTGCCATGTATTTTATTAAATGAACACTTTATAATCTATGATTTAGCCACTTAAAAGACAGTGAAAAGAATAAAATCAACTAATACAAATTTGAAACATAAATTTGGTGTAGTTCTTGGAGAAAAATAGTGTTCTTATTGTGCTTATAGAAAACTACGCAAACAGTCAAAGAGAAAAAGGGAAAGAATATATCAATCAGAATCTGTATGCTTAATAAAAATAACAATAGTAATATTAACATGTTTCTATGATGTTTGATATTATTCATAGTATGTTTACAAGTGACATCTATGTTTTTTTTGTGTGTGTGACATCTATGTTTGAAAGTAACCATAATTTTGAGATACTGGTAGAGCAGGAGCTATTATCTATTTAACCATCGAAGAAAATGAAGAAGTCAATGATTTATTTAAAATGAAGTGTTCTGCTTTCATTAAAGACATTTATGCCCAGAATTGAAGTGTACAAAACTTACTACATATTTTTTATGTCATTTCAATTAACTTAATGATAGTCAATTTCTTCCTGGTCACACACCTGAAATCAAAATATAAGAGTTTTGTTGACAGTATGTCAATACAAAATAATTTTAAATTCATAGACTTTTCTTTTGTTTTCCATTGCATGTTTCAGTGCAATGGAAAAATTATTGGTCTTAGCTTGCAGTATGTGTGTACGCAGACACACACATATACATACAAATACATTAATATGTCTAAAAGAGCTGAGTGCTACCTAAATCTTGAATAGGAAGAAATGGTGGCACTGATGGACCTAACTACAAATATGTAAGAATCCGCATTTCTTAAATTAATTTGCTTCCCTTTTAAGTAGTTTACGAAGTAGAATATATCATGGATTGTATTTGGAAATAATTAATTTGTATATGTGGATAATGTCAATAATATCTGTTCCAGCTTCTTTCATCAATAAATACGGCACTTATGAAAGGCGGTAGTACTAATGACAAGCCATGCCTAACAATATAAAATTCTTCCACAGTCTTTATTTTCTGACACTGTAACTCTTGATAGAGGATAAAATAAAAGTAATATTAAATTATGATACTATACATATTTATAAATGGAGTAAATTTGCATAATGTAGTGGTTGAACTTTATAATTTGAATACATTCCTCCATAATTATCGCAAAGAATACATAAGTTTAATTTATTCTTTAACCCACCTTCCTCTGAAATCCAAGCTTTGAGAGGGTACAATTTCAATTTGAAGCATTATTATTTTTAAAAAGCCTCATTTGAATATTTTTTTCATTTCAGCTAGTCTCTGACAAGGACTCTCATAATTACCTTACAAGCCAAATTAAGAAATGTGGGTGGGAAGGAGGTAGAGTTTAATGTATTTGTACATGATTTAATTATCATGCCACAAGAACATCAGTGGTGATCAAGATGGCAGCCTTCGCTGGCGTTACATGAAATTGTCAGTTTCTATTCTGTTCAGGATTTATTAAAGACTTGCATGAAGACTTAGATGATAGGCTTATCGAATTTTAAGGTGACATAAAGCTGGGAGCTGTTTCACTGGAAAAACAAACTAATAGAATGATATTAGGGACTAAAATCCAGAGGATGAAATTTAACAATGACAAGGATCAGTTCCTTCTCTGTGATTCAAAAAGGCAACTGTACAACAGGATGGATGAACATCTGACTTGGCAGAAGTTTTCATTAAAATAAAAGAGAAAGAACATCAAACTGACCACATGTTGTACAAATCAAAAGTGTGATATCATTGTGCACTTAAAAATTTGTTAAGAGGGTAGATTTCATGTCAAAGATTCTTAACACACACACACACACACACACACACACACACACAATTCTGCCATAGGAAGGATAATTCAGACATAATGCCCTCAACCTAGCCTCACCCACCTAGCTCTATAATTTCCACCTCAAACCACCTACAGAGTATTAGTTTTTGGGAACTGAAAATAAAAATCTGGTTGTTATTACATTTTTCTATTTTGAGAATACAGTTGACTGAAACTGTATCTATCTAAAGTATACAACTTGGCGATCTAATATACATTGTGAACTATTCACCATGATCAAGCTAACTAGTATATCCATCACCACAAACAGAATTACCTTTTTCTTTTTTTATGGTGAGAACACTTAAGATATATATTTTTAGCAAATTTCAAGTATACAAAACAATATTAATTATAGTCTCATTGTATATTACATCTCCAGAACTTATTTATCTTACATAACTAAAACTTTGTACACTTTGACCAACATCTCCCCTACCCTCATCATTCCAGCCCCTGGTAACCAGCATTCTACTGTTTCTATGAATTTGACATTTTTGGATTTAGACATATAAATGAGAACATGCAATATTTGTCTTTCTGTGTCTGGCTTATTTCACTTAGCATAATGTCCTCCATGTTCATCCATGTTCTCACAAATGGCAAGATTTCCTTCTTTTTTAAGACTGAATAATACTTCATTGTGTGCATTTGTGTGTGTTTGTGTAATCACATTTTCTTTATTCATTCATCTGTCAGTACACATTTAAGTTGTTTGCATATCATGAGAGTGCAGATATTTCCTTGAAATGCTCATTTCATTTCCTTTGGATATGTACCCAGAAGTGAAATTGCTGGGTCATAAGTTAGTTCTGTTTTTAATTTTTTGAGAAAGCTCCATACTCTTTTCCACAGTGGCTGCACCAAATTACATTCCCACTAAGAGTGCACCAGGGTTCCCTTTTCCTCCTGTCCTCACCAACACTTGTTACCTTTTGTCTTTCTGATAACGGTGATTCTAAGTGGTGTGAGGTAACATCTCATTGTGGTTTTGATTTGCATTCCCTGATGATTAGTGATGTTTAACACATTTTTATGTACTTGTTGGCCATTTGTATGTCTTCTTTTAAGAAACGTCTATTCAGGTTTTCTGCCCATTTTTAAATTGGGTAATTAGGAGATTGCTATTGAGTTTTTTACATGAGTTCTTTATATATTCTGGATATTAAGTAGGAGGTATGGTTTATCACTCGGTTTTCAGGAAAGCAGAGTTATTAGAAGGAAAATGTTCTCTGGATGCAGAACATAAAAATTAACTCAGAAATATGGTCCTAGATGCAATTAGACATCTTGGATATCATTGGAAGAAAACAGAAGAAGCCTGGAAATTAATTTCACAAGGTCATTTCATCTGGCCCTCTGCCCCCAATGAGTTAATTGCTTAAGACAGACTCAAAAGCCTAAATCTAGATAAGTAATTTTCTGTTTCTCTCCCTGACACCACTTAAACTTTGATCAAGTGGATTAATGAGCTCCTGAATAAAGAGGGACTGGAGAGCCAAATGGGAAACTACAGTTGTATATACGGGTACGGGTATTGGGAGCAGAACTCAGATAAGACTGCTTTATAAATAATTTTAAAATATCAGCATAGTTCCACTTATTGGCCATGTGTCCTCTCCAAGTTGCTTAAAAACCTCAGTTTCTCTATAAGGATGATAGTACTATATATCTCACAGAGCTATTGTGAGAAATAAATAAATGAAATAATAATGTGAAGCATTTAGCACATGATAGGAAGTCCATAAATCTTAGCCATTATTCACAAACTTTTCCTTTTATTTTCTTAACCATCAAAACTTATTAAGCCCTTTTGTGTTCACTAAACTAATCATTTGTAGTAAAAAGTAAACATAGAATTTTTAGTTTTTAATTTTGATTTTTATCCGATTTAAATCTTAATTGTACTACCAAAAAATAAATAAATAAAAACAAAGAAAAAAGCTGCTGTAGTAGGAAAAGTTACTTTAAAAAAAATACACAGAAGTGCATCAATTCAATCTTAAGCCCCAATAGAAGTATATTTTCTATAGTACAAGGGCATACTCGCTACATTTTGCTGTGCCCTAAATAACACCACTCATGTTCAGTCCCATTCCTGATACCTCTAGAAAGTCCATGAGTATTTTCTGAGAAAAACTATCAGCATGTTGGGAGTCAGAAATCCATATAAAAGGGAGTTAAGAAAAATGGGATTTTATTAACCTGATAAAGGGTAAAGTTTGGAAATGTATACCACTGGTTCCCAAATACCTGAAGGATTTTGATATACTTGAGGCCAAAAACTTATTTTCCAGAGGACAAAACTGGGAATAATAAACAAAAATGATTAAAAAAGAGATTTGGGGTTAATATCCTAGCACAGTAAAAGAGAACGTGGGATTTAAAATCAGAAGCTCTATATTCAAGTTCTGGCTTTACTTTTTATTAGCTCTTTGACTTTAGGCAAATTACCAAAAACTCTGAGTCATATAATCCTCATCTATCAGGTAACAAAAGTTAATAACAATAATCATATGACCAACATAAAATGTTTCAAGACGGGGTGCCTGGGTGGCTCAGTGGGTTAAAGCCTCTGCCTCGGCTTGAGTCATGATCCCAAGGTCCTGGGGATCGAGCCCTGCACTGGGCTCCCTGCTCAGCAAGGGGCCTGCTTCCTCCCCTCTCTCTGCCTGCCTCTCTGCCTACTTGTAATCTCTCTCTCTCTCTCTGTCAAAAAAAAAAAATCTTAAAAAAAAAGTTTCAAGATGTTAAAATGATTTGAAAATAGTAATAACAATAAGTCATAAGAATGGAGTGACCGAGTGCTGAAAGTGTTGAAGTGAAGCTTAGCAGGGGATCCTTTTTCTGGGGAAAGCTAAGACTAACTATTACAACTACAATTTATTCACTTACTACATGTTTTATCTCAAAGGCAGCAAATTGTAATGAATGAAGAATTACAAAGCATCACTAATATCAATAATTTAATTCAACTAAAGACTGTAGTTAATATCCACAATCTTTACAGAATTCATGAACAGGCAGGAACTCCACAAAGATACTCATCAACTTAACTGTGCAAAGATCGGCTTAACTCAAAACCCCAAAATAGGACCAATGTGCCCTAGATCAAATTACGGTTAATTCATTTTGCCTAAACTGCATCTCTACATTTGTGCTGCCAATCTTGAAAGTATATGGAATTTTCTGGATTGTAAAAGCTCTGTCAAAATCTCAAATCTCAAATTTCAGGCTTTGGATAGTTAATACTCTCCTCATGCCCATCTGCTTGTGTATTTTGGGTTTATTTTTATTAATGTTCAGAAATAAGTCAGCCCTGAGATAGTACAGCCTGCCAGTTGTTCCAAGTTTACTTACCCTTTGACCTTCTTTTCCAGGTGGACCCTGTGGGCCTTGTATACCCATGGAACCCTGTGGGGGTGGAAAGAACACATGTTAATAGACTGTTTCAAGTACACCTGCCTCACGAAGAATGTTGTGAAAAGTAATACCTACTTTATAATTAAACAAAACTTTTAAAGTGCTTTGAGCTCTTCCAAAATTAAACTCTATAACATATTAATAATGATAAATTGTCTTGTGACTGGTTTGTCTTTGGAGCTAACTCCAGAAAAGAAAAAAAAAAGTGATTCCAAACCAAGTGTGAGGCCAGGGTTCACTTCCAGACTCCAGACTTCCTTCCTTTCTGACTCCCATATAGTCAGAACTATGTTTTACCAAACTACCATAAATAAGTAGTAACAATATTTGCAAGCAGGAAAAAAAGAAAGGTTCTTTCTATATATGAATTCTACGAATATAGCCACATTTTTGGTTGAGAGTAGTTCTTCTAAAAATCCACTAAGAAAACACATGATTTATGATGTTGGCTTCAATATACATCTTTTCATAACATTTAATTTTTAATATCATAGACATTATTTAATACTTTCTCACAATAACAATATTAAAAGGCAGAAAAAAAATATGCATTTTTTTCAGATTATAAAAAAAGCCCAGGAAATTCCAGGTGTTATTAATCTGTAATTTAAGTCTCCTGATTGCCACAGTTACTTTCATACATGAATTCTTACTCAAAATGATGGTATATTTAAAAAAAAAATTGTCGGTAGTTATTGTCTCTCTGAAAGTTTCTTCTTAGTTCTCCTGATGCTTCCTCCTTCCTTACTGAACATTTTATACATGGGCATTTAGGCTCATTTTCTTCTCAGTCCTCATTCTCTTACCATGATCTAATACACTGTGGACTTTGAATATTCTAGGCCAGTGATTCTAAGATTTACAATGTATGTATCCAAACATTTGCTTGAGATACTCACTCCTCTAGGGCATCATTCCTCTAGGGAAACTTAGCACATCAAATACTGAACTTAGGACCCTCTTCTCCCAAACTGGATTCTCTTCCAGCATTCTCCAACTCAGTAAATTCACACAACATCCTGTTAGTGCTCATGCCAGAAATCTAGAACTCATCCTCCATACTTTCCTTTCTCAAATCTCTCTTTCAAATCCAGTTACCCAGTTTGGTTGGTCCATCTCCAAAGTATATTTGGAACCATCTATTTCTTTTCATTCCTGTAGCTCCAATCATTATTTTTACTTGCTCATCTGTTTTCTGCTTGAACCAGACACCAACCCCTCCATTCTCCACATCATGCCAAGCTGATCTTAAGAAAACTCAGCCTGATCACAAATCTGGACTTCAAGCTGTATTACAAAGCTGTAATTATCAAGACAGTATGGTACCAGCACAAAAACAGACACTGGTCAATGGAACAGAACAGAGAACCCAGAAATGGACCCTCAACTCTATGGCCAACTAATCTTTGACAAAGCAGAAAGGTTATCCAGTGGAAAAACAATAGTCTCTTCAACAAATGGTGTTGCGAAAATTGGACAGTCACATGCAGAAGAATGAAACTGGACCCATTTCTTATACCAGACACAAAAACAAATTCAAAATGGATGGAAGACCTCAATGTGAGATAAGAATCCATCAAAATCCTATAGGAGAACACAGGCAACAACCTGTTTGACCTGACCACAGCAACTCTTTACCAAACATGTCTTCAGAGGCAAAGAAAACAAAAGCAAAAAATGAACTATTGAGACTTCATCAAGATAAAAAGCTTCTGCACAACAAAAGAAACAATCAACAAAACTAAAAAGCAGCCTACAGAAATGGAGAAGGTATTTGCAAATGACACATCAGACAAAAGGCTAGCATCCAAAATCTATAAAGAACTTATCAAACTCAACACCCAAAAACCAAAAATCCAGTCAAGAAATGGGCAGAAGATATGAATGGACATTTCTCCAAAGAAGATATACAAATGATAGACATGTAAGAAAATGTTAAAAAATCACTCATCATCAGGGAAATACAAATCCAAACCACAATGAGATACAACCTCATGCCAGTCAGAATGGCTAAAATGAACAACTCAGGAAACAGCAGATGTAAGCAAGGATGCAGAGAAAGGGGAACTGTGTTACACTATTGGTGGGAATGCAAACTGATGAAGCTGCTATGGAAAACAGTATGGAAGGTACTCAAAAAATTAAAAACAGAGCTACCCTATGACCCAGCAATTACACTACTAGGTATTTATATAGAGAATACAAACATAATGATTCAAAGGGGTACCTGCACCCCAATGTTTATAGCAGCAACGTCCATAATGGCCAAAATGTAGAAAGAGCCCAGTTGTCCATCTACTGATAGATGGGTAAAGATGTGGTATATATATAAGTATATATACACACGCAAACATACATATAATGGAATATTACTCAGTCACCAAAAAAGAATGAAATCTTGCCATTTGCAACAATGTGGATGGAACTATGCTAAGTGAAATCAGTCTGAGAAAGACAAATACTATATGATTTCTCTCATATGTGGAATTTAAGGAAAAAATAAACATAGGGGAAGGGAAGGGAAAATAAAATAAGATATAAACAGAGAAGGAGGCAAACCAATAAGAGATTCTTAACTATAAAGAGTAATGTGAGGGTTGCTGGAGGTGGGTGGGTGGGGAATGGGGTAATTGGGTGATGGGCATTAAGGAGGGCATGTTACATAATGAGCACTGGGTATTATATGCAACTGACAAATCACTAAATTCTATCCCTGAAATTAATAATACACTATATGTTAACTAAATTGAATTTAAATAAAAGAAAACCCAGCCTGACCTTCCCTGACTTTCCACAGGAAGGGATGAAGTTCACCAGTCTTTAAGTGCCTTGTCCTTGACCCCATTTAAATCATTGTACAGGTAATGATTCACCAAGCTCAAAGGACAACAAGTAGAATCTGTCTTATTCACATTATGGGCGCATTAACATCTGAGTGAAAAAATTCATACTGGAAAATCAATTTACTTTAGTAAGTTTCTAGGTAAAGCCAACAATTTTTAAAGAGTTTTATAAATAGTTGTGATTAACCTATTATATATTAAATGCTTAAATGGTTTGGAATAAATGAGAAAAATAGTAATAAATATTCAAACAAATCCGAGTTTACCTCCATTCCAGAAGAAACATTCTTTTGTTATCTAATTTTAAAAAACTTAGGATACATATGTACCTTCTGACCTTTTTCTTTAAAAGTTGTGGTTACCTTTAAACTAAAACATCAGATGTGTTTGTGGTGACCTATAATTATTTATTACATATATATTCATTTTTATAGAAGAAACTGTTTTAATAAATGTCATAATGTACATAATTTCACCATCTAATTTTATTTTGAATAGAAAAAATTTATAAACATGTTATTTTTCATTCAGATAGCTTTCATTTGATTAAGGTCAGTATTTAATAAAAATTACTATAACTCATTTTCAAAAAGCATTAATACAAAAAATTCTGCATGAATCACAAATCCTCAGTGTTTCTTCAAGTCTTTCTGATTCCTTCCCTATTAAGCCCTAGTAAAATATAGGTATTTACTACTTTAACTTTTTTTATCTATTCTTGGAACAATGTATTATTTATTTATTTATTTTTAAAGATTTTATTTATTTATTTGTCAGAAAGAGAGAGAGAGAGAGAGTTCACTAGTTGGGGGTAGGGCAGAGAGAGAAGCAGACTCCCTGATGAGCAGGAAGCCCAATACAGGACAATCCCAGGACCTTGGGATCATGACTTGAGCTGAAAGCAGATGTTAGACCAACTAAGCCACCCAGGTGCCCTGTTCTTGGAACAATTTAATGTTATAGGGACACATAAGTCCTCTGTTTTACTTAGGCAGGAATAAAAAAAGGAAATGGAAAAAGTGATCAGTTCTGTTTTATTTTTTTTTACAAAAAACACCGGCCAAATGACATATAACCAAGTAAAGTTGGCTAATTAGGCCAACTTTAGGATGGTACATTTATAATGTGCATAAGAAAAACAACTTTTAAAATCCAAATATACCAAGTATTAATTAAAATATAATTATAGGGAGCTGTGTCATTTTTTTAAAAGACTGACACAATCTTGGCTCTAGATTAAACTCCTTCCTTTTACCCCTAGGAAACTATTATCATTTCATGAATAGTCAGACATATATAACATTTTTGATATCCATCCAAACATTGACAGCTCTTTCAGTGTTTTTAAACATGAGCTACTAAAACATACACACACCAAATATTCATGAAGAGAGTACAATTAATTCTGAGCCACATATAATCAAAATTGTACTCACTTCGTAGGAGAAATTATATACAAAACTGACAAAAATGCAAAAATATTAAACTTGATTTGGAATGGATTCGATGGATTCAAAAATATTTATGAGAACCTTTTGTGTGCCAAGTCCAAATGGTACCCTCACACACACAAACCCACTAATATGGCTCCTAAGTGTTCATGGTTCTGAATCCTATGTCTTAGCCCCACCTTACATTTGCTAAGTCTAAAACCCAGGGAGATTCTTAATGAAAAGTTAGGGAATTATTTTTAATCTCAAATGGATTATTCACTATTTGAATTATCCATGACCAATTTTTAATCCTAGCCACATTGCATTAATGTTCAGAATATTTTTGAGCTACCTTTATTGAATAATAGTTGACATTTACAGAGAAAAATAATATCAACATTCTCATTAGTAAAACATAGGCAAACCAACCGCAGAAAAATCATATTTTTTCCCAAAATAAGAAATCGAAATTTGGGAATGATTCATTATTTACAATTATTCAGCTTACTACTCCTTCCATCTAGTAAAATCAAATAGTGAATTTGCTGGTCACTTACTATTGAAAATTACACATATACGTAAGCTACAGCCTACCTAAACTTGGGTAGAGCACAGGTTTGTCTCAGGGCATTTGCATAATTCTTTCTTACTCTGGAATTTATGGCATTATCTGTGTACTTTACTTATCCTCTTAGTTGACTTAGAGTCCTAGAGGACAGATCATCATTTTTTCCCTATACTTATAGAAGAGACTCAATAGATAGTAAATTGGATCATAAGGAAGGAAAGCACTGGAATGGAATAATACTGGCTGGTGGTGGTAGGAAACAGATTTCTGGTCAATATCTAATCATACTTATTTTCAAAACTTGAACTGAAATACCACATTGGAGAACTTTCTGTCTTGTCTGTATTTCTCATCTAAAGTAATCATTCAATTATCTGATATCTTAGAGTAAAATTGCCTTATAGTTCATTTAAGAATTATTTACCACTACCACGTATGATATCATCCCTATTATGAAACTTATTTAAATTTTTGACTACTATTTGATGTTTTATAGATGCATACCATTTTTCAAGTTTGAGAACTGTATCTTACATATAATCTCTGCATTATTTGCTTCTTTTATTTCATTTGTGGGAGAATAATGCCGATTTATTTTTTCTACTTTTTTCATGTATTTAGTCGGCTATGAAAATAACTGTAAACTGGATTTTTCCTAAAATTTCACAAAGATGAAGATTTATTGCTTTTCTCAAAGAAAAGTATGAATTTATTTCAGAGATTCATGATGTGAACATCCGTATATGTCTATACAGGCATTCATTCTTTTTTTTTTTTTAAGTGGAATTCTGGACATTAAAAATGTTGACAGGGAAAGGATTCATAAGGCTGTTACCTCTTTTGGGTAGGATAAAACTATGTAAAAAAATAGTCCAAGGCAGCTAAACAACTTTAAGTTCCAGGGGACAGCTATTACAGTGTGTTATGTTACATATAGCTCTCTCTGGACAATCTGCTGATTACTTAAGACAGGCTAGAGCTTATCATTAGAGAAGCCCATGTAAATATTTAACTGAGAAATTACTTAGAATTAACTGGTTCAGAACAGAATTTTGAAGTGTTTAACAAACACAGCAGATGTTTAGTAGAGTTAATAGGGTAGATTAATTGCATTTAAACACATTTTCATTTGTGAAAAGAGGCAAGATATATTCATAACTTCTTAATCAAAGAAGCTTAAGTAAAAAAAGGGAAGTTTCATTTTGAAGTATTATTTGCACTCCCTTGCTAGGGATGCTGCAGAATATATGATACCTAAAACTTACTTCAACAAAAATATTATGCAAGTGTATTTTAACTGTTACAATTATTGCTTTAGAATATACTTTATAGACTTGAAACATAAGATTAACCAGAATCTGCATAGATTCTTAAAATACCACTAGGGCATTTTCTGTCTTTCAAATAGAGTGTATAAAATTAAAATGGAAAACAGAGTTTATCTGTTTTTATAGAAAATTTCATGCCTTTAGTATGAGAACAATGGGAACAAGTGTGATAAGTTGGAGACATCAGAACAACAACAACAAAAAAGTGAATTAGTAAAAATGTAACAGACACATAGTCCAGTCATGGGAAATCATTCGGAGAAGTGGAATTTAAGAATGTTTATGTTAATAAGTTAAAGGAGTGACCGGTTTTATGTCATTTCATAGAATTATCATGACACAAGAAAGAATTTCCCTTAGGGTGTGACAGTATTCAGAAAAAGAATTCTATGTTATATATAAAAAGCCTAACATTTCATCATAAGCAGCTGTCAGTACACACTAGGAAATAGATATCTTTGGAATAAAAAAACAATAGAATCTCTTTCATATACTTAAAAAAAAAAAAAGCTCTGACAAACCCTTTCAGTAACACTGACAAGAGAAGAAAAAGAGCCATCACTAGAAAAAAAATTGATGAAATATTTGTGTAGACAGGAATGCTTCAATCATTATCAGTTACAGTAAACAGGTTCCATAATTGGATGGACAATTTTATCTTATCTTCAACAATTTAAAAAATTGAGGTCATCT
Source organism: Ailurus styani (assembly GCA_002007465.1). NCBI lineage: Eukaryota > Metazoa > Chordata > Mammalia > Carnivora > Ailuridae > Ailurus > Ailurus styani. Next base: position 858,677 of record LNAC01000090.1, on the reverse strand, counting down.
GTAGTACTTTCAAAATTTAACAGTTTCATTTGAAAGTCCTGGCAGCATTTTGGACATGAAACATAATGACTTATGACTGTTCCATGTTGTTACAAAGATAAATTTTAGTAATAACCGTTTTCTGTTTTCTGAACTCAGAAATCACATCTCTTTTTATTCATTGATTCTGAAATAGCACGTGTTCAGTCACTATTGATTCAGCCATTAACACTAGAAATAAAAATTAAATAATAGAACATTTAGTCTGTGAATCTGGAATGCTGTAGGACATCTGTACTTCCCACAAACTTTCTTCCACCAAGAATTTTTGCCCCTATTAGGGGACAGTCCATTTTGTAACTTGTGCATAGCCTCAGTTCCCTTTCATTTTGAATACTATCCAGTACAGTGAATTGCACGTAGTAAGCACTGACTGGCTGAATGACTGCTAGATTCTGATTCCTTTACACTTTTCTTGGTACATCTGCTATAGTGAGAAAATTAATTGTCATAGCTACCAAAATTTGAATTAAAAAATTTATATTCTTCATCCACAAATCCCACTTTATATCGGAATAATCTGTTATTTTTAATTCTTATGTGGTAAAATTGCAAAATAGATGCTCTACTTCTTTTTGGAGGAATTGCCCTTCATTAGAGAAAGAAATGTAAGTTGCATTAAATTTGTCTCATATTGATGAGGATTAAGTACTTACTTTTTGATAAAAACAACATGAATTGAAGAGATTAATATATCTATACAAACCATTAACAATAATAAATAGAACCAATCAAGTTATTTAAAATGCTTATATCATTTAAAATAATATAGTTTCATATTTGGCCATTATTCTTGATTCAATTTAATTGAATCATCATAACTATTTTCATATTTTGTTAATTTCATATTTTCAGTTTTCTTTACTATGAAAACCTTTATGTAAATTTGCTTTATTTTGGCCCTAACCCAATAATGAAATGGTTTGATTTCAGTTAACTCAAGGCCATGCTGACAAGTAAAAAATTGGTAGGCCAGCAGTCTATCAAATCCATTTGTATCATCTGTCTTAATGATTTATGTGATGGAGAATATGATTGATTCAGTTTTAATGATGAGTCTGATCATAATGATAGTCTACTTTTGGACTGGCTTTGCCATAGGTCACTGACCACATGGAGACATGGTTCCACTGCAAAAAGAGGGAACAATCTACACACAGGTTGTTTTAAAATGTCTTCTGATAAATTCTGAGAATGGACAACATGATACAAATGTAATTCCAAATGTAGTATCATGAATAACTTTTGCATTTGGGCTATGTGACATCAGTGACAAGACTGAAGGAAACAATCTAGTAATTTTGGGGTTAAAAGATAAATCAGTACAGAGATATTCACACACCACATGAAAGATCTAGGAGTTAATGCTGATAACTGTGAAGATGTTAATACAATATCAGACTAAGCAAGTGGCAATTCATTGAGTAAGGTGGTAAAAACCAAACTTTTAATAGGGGAAAATGCTCCATACTGTAATAAAGACATTTAAAAATATATTAAAAACTGGGGCACCTGCATGGCTCAGTGGATTGAAGCCTCTGCCTTCGACTCAGGTCATGATCTCAGGGTCCTGGGGTCGAGCCCCACATTGGGCTGCCTGCTCAGTGGGGAGCCTGCTTCCCCCTCTCTCTCTGCCTGCCTCTCTGACTACTTGTAATCTCTCTCTGTCAAATAAATAAATAAAATCTTAAAATATATATATATACATTAAAAACATATATTGAAGACTCTTTTAAGATTTTATTTATTTATTTATTTACTTATTTATTGGGAGAGAGTGTGCCACACACAAGCAGGGGGAGGGGCAGAGGGAGATGGAGAGAATCTCAAACATATAACACACTTAGTGTGGAGTCCAACTTGGGGTTTGATCTCACAACCCTGAGATCATGACCTGAGCCAAAATCAAGAGTCCACTGAGATGCCCCCAAAGACTTTTCTTTTTTTAACTTCTTTCCACTGGCCTTCCTCCTCTCTGCCAGGAGCATCCATTTCCCTTAGGAGGATTAATATCATAATAGTATAAGTATAGACAATGAAAGAGTCAATGTTCAACTTTTGACATCTAAGAGTTCACATAAGACAGTAGTCTGGAAGTTAGGTTCCAGTAATAGAAGAATATATCTAAATATCAAGTATCTCATCACCACATATGAAGAGATAGTCTCATAGATCACAAAAGTTGAACATAAACCACACAGAGGAAGGAGCAGATAAAGGCTGTTTCTATCCAACCAGAAAGGGAAATAAATAAAAACATTTCCTTCCTTACTGTTTCCTTGAATGAAGAGTCCCAGGAGAAGAATGGTGAATTTGACACCAGTATTTTTGCTTTCCCTCTTCTTAGGAAACCAGGAAGAAAAAGAAGTTGTAAGGCATTCTATTTCTCATCAGACAATGAGCAAAACCTTTATAAATCTGATGGAAATAATTTCTAACCTAGAATTCAGTACCAAGACAAACTAGCAATCAAGTGTGCAAGTAGAATAAAAACATTTTTAGATATGTAAAATCTTAGAAAATTTACCACCCTTTTACATTCTCCTAAAAATTCGCTTGAAATGTATTCACATAAATGAAAGAGTGAAACCAAGAAAGGAGATGACAAGGAAAAGAAGACGATTTGGAATCGACCAAGAAAAATAAATAAATAAAAGAAGTCACAGAAAGAGAATTTTGTAGTTTGCCTGGAAAGCTAGTAGCCAAGAATGTAGTAAAAGGTCTGAATAGGACTCCCCCAAAATAAAAGATGTAATGAGAGAATTTGAAAACTATGGAGGATAATTACAGGGCAAAGAGATAATTAGAAAATCAGAGAACAGAACAAAACAAACACGACAAAACTATTCAATAAAAGAAAGGATACCACATGGCTCTACAAACACCAATATTTACATGTCATAAAATTCTGAAGGTTTTATATTTTAAAAATAAAAGTAATATTATAACTCTATTAACCATTCACTTGTGGCTGGGCATCTAGATTGTTTCTATTATTTTACTATCTCACACAATGCTGAAATAAATAGCCTTGCATATATATTAATTTCAAAAATGAGATCATCTGTAGCTAAAATTTGAAATTTTGATAAACAGTATCAAATTATCCTCCAAAAAGACTATATGCACATATACTTTCCTCAGAATGTATGAGTGTTTCTCTACAATTTTGCCTACAGACTATATTATCAAAACTTGTGATTTTTGCCAACCTTCTTTTATTGTGGTAAGAATATTTAAAATGAGCGCTACCTTCTTAGCAAAATTTTAAGTGCACAATACAGTTCTTAACTACAGGCACAATATTGTATAGTAGATCTCTAGACTGTGTTGATCTTGTATGTCTGAATCTTTATACCCATTGAATAACAGCTCTGAAATTTCTCCTCCTTCTAGCTCCTGGCAACTACCCTTCATTCTACTCTGTTTCATTGAGTGTGACTATGCTAGATACCTCATAAGTGGAATCATGCAGTATTTGTCCTTCTGTGACTGGCTGATATCACTTAACTAATATCTTTCAGGTTCTTTCATGTTGGGCATAGGGCAGGATATCCTTCTTCTTCTTCTTTTTTTTTTTTTAAGATTTACACCTACCCCACCATATGACCCAGGTGCCTCCCATGTAAAGTAGTTTTTTTTAATCATCATTTAGTCTTTAGATTCAACTTGTACTTATTGGTGGCAGACCTAAGGAGATGGCTTTTATAAGACTGAACAAGACTTAATTCTGTAGAACATGTGGAAAATGCCAAGATGGTTGCTTAAATATTGAATGGTTAATTCCTAATTCACAAAATCAGTGAGACCTCCCTATGAATTCAGAATTAACTATATGGTGTATTTTGGTAATTTGTATACTAACCGATGAGTAAAGTAACTGCATTGTCTATTTACTGGCTTTTTGTGGATGATAAGTGTGATAATGTGTGCTGGCAGTTTTAATATTGACAAAAAAGGCATTCTTGAAAATGCTAAAATTCTGAGACTTAGTTTAATATATCTAAGAACTGACTCAATTTTTGTGGAAATTATACTGCAGACCAATGGACGAGTCAATCTATATACAAATATTTTCTTAAACCAATTATTTTAGAAATGGGGTCATTTATCCTCTATAATCATATACTGAATAAGTTAAGACTGAGTCAGTGTTACTTCAATTCAGTGCAAGTAGCATTAATAAGATTAATCATGATGTATCACATAGACCCTCCTCCCCCAGGATATTATTCCCACTGTTACTTCTCGGTCTGCTGGGTTGGTAATAGGATTTGTTTTTCAAATGACCAGATTGTGATGTTATCAAAGCCAGGCACAAATGCCTTAATTTTCAAACTACCAATCAAACACTAGAAAGTTGGCATGAAAGTAAATTACAATTAATGTTTTCTTAATATTTCAATGAAATGGAGCAATTAGAAAGTTATTTCTAAGCTTCTAAAAAAGAGTAGCATATCACGGGAACAAATCAACATAATCTGAGAGTCAGTGTACTAATATAAAGCTATTACAAGCACATAAATAGTGAATAAAAGGGCAATACAAACAGCATATATAAAGGATTCTCATATTTGCACAGAACCAAAGGGTAGAAGCCCGAGTGCAACATTTCATTATCATTTCAGCAAATAGTTTGATGACCTCCACACACTCAGAACAATAAATTAGGAAAAGAATAGACACTTATTGAGTACCTGCTATTGTATCAGGAATCCTACTGGTCAGTTTACATAAGTGATTTAATTTAACAACTGTACAAAATAGAATTTTTCCTTCTTATAGATGAGAAAACAAACTTCCTAAAGGTAACACTGAAAATAAGTGGGGGACCTGAGCTTTAAACTCAAATATATCTGACCCCTAAACTCAATTCTACTTCTTTTTTTTTTTTTTTTTNAGAGAGAGATTACAAGTAGGCAGAGAGGCAGGCAGAGAGAGAGGAGAGAGGAGGAAGCAGGCTCCCTGCTGAGCAGAGAGCCCGATGTGGGCCTCGATCCCAGGACCCTGGGATCATGACCTGAGCCGAAGGCAGCGGCTTTAACCCACTGAGCCACCCAGGCGCCCTCAATTCTACTTCTAATATGTTCTACTTCCACTTCCAAAGAAATTTTTGGTGCATAAGATGTATTTAAATATGCATCATGTTAATCTGTCAATGGGGTTTTAGGTAAATCTTAGCAGATTATAGGATCTGATAGGATCATTCTTGATATTTTTTGATACATGAAGATATTAAACTTTCTAGAATATATTACGTTAGGAAACTAAGAAGTGGTTGTAAAACAGAATGGTGTTCCATAATAAATGTAATGAAAAAACAACAGCATAGATTGAAGGTAAGTAAGAATAGCAAAATCCCAGAAGGCGCCTGAGGATGAGCATTGGTCAGAGGCTGAATGAGGCAGCAGTATTGTTAGCAAATGGTGTGGTAAATAAAAAAGCAACAATCTGTTAGGATTTGTTTAAAAAGGGATACAAAGCACATTGTTGGAGATAATTCTCCATGAATCTTTGGCATTTCTGCTTGTCTTATGAGTGAAGCACTAACTGCTCTATGTTGTAAATGGTCTTTTCACCCATCAGCCAAGCTACAAGGGAACCTAGAGAATTTAAACTTAATTCTGTCTCAGCTGTCTAGATGTTCTTGTTGGCTGGATGTGGTCCTAGATCAAAAAGATAATGGCTACTTGATTGAATACTGCTCACTCAGTACCCTTTTGGTTGGACACTAGGCTGAAGTAGGATACAGAATGGGTTTCTGTTAAGTTTTATTAAAAATGTGTCTGTTCTTGTTGATATATTGGATTAATGCTTCACATCAAGGGGAAAGAGCATTCAGAAACTTAAGGAACAAATCATCCAGTTTTCTTAGGTAGATCTGGATAAGTGATGGGATTTGTTCAGCTGGCTGGGTCTGAGATCCAGGGGAACATAGTTGAAATCGGTACTCTAGGTTGGCCTCATCTACCTGCTTGGGATCCTTTTAATAGTAGTCCTTATTAAACGTTACTTGGGACAAATTGAACAGTTTTGGTCTTAGCCTGCTTTTCTAAGGTTAATAAGAGTGGTTGATGCAGTGGCACATTCATAGGAAAGTCTGCCAGGAGCCAAGACAGTATAGAAAAGAGGGATAGATATTGGCGGGAGACAATGGGTCTTTCCATGGCTCTTTCATGCATGTGAGGTAGGGAGGTACTAATTGCTCTTTTCTACTTCTGTGTTATCTTTTTAAGAATGCTTATATCAGAAAGCAAAGGGAAGATTTGCTTACTGTTCATAATTTAAAAAATAATGTCTCCCTCTGGGACAAAGGGCTGTTAAAAAAGTTCATTAAAAAAGATGTGGGTTCCCAAAACTTGGAGTTCCTCAGTTGTGACACCAATCCACTGCATGTGCAGCACCTACCTGGGTTACTCCTGAGGCTTGGTGGCAAAGGCAACCAATGCAAACATGAAGCCCATGCTGCCTGCTGCCATGAGTTATAATACCTATGTCTCTGACTCAGGATCTCATGTCTTCTTCTAGGATCTGTTAAATCATGGCAGGCTAATTGTTACCTTGCAAATGGGGTAAAATTTCATACCTTTCACAGTTCTTGACACTGCTAAGTCCAACCCTTTCTCTATATTGTGGATATATCTAACTTAACTATTTTTTACATTTAATCTCTATTCTTTTAAAATAATGTGACAAAAGAGAGGATATATGAAAATGTTATTAGAGGGATAGATATTACATCATATATAGCTAAATGAATTAGAATTCCTTAGGAAATTAAAAGGTGATATAATAGAATTTCACAATTTGACCTTTAAAACCTTCTGCTTTGACTACTAAATATTAGTCAGTGACATCCCCAAAATAAAATAAATAAATAAAAATAGTTTCAGGATAGACTTGAGCTTCTTGGCCTTATATCTAGTGTTTATTTATCAAAAGGAACTTTAATAATGAATTAAATCATATAAAACTTGTATTCATGTCTGCAGTATATTAAACAGAAGGTGGGATTCTTCAAGTAAGGAGATAATTCCAGTTGCCCACAAATGACAAGTCTCTCAAACTGACAAAAAATAAATGAGGGACAGTAAGTGACATCAGGATTGCCATTGTTGAAAATAATCAATATAGGATAAGGTGACTACCTGCCCTAAATTAATTACTTTTAGTTGGAAGGAGGGGCATCTGCCTTTCATTATAATGTTTCAGTCAGTGATTTAAAACTTCCCTATAGATATGCTAACCATAGGATTTGGTGATGTTTCATTTTGGTGATAACATGTTTGTCAGTGAAAAATATCTATCTTCTGCTTATGAAGAAATTTGTATTGAGTACCTACACTGCACCAAGTACTTTGAGTCGCTACGATTGCATATGATAGAAAAGGTTGCTATCCTCATAGAGATTACACCAGAAGTAAAAAGAAAATACTTTGATTCAGCTTATAGTTAATAGTTTCCTTAAGATGAAAAAATTCTACCCATAAAGGCACTGTGATTATACGAAAGTTGTCTTTGACCATTTCTCAGCAATTGCTTCATAAAGGTCTCATTCCTATTGATACTCATTCCTACTGACGTTTTGCCATTGAAGGTTAGCAGAGTAACAATGAGAACACTAGCTAAATGTTAAATAGTACTTACGAGGAGCCAGCCATTTTCCAGAAAGTTTTACAAATACTAATTCATTTAATCATTACTTCAACACTGTGAAGTAAGAAATATTATTCCATTTTATAGATGCTGAAAGTAGGGCACAGGGAAGCAGTCGAGTAACATACTTAGGTTCAAACCCTGGCTGAAGGGACTGGATAACTCCTAAGCTATAATGCATGAATGTTGGTTTGTTAAAACCAGTGGAATAGTTAAGTGGAATAAATACGATTCTAATTCTAAAATTCCATTTTATAGATCAATATAAGGTTCTTACCCCTATTTTTTTTACATACTTAGAGTAAAATTGAATTTAACTGATTTCTATGTTTATCTGACTTAAATACACATTTGTCTCCCTATAATTTTTCAAACCGCTTACCCATTTATAATTTTCTAATGGCATTTAAGATACATATTAATGTATTTTCCTAGATCACTGAATATCTCATCATGAAAAAACAGCTCCTTCATAAAATTCCCTAGCTGCTAGCGTGTAACACTTTTAGGAAAGCAAGTTTTATTGTTGAGCTTTAAAATACATAACTTAGAATTGTGATGAAAACAATTTGAAATGTCTTTTGAAACAGAAGTAAACTATATGGGTGCCTGGGTGGCTCAGCGGGTTAAAGCCTCTGCCTTGGGCTCAGGTCATGATCTCAGGGTCCTGGGATGGAGACCTGCATCGGGCTCTCTGCTCAGCAGGGAGCCTGCTTCCTCCTCTCTCTCTGCCTACTTGTAATCTCTCTCTGTCAAATAAATAAATAAAATCTTTTAAAAAAAAAAAGAAACAGAAGTAAACTATAAACAGAAGGGCAGAAGGAACTATTCTCAAATCATTTATCTAATGAAAGATGTATAAATCACCTCCTGTCAAATGAGCTGATGGTACATTTTTCCAAAACATAAATCTTCTCTGAGGGTGAACATAAATCTTTCTAGGGCCTTAAGCATCCACTCCCCTATATTTCTGAACAGAGTCAATAAAAATAGTTTTGTAGATAGAAACACCTTCTATTTTAATCAACTAAATCATTTATATAAGTCTTTTGCTCATAAATTTAAAAAATGATTGATTTTTAAGGTTATTTGAAATCAAGTCCCTTCTTTCTTCTGGCCCACTAGTATCCTAAAAATCTCAATATTGAGCTGGATCATCAGTTTCAGAAAGTTAACAGTGAATTAAATATGAATTATGCAACTTTTTAAGGCAAACTTAATTCAAATTCAGGCAATTCATAGAAAGTCCATATAAATAATTCAGATTTTGCTATGTAAGGAATTTTAAATAATCTTAATGGAATTGCCTATTGAGTACTATGCTATAGCACATATATTTATGTGTATATATCAATAAGTATGGTACACATATGCTGTAGACCATATATTTATTCAAGTCAGAACTAAAAGAAATTATATTCTGTGGTATTTAACAAGAACTTTTCTATTTCATTCACTTAACAGGAGATAGCTAAAATGTCTTAGAAATTTTAGTAAGAAAACATTATTTCATAGTTATCTGTGATTTAAATATATTTAAATAACTGTTTAAATCATAGCATAAGAATTCTAATTAAAAATGATTTTCTCTCGGGCGCCTGGGTGGCTCAGTGGGTTAAGGCCGCTGCCTTCGGCTCAGGTCATGATCTCAGCGTCCTGGGATCGAGGCCCGCGTCGGGCTCTCTGCTCAGCAGGGAGCCTGCTTCCTCCTCTCCCTGTCTCTCTGCCTGCCTCTCTGCCTACTTGTAATCTCTCTCTCTCTGTGTCGAATAAATAAATGGAAATCTTTAAAAAAAAAAAAAAAAAAAAAAAGATTTTCTCTTAAATAACTAAATGTTTTTGTGTAATAGTAACATAACTACAGTTGTACAAATACTTGTAGACTGTTTAAATGTTAACTGCGAATGATCAGTGTGAAAATGATCAACTTTAAACAACTCTTTGCTTTTTCATAAACCAAATAGGTTCTGAGGAAGGCAACAGCACAAGGGTTGTTTGTGTTCCCTGCACATAGCATAGTATCCCACACATAAGCATTCAGTAAGTGGGTAAGTCAAAGGAGAGAGAAACAGAGGGAATGGGCCATAGCATCCACCAAACTGATCATTTTTGTATTTTCAACACATTAATTTTGAAAAAAAAAACAAAACCTATCTCAAGTCTTCCCTAATGTGAATACTATATGATCTCTTGTTTATGGAGGCCATCTGTTAATTTGTGTGCCATTTGATTTATAAGTGACCAGCTGAGATTTTCTCTCAGTTGCTTATTGTATTTAAGGTAGTTTTCATAGGGTGAAATCTGTGTTCCTTCTCTGTGCCTAATTTTCACTTATGCTAGATTTATCCAGGTCCCAAGGGACTGGCTTTTTAGTAAGCATGTCTAAGACACTTCTGTTGACTGACTTAACCTTTGGCTTCTATGTAAACATTTGGTGCCATCTGGATGAGTATTCAATAACCCCCCAAATGGACAGGGCCAGAGTAACATAGTCATTTTCCTGGGAACTAAAATTAGTGGCTATATTCCATGAAATAGCACTGTTCTACCTTCCTTCACCTGTCTTCACCTGTTGCAGAGGCCAAAAGAGAAAAGAGGGAAGGAGGCAGAGGTGTTAGCCAACTTCCTTATTTCAATCACAGTCTCTGCCTCGCTTCTGAGGCTTCAGTTAGGGATTCGGGCAAAACTTGACTGTAAAAACAGCAGTATATTTTTTATATTAGGAATATCTGTTAATAGTATGTCATAGTAAGAACATAGAAGATATACAATTATAAGAAGTTATATATAAAGAAGTTATATTTAAAGTTATTGACTTCAAATGAAAAAGAAGCAATTTGCATTTATTTTACTTGTACATTAAATGTAAAGATTTATATCTAATATTTAAATGTAAAGTAGTGCTTGCGAGGATGAGGAGAAAGGGGCACCCTCTTGCACTGTTGGTAGGAATGTAAACTGGTGCAGCCACTCTGGAGAACAGTATGGAGGGTTCTCAAAAAGTTAAAGACAGAATTACAATCCAGCATTGGCACTATTAGTTATGTACCCAAAGGAAACAAAAATACTTATTCAAAGAGTTACATGCACCCTGATGTTTATAGCAGCATTGTCAACAATAGATAAATTATGGAAAGAGTCCAAATGTTCATCAACTGATGAATGGATAAAGAAGATGTGGTATACACACACACACACACACACACACACACTATGGTATATTACTCAGCCATGAAAAAGAATGAAATGTTGCCATTTGCAATGACATGGATGGAGCTAAAGAGTAATATACTAAGTGAAATAAGTCAGTCTGAGAAAGAAAAATACCATATGATTTCACTCATATGTAGAATTTAAGAAATGAACATGGGTGAAAGAAAAGAGAGAGAGAAGAAAGCCAGAAAACAGACCCTTAACTATAGAGAAGAAACTGGTAGTTACTGGAGAGGAGGTGGGTGGGGGGATGGGTTAAACAGGTGATGGGTACTAAGGAGGGCACTTGTGATGAGCACTGGGTATTGTAAGTCAGTGATGAATCACTGACTTCTACTCCAGAAACTAATATTGCGCTGTATGTTAACTAACTGGAATTTAAATAAAAACTTGAAAAAAAAAGTAAAGTAAAAACTTGTGGAAAATGTCACAATTAAAATAATATAAATAAACCATAAAACATTAACCTGTAATAGAGGATTTTTTATATCAAAATCTTATGATTTCAGAATAATTTATCAGAAGATACTTTTACATAAATTTGCATTATGATCTTAGGTAAATTGTATTTTGATCAAAGAAATTTGAATGTTATTATGATGTTTTCTTTACTCAGTGTTGGTTTTAGTTCATGCAAATAAACATCTGCTTTGTAAATTACAAATATCAAACAAATGAGATGTTAAATTTATCAGTAAGTCCCTCCCTCCCCCAGTTTTATTGGAATATAATTGACATATAACATTGTGTAAGTTTAAGGTATAGAACCTAATGATTTGATACATGTGTATATAATGAAACAATTACCACAATATGATCAGTTAACACCTCCATCAACTCACATAAGTACCTTTTCTGTATGTGTGCTGATAATTTAAGATCTAATTTCTTAGCAACTTCTAAGTATTGTTAACTATTGTCATCACAGTGTACGTTAGTGCCTCAGAACTTATCCATCTTATAATTGGAAGTTTGACCAACATCTCTCTATTTCCCCCATCCCCTACCCCTGGAAACCACCAGTCCACTCTCTGTTTCTATGAATTCTGTTTCGTTAGATTCTACATATAAGAAAGAACATGAGTATTCATCTTTCTCTGACTTATTTCACTTTGCATAATGCCTTCAAGGTCCATCCACGCTGTTGCTAATGGCAGGATTTCCTTTTTTTTATGGCTGAATAATTAGACACATATACTACACACACTACATGTTCTTTATCCATTCATCTGTTGAAGGACACTTAGGGTTGTTTCCATGTTCTGGCTATTGTGAATCTATGAGCTTCATGAATTCAAGTGTCCAACTCTCTCTCCAGCTTTGGGAATTTCTGAGCCATTATTTCTTCAAATAAGCCTTCTACCCATTTCTCCTCTTTTTGGTACTCCAATAATGCATAGATCATTTCTATTAATGATATCCCATACTTCATGTAGGCTTTCGTTTCTCTTTTTCATTCTTTTTTCTGTTCTGCTCTGACTGGACTTGCCTTCTACTCGACAGATTCTTTTGCTTGTCTGTTGCATGCTCTCAACTGCATTTTCTTTTCATTCCACTTACTGTAGTCTTCAGCTTCAAAATTTATCAAAATAAAATCATTTTTATGATCTCTCTGTAAAACATCTCATTTTGTTCTGTATTATTTTCCTGATTTCATTGAACTGTCTTGTAAGCTCACTGAACTTTCTTAAAACTACTTTGAATTCTTAATCAGGCAAATTACGTATCTCCATTTCTTTGGGATCTGTTATTACAAAATTATTGTATTCTTTGGTAATGTCACATTTCCTTGACTTTTAGTGTTCCTTGAAGTCTTGTGTTGCTGTCTTCATATTTGATTTTTCTTAATTTTAAGATTTTATTTATTTATTTGTCAGAGAGAGAGAGAAAGAACTGGAAAGACAGCACAAGCACAAGGGAGAGGGAGAAGCCCGATGGGGGCTCAACCCCAGGATCCTTGGATCATGACCTGAGCCAAAGGCAGACAGATGCTTAACTGACTGAGCCACCCAGGTGCCCAACTGTCTTCATATCTGAAAAAACAGTTACCTCTTTCAGTCTTTACTGACTGCTTTTGGGAGAGAAATGCCTTCCATCAACCCTGTTAGGGATTCTAAGGCTTTCTTAGACCTTTTCTCAGCTATGCCTACTCCACACTTCTTGTTTCTTCTTATGGGGGAATTCTTAAACTTTTATGCCTTCTCTCAATACTGCATGGTCAGGACGTATGCTGACAGTCTCCCTTTTGTTTTTCTTAGGGCAGAATCCTACAGAGTAGAGCCAGCTTCTGCAGGCATTCACTAGTCCTCTGCAAAGGCTCATTCTTGCCCTCATTGGGAGCATGTTCACGGAGCCAACCATGAGGTAGGTGTGTGTGGAGGTGAGGTGCATGGAGCCTTGGAGGTGCCTGTGGGCCGTAAGGGGGAAAATCAAAGGTGAGGTATGCCCAGAGGCTTGTGGGTGAGTTTCCTAATGGAGTCTAGGGTAAATACACTCAGCAGGATTCACATCCCTTTGGTGCCCTCTGGGAGCCCTACCTGCTCTTTTCCTAGTATTACCCACCCTATGACACAGCATATCTCAGTATTCTGGATGAGGCAAGGAGGAAGTGGGTTTCTTTGGTAGCATCCTGCATTGCTGGGACAGGGGAGTTCTCAGTCACAAGCTCTCACCTTCCCCAGCAGGAGAAATCATGGGCTGAAAAGGTGTCTCTTAGCACTGAGCTGTGCGGCCTTTGGGGGGGGGAGATGCATGTAGACTGAAACTGTTCCTCTTACCCTTTTCAGGTTTATTTACTTCAGTGGTATGCTGGAACTTCTCCACTAGACTCCACTAGACTTCTTCCTGGACTTCCACAAAGCTATCTTATCCATGAGTGATGGTCCAAGCTGATGTTCTTTAGGAGGAATATGGTAAATTCTTATTCCACTATGATAATGATTTCCAGTAATTGACTTGTTTTTTAAAGATTTTTTTTATTTTTTATTTATTTCACAGAGAGAGAGAGATCACAAGGAGGCAGAGAGGCAGGCAGAGAGAGAGAGGGGGAAGCAGGCTCCCTGCTGAGCAGGGAGCCCGATGCAGGCCTCGATCCCAGGACCCTGAGATCATGACCTGAGCTGAAAGCAGAGGCTTTAACCCACTGAGCCACCCAGGCGCCCATCCAGTAATTCACTTGTTAAGAGTCATTGTGACATTCATTCCAGGTATGGTGGCAACAAAATACGTTTTAGAAAAATGTGATTTGATGACATTTTTAAAACTAGAATTTTTAAAAGTACATGTGTATGCAAAATGCATTTATAAGGTAATAATTATTGTTAATAAGCAGTTGCTTAGAGAATTTCAGCTGGAATTATGGTACAATTTGATTTTATTTGGGTTCTATTTGTGCTATTGAAAGCCAAAGTCTCACATTAGAGAAATTGATTTAACATTTTTATGGATTCGGTGCCAAATTTGACCTTTAGGAGTTAAATAAAGTGCTGAGAGATAAGTAATAAATCAGGCAAGATGAGATAAAACCTAAAACTGTAGATCAAAGACTTTTATTTCAATTTATACTTTTGTGTCAGAATCAAGTCATAGGAACCAGAGATTTATTCTATTTGGCTAGCACTCTGCTCTTTTTTAATTTAATTTTATTTATTTATTTGACAGAGAAAGACAGTGAGAGAGTGAACACAAGCAGGGAGAGTGGGAGAGGGAGAAGCAGGCTTCCCACTGAGCAGGGAGCCCGATGTGGGGCTCAATCCCAGGACCCTGGGATTATGACCCTAGTTAAAGGTCTTAACGACTTAATGACTAAGCCACCCAGGCACCCCTGCTCTTTTTTTTTAAAAAATGAATATATAACAATTTTATCAAAAACTGACTTAAGAAAACGTTAATAAATGACCTTAAAACAATAAAAATAGAATAAGCAGCACAAAAATTTTGTGACAAAATATCAGTCCAAATTATTTTACTAAAATCATTATATAAGAGCTGATTCTTATTTTATACAGACTAAGAGAAAGAAAGTTAATGAATAGAATTAATGAGGTTAAAAAGCAAAGATTAAAATACTTACAAAGACAATATTCATTAAACATCACTTTTTTTTCCTCTTCAGGGCACACTATGTGCTAAATCCTGTTCTGTGTGCTTGGAATTCAACAATGAACAAAACTCACAAAGAACCTTTGACCCTCATGGAATCTTCCTCATGGAAGAGTTGAATTCTGTAAGACCTTGTAGGCTAAGCCATTATATAGAAATGGGCTTTTGCTATGAATCAAATGGAGAAACACTGGAGATTTTGAATAGAAGCATGACAAGGGAGACTTCTTGCCTTCTGTGTTTCTGTAAAACTCAAAGAGATCAAAGGAAGAAGTAGGGAGACCATTAATTAGGTGCTGAAATCATTCAGAGATGGATAATGGTGTCTAAAACCAGGTAGTAATAGTAGAAATGTGAGAGTAAGTCAGATTCAGATATATATTAAAGGTAAGGCAAATAGAATAAAATAATTTGTAAAGCTAATTCACTTGTGTTCACAGTTGTAAAATTTCTAAGTAAATTAAAAATAATCCAGCATTGTATAAAAAATAGATCATGGACAAAAATTTCCCAAGTTAGGTCAGATACATAAATTTACAGATCAAAGAAGCTCAGGAAAAGCAGGAAAAATCTTAAGATAAACACACCTACATCAGATGATCTGTGTACATCTAATGTACAGTATGGGTAGGGAACCACTAATCTATGGAATGAGGCAGCAAGTCTGCCGTGCAACTGGGGGTCAAGCGCTAAGCCCTGTGACTCAACGTGTGGTCTGAGTACCAGCAGCACCTGCATCCTCCAGTTAGAAATGTAGAATCTCACACCTACTCAGACTTAATGAAATACAATACGTGTTTACGTGTTTGAACAAGACCCCTGAATGTTCTTGGGCAGGACAAATTCTTAGAAGCATTAAAACACCTGAGCTCACAGCAGTCCTTGAATGGCTGGGTTAAGGCTGTAATTAAAGGTATCTTCCTAGCCCTAATCTCCTCCACTTAACCAAGCAGTCTTCAATATTAATTTAGTTTTTACTAGTGTGCCTCCATCATGGGAAGAGACATTCCTTTATTATGATGTATTAAGTTGGATTTCAGATGAAAGCCAGACTTCTTCAAAAGCCTAATAGAATTTTTTGAATAGGAAGAAAGCTTGTTCCATTACAGTGCCCATATACAGTGGCTTTCAATACCAGCTGCATATTTAGAACTACCCCAGGAGCTTTAAAACATACTGGTCCACACCAGATCTACTGAATTATAATTTCTGGGGGGTGGAGCCACAGATTGGTAAGTTTTAAAGCTCTCTAGTGAATTCAGTGTGCAATTAGGTTTGAGAACCACTACGAATGAACTCTCAGTTTATTGACTCATAAAAAATTCCTCCTTTATTCTGAATATAGTGAAGTTGGTATGGCTTTCAAGCTTATCTTCTTTGAAAACTATTATCAATCACTTCATTAAAATGTATTAATCTACATTATAAAATCAATTAAACAGTTAGTACATAGTAAGGTGGTACGCATTTCACTTTATCCCTATTTCATAGTTAACAGTTGATTGTCTTTTTAAAAATTTAAAAGTATTTATTTATATATTTAATTTCCAAGTTTTCATTCATTCATTCATTCATTCACTCACTCATTTTTGGGGGAGTGAGTGGGAGGATGAGCTGGGGGGCAGAAGGAGGGGGCAGGGAGGAGTAGAGAGAGAGAGAGAGAGAGAGAGAGAGAATCTTAAGTAGGCTCCACACCCAGAGTGGAGCTTGACACAGGGCTTGATCTCATGACTTTGGGATCATGACCTGAGCCGATATCAAGAGTTGGATGCTTAACTGACTAAGCCACCCAGATGCCCCTCCCATTTTTAATTTAAATTCAAGTTAGTTAATATTCAGTATAATATTAGTTTTAGGTATAGAATTTAGTGACTCATCACTTACATGCAACACCCAGTGCTCCTCACAAGTGCACTCCCTAATGTCCATCACCTATTTCACCCAGCTCCTCATCCACCTCCCCTCAAGTAACCCTCAGTTTGCTCTCTTTAGTTAAGAGTCTGTTTCTTGGTTTGCCTCTTTTTTTTTTTACACTCCAATGTTCACTTGTTTTGTTTCTTAAATTCCACATATGGTATTTGTCCTTCTTGGACTAATTTATTTCACTTAGTATAATACTCTTTAGCTCCATTCATGTCATTACAAATGGCAAGATTCCATTCTTTTTTATGGCTGAACAATATTTCATTACACACACCCCACATCCTCTTTATCCATTCATCAGTTGATGGACATTTGGGCTCTTTCCATAATTTGGCTATTGTTGATAATGCTGCTACAAACACCAAGGTGCATGTATCCCTTTAAAGTAATATTTTTGTATCCTTTGGGTGAGTATCTAGTAATACAATTACCAGTTCGCATTCCCACCAACAGTGTAAGAGGGCTCCCTTTTCTCCATATCCTCACCAACAATTGATGTTTCCTGTGTTGTTAAATTAAGCCATTCTGACTTGTGTGTGGTGATATTTCATCATGGTTTTGATGTGTATTTCCCTGATGATGAGGGATGGTGAGCATCTTTTCATGTGTCTGTTGGCCATCTGTATATCTTCTTTGGAAAAATGTCTATTCAGGTCTCTGCCCATTCTTTAACAGTTGATTATGTTAATAATGTAATGACAAGCATATAACTAGTAATATCCAAATAATACTAATATTTAACTTTATGAAATAAAACATTTCATTTCACAGTGGTTTTGCCTTATTATACTTTTATGCACAAATTCACTTGTACTCCCTCAGTGCCTGTCAGCTAAATAGTACAAGGGATATCTATAGGGCATTATTTGGCAGGAAGACATTAGCTGTTATTAAAAATCCATAAAGTAGGGACGCCTGGGTGGCTTAGTTGGTTTAGTGTCCGACTTTTGATTTTGGCTCAGATCATGATCTCAAAGTCATGAGATCAAGCCTGGAGTCAGGCTCCACTCTGGATATGGAGCCTGCTTACAGTTCTCTCTCTCCCTCTCCCTTTGCCCCTCCCCTCGTGCACAAGCTCTCCCCTCCCCCCACCAGCCCCTCCCCCCAAAAATCCATAAAATAGATATATTCCAATTCAGTTTCTGGGTAAGGGGCCAAAACTGCATTATCGGATGAAATGATAAACATAGACTACATTTTTGCTCTTCAAACACAAGTTAGAAATGACTAGGGAATCAGATAACTGAGTGGAGTGGGTAAATATGTAACTTATAAAAGAAAGCATGTGACTTAAATAAAATAAGCAGGCTTAAGTCTAAATCACTGCCAAATAATTTTAAAAATATACTCCACAAAGTATAAAAAAAGCTGACTAACATGAAGCTAAAACCACCTCTCAAATAGTTTTTATTTCCATCTTGAAAACAAAAGCTTCAAGCACAGAATTCCATTGTAAATTGATTTTGATTATTTCTAACCAAGTCATCATTTGATTCATTATATTTTTCATTTATGAAGAAATATTTGTCCTTTAAGAAAGCATTGCAAAAATTATTTGCATTAAGACATTATTAAGGTATTGTTCAGAATGACATTTCCAAGTACAAAGATAAATATGAATGCTGTCAAAGCCACACAGTCTTTGAGATTACTGTGCCTCTTTGTTGGGAAGAGCTCAACACCGATGCCAGAAGATTTCTTTTTAAACCTGACCTTCTATGATCAGAACCAGTCTGAAAACTGATAATTTCGAGGCTTAATTTATGTCATTAGGTAATACCAACATAAAACTCAAGAGACCTCAGGCTACAAATGATCTTATTTAAGAAAGTTTCCTCTTTTCTATTAGGCTTAGAGTCATTGTTAGACCAAATCTTTAAGTTAAATGAGAGTCCTTAATGGCCTATGAAGAAAATCTATAACAGTAAATTATATCCAAATATAAAGCCATTATATATTTATGATTAAATGCTTAATAAATGATGAACCATTTAATTGAGAACAATCCCATTATGTGCACATTAGAAACTTTTCTCATAAATCTGTTACAGAAATACCATCCTTCTATCATTTGTAAATCTTAGAAGCCAATCACATAAGAAAAAGCAATGGTCTTGGACAGGTTTTGGGGAATGTAAAAATCCGTTTAAATAGGTAGCTATTTTTATCCATTGGGCAATTATAGTTTATTTTGTTCTTTTACAGTTTTTAGAATAAGTAGAACAGTCTCTGCTTCCATTAACTTTAAATGTCATGTTAAGAATATATAATCAAACGCTCTAGGGGCACAATTATGAACCATATGGAGGGTAGAGAAAATTGTTCAGGACTGGCACCACCTCCAGACTTTTCTAGTAACTACTGGTATGACCTCAGGTTAAGTACTTCATTGATGTGGGCAGATGTCCCATCTTTAAAATCTGGAGGTTCGGCTAGATCTCCTCTAAGGTTATTTTCAGCTCTCAACATATCCTATGGCTTAAATGTTGGTTTAATCATGATGTAGTGTGAGTAATAAGCAGGATAACATATTTCAATTTTGAATTCTGATTTCAGGAATACTTACAGTTAAGGCTGGTGGTCCTGGAGGTCCTGTATCTCCCTAAAATAGATTTTTTAAAAAAGTTACAGTTACTAATAATATTTTCTTGCACATGTTATTTATAAGTTTTCAGAATGAATAGAAGCAATATATAGATAAATTCTGAAGGAAAAAATATAATTTCATCTTGATAGGAATCTCTGCACAATGTAAAATGTATCATGTGCTTTTAACTCTCATGATATAAATATCACCTCGTGCACCACCATGCTTTCTGCAGAACTTATTTTGAAAGGCTAAAATAATCTAATTTTCTATTCTTTTGTCTACTAATCCAAAATTAGAAAGAATATCTCTTCAAATATGGTTACTTGCCAATGGAGCAGCTGGGAAGTGTCACAACAACAGATAATTTTTCTGACAAAGTTAGTATGAGGATCAGCAGAAATAATAAGTGGATCTCCCTACTTCATGCCTCCCAGGTGCAAGAAGCAGTCCCATTGCCTCTTAGAAAGCTCTGCTAAACTGATATTGTACTTGCCGTCAATTTTAAGAGGTTTTGCCTATATTTACATATTTTTAAATACCAAAATTGTTTTGCTGACCTATGTGAATACAAATTATCAGGTGGACATATTGAGAAGCTTTTCAAAATCTTTACAAAATGGCTCATCTAAAAATTTACTATTTTCTAACTTATATGTCACCTATATGGTTTATTGCACCAGGACCCTTATTTATTTAATAAGGACTCTTAATCATTAAGATCAAGAATCATTGCTATAATGCTTTTTAGGTGGTCATTATGGAGACTTCATACATTGTGGCATGAAGCTCTGAGATATGTTCTCATGCTGAGAGAATCTCTGTAACTTTTTCTTTTCTCATCTAACATAGTCACCTCAAAAGTTTAGACTTAGTATCGAGTAATCATTACTTTTTGGAACAATTGAATAAAAATAGCCAATACTCATTAAGGAACATTGACATAGCTTAACTTGGTCACTGAGGACCAATTTGTAAGATCAATTTTGACATAGAGGTAAATATTGAAGCCAGACAAGGATTCCCAAATGTGCTGAGAATAGAGAACAAAATACAGTATAAAACACCCATACATATAATCCTCATCAAATTGGGATCATCCAATGACCTTTTTCTGAATGGTTCTTACTTTTAGTATTTCTAAATCTCTTTTCAAGGTCACTGCCAACATATCATTATAAAATGGCATGTGAGAAAAAATGGCAGGAAATGAAGCATTCAGACTAAGACCGAGTTAGAAAGTTAACCTCCTTCCCCCCAAAGGCCACCTGCTTCACCATTACGGTAGCAGTTCAGTGCTATTGGCAAAGTTCCCTGATACAAGGCACAGTTGCTAATTTGGCAATGGAATAGCTAGTGCTGTTAAGTGAGGGAGAGAAAGCGAAATCTTATAAACACGAATTAATGTCAACTAGCAGTTGTGCATTTAGTCTCTTCAAACTAATTAAAAGAACCGAAAGGCTTTTCTTCAGATGCTTTTAACATAACAGCCTTTGGTTAATTTTAACAAAATTAACTTTTGGCAGTTAGAAAGTATCAGTGAAAAGTCACTGCATACATTCTCAGAGTTTTCTTAAGAAAAACTGGCACTTCTCTGGGTGAATACAATACCTTTTCTCCTTTTGGGCCAGGTGGACCATGAGGACCCAAGTCACCTTTTAAACCCTGTACGAAGAATACAACCAATGTGATTTCTATACACAATTCACAGAGAGCTTGAATTTCTAACAAGTCATTAGTCACAAAATAAATCATAATTTACTGAACTCCCAAATCCCATTCTTCAGTTTGTAGTATAGAGAGAAAGAGAGACAACTGGCACTAAAATGATAAGCAACATCTGCGTTGTGGTGAGTACAGATACATTAAATCAGCGTGGGTCCTGAATACTGCATATTTGTGCAACTTTGCTTCCTGCTAAAATTACATTAATTCACCATCTGGGAGAACATCATTTAGATCTATATGAGCTTTTAAGTATCCACTTTGGATTAAATTTGTGGATGTTGTAAATACCTTTGATTTAGCATTGATTTGGCCTTTATAAAGCTTGCCAAAAAAATTCAAGAATTAAATAAAAAACATTTTTATGTCTCTATCAAGTAATCTAATTGTGGGGGAAAAATAAATGAAGGACATCTTCTTTCCCTATCACTCACAGCCTGAAGTTACAATGTAGTCTCTTTCCTGTTTTAAAGTATGTTTTAGTCCTCTAATTCCTATTTTTTTAAACCTGGATTTATAGATATTAAATGAAACTATATAAGACATAGACAGAGTATCAGATAAATATGTTCATGAATTTTCTGGACTCTTGGGTGTTTCAGTGGATATTTAGTTGATCAGACTCAGAAATGACAGCTCTCAGGAGCACTGAGATAGATTTCACTGGAGTTCTACAGCTGAAGGTTTTCACAGTGTAAACAGGAAAAAAAAAAAGTTAGATAGACACATCCTGACTGTGTGGCAAACAGAAAAAAACACCTTCCTTCATCCTTGATTTAATACATTGGATGAGGGAAGAACAATCGTGGAAAAAAGAAATAATCTGAAGCCACACAATACACAGTATATCCAGACTTCTTCCTCTTCCTGGCTGAGGGATCCATCTCTCACTGCCCTGACATCTTGTAGTCAATAAACAATGTCAAATGCCCTCAGCCTTAACTACTTAATATAGAAGCCCATGATGAATTTCAAGAAATGAAGGAAAACTGGATACTTAAAATAATCTTGTTGCAGAGGCTGTATGAAAACCGTAGTCTTACACCTTAAGAAAAAAGATTTAATGGATATGAAAACAGCATCTGATTGGCAAAAAACATTTCATAATTGTAGAAATATCTTTCAGGATAAAACTCATAGCTATGGGTCCTTCTCTGTTACCTCGGAGGATTTATAGAAAAAGGATGAGAAAAAGTAAATCATATTTCAGATGTGATATTCTCTTATTATTTGAAAGAGCCTTTCCTCCCAAGTAAGCAAAATGAGACTAATCTGAATTGAGATGTGCGTAAAACATATTAGATTTTCCATATATAGCACAAAAAATGTTAAAAAGCTTATTAATAATTTTTATATTGATTTATATACTAAAATAATATTTTGGATATATTTACTATATTATTAAAATTAGTTTCACTTATCTTTTTTTATTTTTTTCTAATATGGCTACTGGAAAGTATATCTATATTTGTCTTGAAATTATATCATATTTAGAAATAAACTATATAAGTATTACATTAAATAGATTCTATTTCTATTGGATAGTACTACTTAGAAGTACAAAAACAAGAAGTTGACAAAGACTCTCTCTTTGACCAAACTTTAGTCATATTCTTCTGAGTCTCTTCTGGACTAGGCCTCAACTTGAGACTCTGTCCTGTTCTGTCTTTGGCCTGCTTAGCCCAGTTTTAGCCAGAATCTTGCTTAATCAGTTTAGAAAGAATCCCCACCCTTGATATCAGATCAAGTTCCTCATCCCCCACCTTTGATGTCCAAGTATTTGGCCTGCCTTTAGCAAGAATCCTATTAAGTCAGTTTGTCAAGAATTCTCCTACCCTTGAGGTCTGCTCTTAGTAATTTTCCATTCCCCAGCCCATCACTCTGTTGGCTATAAATCCCTACCTATCCTTGTTGTGTCTGGAGTTGAGCTCAATTTCTCTCCCTTCAAAAATACCCCCTTTCGAATTGGTGTGAACAATAAGTCCTTCTTACTATTTTAATAAATGTGAGAATAGTTTTTCCCTAACAGGTGCAAGATTCTTGCCCCCAGGGAACTCATATTATGAGAGGAGGGTTGTCCTGCTGATAAACAGGACCACAGGCTGAATGTGATGAGTGAGAAGGAGAGAGCTGCTATTTCAGTTGGGGTGATCAGAAACTGCTTCTGTATGGAGGGGACATTTGTTGTTTCAAAGGGTCTAGCCATGCGATGATCCAGGGGAAAAATACTGAGGTCAGAAGGCACAGCAAGCACTAAAGCCCCTAGGGTGAACAGAATGTCATGAGCATGCAGACAAGGAAAAGGAGATCAAGTCAAGTTTAGGCAGAGGTCAATGCACATACAGAACTGAAGGCTATGGTAAGGAGGTTGGGTTTTTGTTGTGAGTGGAATAGGCAAACTACTTAAATGTTTCAAGCAGAGAAAGGACATGATGTGACTTTGTTTCAAAAAATATCACTTTGGCTACAATGTGAAAATAGATTGTAGGCAGCAAGAGCAGAAGCAGAAAAGGGACTGTCCCAGCGCTCCAGTCAGGGCACAGGATGGTTGGGTACAGGCGTGACCCTGGAGGTGGAGAGCAGTGGTCAGAGGTTGCACATACTGGGAAGCAGGACATGCAGATATGTTGGAAAAGGAGGTGCCAAGGCTTAAGTAAATGATAAGATGTTGTACCATTTCCTGGACTGAGAAGTTTATTTAAAAAGAGGTTTTCTTCTTGCTTCCTGGTATAACACTATCCAGAGAAGACGAAATGGCTGAGAAAGACACCAAGTACCCATTTATTCAACAAATATTGCTGAAGTTTATAACACTAAACTCTACATTCTGGGCAGCTGGGTGGCTTAGTTGGTTAAGCGACTGCCTTTGGGTCAGGTCATAATCCTGGGGTCCTAGATCAAGGCTCTGCAGGGAGCCTGCTTCTCCTTCTCCCTCTGCCTGCCACTCCCCCTGCTTCTGCTCTCTCTCTCTCTGTCAAACAAATAAATAAAATCTTAAAAAAAAAGACTATATTCTATGAACATATGCCTATGAAAAGGTTAATGTTTAAAAAGGCAACATTAAACACAGCATTCAGGAAAATGATTAACTCTAGGGTGGGGCATGGGGTTAGACTGAGTTCTGGGTACAGTGGTGTCCCAGTTATTACAATGATTCATAATCATCATACATTACATGTTATAAAAATATGATTTCTAGGCATAAAATAATATATTAATTTTTTTCAATATTCCTGCCTGACATGCTAACCCTAACTTCAGCTTCTGGGAAGAATTTACTGGCAAATGAATCACCTAACCATCCCTGGTTCAATCATCCATGGTCAGGAAGCAGTGGGGGAATAATGCAACCAAATACAAGCTGATGTGAATATTGAATACTATTATGGAAGTATAGAGCAAGTGTGAAGGGAACAGTTCCCAGAGAGGCCTAAATCTACTGGAGGTGCTCAAGATTCTGAGATGAGGAGTTCAGGAGAGTCAGGAAAAGAGTGGCATTTTATGCAAGATCCTAAGTTGTTGAAACTTCCCTATAAAATAGGTATAAATAAAAGTTATCTTGAAGGGTTGTTCTGAGAATCATAAGTTATAAAAACAGTACATGGTAGGTACTTAATAAATGTTGCTTTTACTTTTCAAGTCCAAGTTTAAGGGATAATTAATAGTTCATTCTATTCAGGTTTGTACTCAGTTTGATGGATATGGAACCACTGTGCTTTAAGTCACATAGGATAAAATGCAATTGAGAAGTACTACATTTATCAAGCTTCTACTTTTATGGTCATTGAAGTGGGCCCATGTAACTCATGTCCTCTGACAAAGTACAATGTTTTTAAGGCCACGGCATCATAATAGGCTCTGAGAAATAGATCAGTAATGCTTTTCTCAAGTGCGATTTTTCTTCTCATGTCACACCGGTGCTGCTATCAATGGTTATTGAGTACTGGGGAGAAAAAGATGCAGCACTCACCATAAAGCATAAAGAATCAAATGGAACAGACTGTGAATTCAATATTGAATAAGATGGGAATCTATTATCAAGGTTCTCAATAAAAGTCATGTATATAAAGATTCTCAAAAGCACAGTAGTTGACTCTGTATGTTATGTGGAGACAGGAACTCTTACCTAAAGGCAAGATGAAAGCTGAAGGGCAGTATTATATCTAGAACTATAAAAACAGGCAGGCTATGAAATTAATTTTATTGGAAGACCTACTACCCATGGTATGTAGTATCTTTAAAAATCAGAAGATACAAAATAATATTTGTTAAAAAATTTTAACCCATCAATTAATTCTTCGCCTCCTCTTCCCATGGACTGTACCTCGTTCCCCAGTGATGGCACCAGCTGTTGCCAGCTGATAGCTCAGCTTTTTGATTCCAATATTTTTGTATTTAATAATACAGATTACATTGGTATAAGGAGATCAACATGATTATTTCAGAAACATCAGATGCTGTAATTCTGATAAGGGATGCTTGAAAGACAATAATAAAGATGCAGTGGAAGAGTCTAAACTCGATGATTGAAACCAACTTTTCTAAGATTATATAACTCCACAAAAAACAAATAAATGAAATGATCGTTTTATTAGAGATAAGTGTGTTTTATTTAACCCAGTTTCAAATAATAGTCAAGGTTTATACAGCTCTTACTATATGCAAGACACTGTTGTAAATGCTTTATGAATAAACCTGTTTACCCTCAAACACAAACAGACAAAAAAGCTCTGAAATGTTATTAATATTATTATCCCATGGTGCAAAAGAAAAAAGTGAGGCACAGAGGGAGTACGTAATGTTGTGAGTGGTATGCCAGTTAGGCAGTGGCAGAGCTGAGATCTGAGCTCAGGAAGTCTGGCTTTTAAAGGTTACATTAACTTTATAAGACTCCCTCTCAAGTCTGTTATAGGATGTATTGAATATATCTCACAGTAGGTCAAGTCAAAATCTTTTCATTATAAACTCAAATGTGCGTAAATTCATGTCTTCTATTTTGAAGGCTAAATTCTAGCAATTAAATTTTTTGACAATTTTAATATGTTTGGTATGCATTATCTAAACTATAAGGGAAATATGAACATTATTTAGTCCAATAACTTTAGTCCAATATTCTAATACCTTGAAGATCAATCCAAAGTTTACATACACTACCAAGGATGCGTTTAGAAAGATATCAGAGCAATTTTTTTTGGGGGGGGGTCCTAATGATTAAGAACTGCTGCATTAGTTGGTGAGCCTTTGGGATGTTAAACATTCTGCTCTTGCAAGAGAGTCCCACATAACAAAGAACCGTCTTACCCAAAATGCCAATAGTGTCCCACTGAGAAAGACTGAACTGTTGAATATTTCCCTGTAAATCAGGTTTATATTTTCCAAAGTGAGCTTGCCCATTTTTGAAAAAGCTGGCACAGAAGAAAGTATTAAAAGATACATTTACATTAAGATATTTGTAATATACAAGAATAAAGACCATTAAAAAGGGCTTTTTTATTCACTCAGTAGGAATATTAAATTCTTTCAATCTTCTTTGACTTGGAAAGTAGCTGGAGTGAGCTGGTCCATTGAGTTTATTCACTCTGCATTCTAACAGAATGTTTCTGAAGTTAGAATCTCCATCATGGCTTGACTTTAATTCAAATTGAAATCACTATTATAATGCCCTTCATTCCCTAAGAATACGTACCTGTGCTTATTGAAAGTCAGAGTGAAATGTCATAAATGCTGAATGATTTTAATTTGCACAGTCAGTTTATTTTAGCACTGAAAAATAGGCAATGACAACTGTGGCATGATTTAGTGGGAAAATAAGAGGCTTTTCAGTCAAACATGGAGGGTTAAAAGCTGATTTTACTATTTTCTTAAAAAAAAAAGTCACTTAATGTCCCAAGGCTTTATTTCTTGTCTCTGAAAATAGAGATTCTAGCACCCCCTGCTCTAGCTAGCCCATAAAGCTAGAGTAAGGATCAAATTTCAAATTCCTTGTGAAAATGCTTTATGAATGATAACACATTATTAACAATACCACCACTAATGATGCAATAGCAGAACATTTGATTCTTTATTCCTAGTGATAGTAGAGGGGAGAAAAGGAGAATTTTCAGTACTTTTTCTTATTTCTCCTTAGTCGTGACTCCTGAATATCTTTGGCAAAATTGAGGAAAGGAAAATAATATCATCTACATATTAATTAAGTCACCAAGTGAGAAAAGTTAATGTGCTTTGTCCTGCTTTATGATGTACCTAATGAACTACATTAAACGACGATGGTGCTAAGGAAATGACAGCCTTGTGATTGGGGGCATGCAAAGAACTCTTCCAAGGTCCTTTCCAAGAGGAAAGGTCACATTGCCCACTACACTAACTGGTCTCTTAATAGGTTGGTCTTATTCAGGTTTGGAATTCCTACAAGGGCTGCCAGGACATCTGGGCATGTAGTAGGCGCTCAAATATATGTATTTATCAACTGATTACTTCTAAAAAGCCAACTACCTTGCAGATGCCATACGAAAAACTTCCAAATCTCTAAGTTAATGTAAATAGACTTCAGAGTCCAACCACTCAAACCTCCAGTTTTATTCAGGTGTTTGGATAAATCCATCTCTATTTCAATTACAATGTTATCTTTTTTAAAAAAGATTATTTCTTTATTTGAGAGAGGGAGAGAGAGAGAAAGTGAGAGAGAGAGCACAAGCAGGGGAGAGGAGCAGAGAGAGAGGAAGAAGCAGGTTCCCTTGCTGACCCAGTAGCTGATGATGAAGCAAGGCTCGATCCCAGGACCTGGGGATCATGATCTGAGCCGAAGGCAGAGGCTTAACCTACTGAACCTCCCGATTGCCCTCCAATGTTATCTTAATGAACTTCTAAAAATCTTTGTTTTGTTCCTCTATCTCAGGGAGCCCACATAAATGCAGTTTTGGTGATCTTTTGTAACACTATTGTTAATTTTCTTCAACACTCCTATATTTTTCACAAGATAATATCCTTCCCATAATGAATGGTCAAATTCTTGAGCTATTTTTGAGTTTTCAATGCTATGTAGTGCCAAACTGCATATATTTTACAACCATAATATCACTATCTATGTACTCCCTTCCATCTCTGTTATCCTACTCTACACTCTAATTACTTATATTTTAAACTATTATTATACTTTCTCAGCTTTTAAAATTAAAACATGGCAAATAATTATTGGGAACTTACTCTGAAAATATTCATAAAGTATTAGGGATTCCAAGAAATGGTCTTTGCTCTCGTGAAGAGTATGATAGAAAAAAACAACACATAGGCAAAGGCCCAAATTTTATCCATTTTACAGAACAGACAAACTAATCTTCATTTAAACACAGCTTGAAGGATGTCTCCCCTCCATTAGAGGAAGGAGGGCAAACACACTTGTACACAGCACCTTCCCTACTCTGGCTCCAGCTGTATTTTGTGTTGCTATTTCTCCATCTCCTTACATGCGGCAGGAATTCCATAAACCTGAATGGATGCTTTTCAAATTTGTAATCTTAATTATTTCTTTGTATAAAATTATAGGACATCATAGTGAGGGGGACCTTAGACTCTACTCTAAGCCCATCCTTTACAGACACAGAAGTGATTTGTCAGCTAATGACAGAACTGGGACACAATGGGCTCTCGTTTTCCACTCCAGAACTCTTACTATGGTAACAGGTACTTCCACTGTTGGGGAAGGGAGGTGAATCAGATCCTCTGTGGAAGTGTATGGGCCAAGAGTTGTGACATCCATGTGTTGAGGCACTGTAAAGAGCTAGAGAAGACGCAGAGATTCCTCCAGCTGCAAGACTAGCTAATAGTCCCTATCTTCTCATACAGAAAAATCATTTCAAGGGGGAAGGAATAAGAATGAGAGTCATATTAAATATATAAATGGGGCTTCTCGGGAAATAACAGGAGAGCAAAGCTGTGGAGGTCACAACCTCAAGGCAGTGTTGAGTATAGAGTTAATTACTGGCTTTTTCTCTTTTGGAGAAACCCCCTCCCCACAGTCAAGTATCCCTCTCTGTCCACAAGCTCCGGGGACCATAATGATCAGCTTCCCTTCTCACGATAGTAATTTACTGCATACAAGATGGGTTCCATAATGTCTCTAAGGCATTAGAGGACTAAATCTAATTTCCTTTTTCTTTTATCCATAAAGCAAGTACTGTAGTGTAGCCCTTTAGAACATTTCTAAAACATTTTTATGCAAGTGAAAAAGAAAACTGTGGGGAAAAGTGATTCTCATGGTGGTCACTTTCCCCAGTAAAGTTAGTGTATCTATAGTAAATGGTGATTTTGATGACCAGAGGATGAGTCTATATTTTAGAGAACTTATATTTGGGATAATTTTCAAGTTTTATCATAAGAATCAAAGTGAAGCTCAGGGGATGGAGGTGGGGGGGTGGGCATTGTCATCTTCAGGGAAAGAAGAGGAGATGATAGGACATCAGGAGGTTACAGGCAATAGAATCCCTGAGGCGGATGACCTGGTGCAGCGGAAGGGGAGGAAGACAGAACTACAAGTCTCCCCTCCCCTTTTCACCTTCTTTTCATCATTGCAATTCCACCCATGCAGACCTTTCAGTAGATGGAACTTTGATATAAGTTGAACAGTGACTCTGGGTAAGAACATAGACCACATGAGAATGGATGTAAGAAGAAAAAAGATAGAAGAACACCAGAAAAAAATGCAACCCAGAAACAACAAAAAAGAAAGCGCTGTTCAAGATGACACAATAGGAAATATGTAAACCCAAGGAGCGATGCATGACACCAAAAACACGGAGCTATGTAAAAAACTGCCTTGATTCTTGATTTTGCCTTGATTGTGGCTCATTCTTCCATGCATAGTGAAGTCTTACTATCCTTAGTCAACATATTTCCGTGGCAAAATGTAAACAGAATATTGGGGGAAAAAAAAGTTAGGCTTACATTTTGTCCATTAATGCCAGCAAGACCTGGATCTCCTTTTTCTCCTTGTTCACCCTAGAAAGAAACAATTTATACAATGAAAAAAATACAGCCTGAGAACCTTTACTAAGAAAAAACAAGAGTGTTACATTGTTGGGAGCATTTATAACAATGTGATTACTTTGCTAATCCCTTGAAAGAAACATTTATTAAAAAACAATTCAGAGTCCTAAAACCAAAGGGAAGTTTAATGGTTCAAAGAAAAGCTGTATAAAAATGATTAAAGGGTAGAAATAGAACAAGGATTATTTATTTTCTCTATACACTACAAAGAACTTTCTGGAGGGCAATTTGGTAATATATACCAGGAGTCTTAAATCTGGTCATTTAATTTGGCCCAGTAATTCTGCTTCTAAGAATGTATCCTAGGGAAATAATCAGAGATGAAAAGTTTTATGCACTAAATTGTAGAGAACAATACTACTTATAACAGTAAAAAAGAGAAACATCCTAAATGTCCAATAATAGGGAACCAATTAAAAAATATATGGTATATAGATATAATGGAATATAATACACTCATTAAAATTGTGTTTATAAATTTCGCTTTATACCACAGGCAAATCCTTATGCTATAAAAAGTAAGATACAATTAAGGGACTGATAAATTCAATGAATAAATATTAACAAATACCTATTTTTTAACTTTAAAGTTACAAATGTTCAAAATGACCATTTATACCAATTGTTTATGATACATACCCATAGTGACATATATTTTTGTTTAATTATCATCTATACTTTTATAGGCAAACACTGCACATGTGTAGCATAATTCAAAAATAATTACCTATTTAGCTATGCATCTACCTCCCTACTTGCCTACCAAATTATGTATCCACCTACTATGGGTCTTAGAAACAATACTGGAAGAAGAGAAACCAGAACAATAGAAGTGGTTAATCTATCAATTCTGTGATCATGGGTGATTTTTTTTTTCTTTCAGTATGTTCGTCCTTTTCAATTTTTTAAAACAATAAATATACATTATCTGTATAATCAGCAAAATGTCTAAAAATAAAAGAATATATTATGCACATAAAGAACTCATCCAAGTTGCCATGTGTCATGGATCATGCCACTGTATCATGTAACACAGTATGTGTATATATGTGTGTATGTAGTGGTATTTGTTGTAATCTCTGCTTTGTGCCACTAGGATGATTTTTTATCCTCTTCTTTATTCTGTTGTCCCTCTTCCTTCAATTTTTTCTAACAATGAACACTAGTATTTTTATAAGAAAAAAAAATCTAAAGAAAAGCAAGCATCTGACTTTGTGAGAAAATATGTTACACACTCAAAGACTATGTATTATTACATCTAGGACTATATATTCATCTAAGACCATGTATTATTACAATATTGAAATAATCTAAGACTATGTATTATTATTATATCATCTAAGACTATGTATTATTGCTCTATTGGAAACACAGGATATGAACTAAAAGTAACTTGATTATTGGAACGTAAGAAATATATATAATAGGTAGCATAAACAAAATGTATACAAACACATTCAGTGAAATAGGTTCAGGTTAGAATAAAGCTGAAAAATTTAAACTGAAGATGGAAGGGCAAGGAGACGCTCTACAGCTCTGCTGGTTAATGTGGTAGCCACCAGCGACACGTGGCTATTTATGTTTAAATTAATTAAGATTAAATAAAATCTAAAACTCAGTTCTTCAGTTGCCCTAGCCACATTTCAAGCACTCCGTGGTGCCTACACTACTGGACTGTGCAGATCAGAACACATTGTTTTAAGATTTTATTTATTCATGAGAGACAGAGAGAGAGAGATAGGTCGAGGTTGTGGGATCATGACCTGAGCTGAAGGCAGATGCTTAACTGACTGAGCCACCCAGGCGCCCCAGATCAGAACACTTCTATCATTACAGAAAATTCCACTGAACAGTGCTGTTCCAGAGGATGTCATATAGGACAGGAAGCAAAATAAGAAGAGGCTCAGAAATACACAGAAGAAAATATCTATCTAGTAAGGGGCTAAGACACAACATGGTGTCTAGGAGGTGACAATATGTGTTCAGCACACGTTAATAGAATGAATTGAAATTTTTGGCAAAAGGAGACAAATCTAATTCCATGGATATATCATCATTAATTTTCAGAATGTAACTAAAAATGAACATAGTCTTTATTTAAAATTAATGGTTTTCACGGGAGGAAAAAATAAGCAACTCCGTAGTAAAAGAATATGTGCCTATAAGGAAATGTGCAAGCCTGACTGTGGTAATAAAAGTTAAATAATACCTATAGAGAAAAAAGAGTCGATAATCTGATGACTTTTATGCTGCATGACGAGAGGAAAGGATATGTGGCATAAGGCTAAAGAAGAAACGTACTGCTTCAATTTGATCACTGGCAAAAATCTGCAATGGATTCTTAAAAGTATAATTATATAAAAAGCAAGTACAGGTCATGTGATCAAAGTTCACAAAAACCAAGTCACTTACTTTACTATCACTGTTACAAAATCCTATAATGTTTACTACATGTCAAGCATTGCTTTAAGCATCTTGTAATTCTGTGACAATCCAGGACAAGGATAGGACTATTATTCTCATTTTACAGATGAGGAAACTGAAGACAGAGAGGTTATGTAAGTTGCTCAATGTCACACAACTAAGTGGCAGAACCTGCTTCAGCTTAGGCAGCGTGGCTCCGGGGTCTATCCTCTAAAACTCTTCAGGTCATTTACTTTTGAAACAGTCCAGGGATGATAAAAAATGAGCTATATATCTGAATTTCTGCAAAGCAAGTGGCAAAGTCTCTACCTGTGTCCCTCAGAGTAGGAAACAGAAATATAGCCCAGGCAATACTACTATTGGTGAGTACGTAACTGGGAGAATGGTACCAATGGATTTCTCCCTCTCCCTCACCTATTAGGGTCTCTTCATCTTGACATTATTGACAATTCTTTGTTGTGACAGGTACCCTGTCCATTGTAGGATATTTAACCTCATCCCTGGCTTCTACTCGCTAGAAGCCAGTGATCAGTCTCTCCCCTACCCTGTCTACCCTCAGTCCTGACAAATAAAAATGTCTCTAAATAGTGCCAAATTTTCAATAAAAGGTAAAATTGCTTCCAGCTGAGAACCACTGATATATTATACACTATCATTATATATGCAACAGATTCATGATATGAAATGTTACAGCATACTGAAACAATATAATAAACAACATGAACTTCATTAGGTATAAATGTGCAATCCTACACTGAAACTAATTCTGGATGGATTACACTTAAAAATATTAAAGGAATAGAAAAAAATATAAGTGAACATAGCTCAGAGCTTATGATGAGCAAGGTGACTCGAAGTATGGAATAAAAAGAAGAAATTGATAATCGGAAAAATATATTTGACAAAATATTAATTATAAACTTGTAAGGTAAAAATATTATAAACTAAACTAAAAGACAAATGAGAAGATGGGGGAAAGTATCATATGGTGGCTTAGTAGTTAACATCATTACTACACAAAGAGTTTTTATCATTTATAAGAAAAAAGAGTAATATCCAACTGGTAACTGAACATAAAAAAATCAGGCAATTCACCACGAGGAATATATAAGAAATGCTAGAGGACAATTAATATTTTAACTGGTATCAATTCATCAGGTTCTATGTTAGAACTAGGTGAGTTCTAAGGCCTCTTCATTGCAAATTCTACCATCCTCCAAAAAGAAAACAAAAACAAAAACAAAAACAAAAACCCCACAAAAAACCAGTGGGAGTTATGTATGCAGACAGGAAAAAGAAAGATATTCAAGAGTTGCATACATAATAAATCCCAAACAAAAGAAATTTGACAAGAGTAACCAGCTGTTCTCTTTTTCTCCATTCAGAAGAATATGAGTAACAACAAACTACAGCATTAAAGATTTAAGCTAGAATTAGAGAAAACTGATTTGACATCAGAGGTTGTTAGAAAGTAAATGCATTCAGATTGTTTCCCAGTGTTTGGATAAGTTCAAAAGCGAAGAGGATTCAAAAACAAAGCCAACAGAACTTCTCTAGAGGTTTCTTTGAAAATACAATAAATCACTCTGGTCCAGTGCAAATGTAAATGGAATCCCAACCAAAGGAAAGAAGGTAAATGGAAATTAGATTACATTTAAGATTTTTCTAATACCCACTGTTTGGAGAAACTAACTTCAAAACTATACCAAATGTTAATGTTCTTCCAAACAGAATTGTAGTGCTTTGGTATTCAAAATACTACATGAGGGAAATCTTGCCCTTTGCAACGACATGGATGGAACTGGAGGGTATTATGCTGAGTGAAATAAGTCAATCAGAGAAAGACAATTATCATATGATCTCTCTGATATGAGGAACCTGAGGGGCAGGGTGGGGGGTCGTGGGGGGTAGGGAGGGAAAAATAATGAAACAAGATGGGATGGGGAAGGAGACAAACCATAAGAGACTCCTAATCTCACAAAACAAACTGAGGGTTACTGGGGGGTGGGAGGGTAGGGATAGGGTGGATGGGTTATGGACATTGGGGAGGGTTTGTGCTTTGGTGAATGCTGTGAAAGATGTAAGCCTGATGAT
The DNA here is from genome assembly GCA_002007465.1 of Ailurus styani. NCBI lineage: Eukaryota > Metazoa > Chordata > Mammalia > Carnivora > Ailuridae > Ailurus > Ailurus styani. The sequence continues at coordinate 823,873 of LNAC01000090.1, read as the reverse complement.
TCACAGACCTTACCCCTTGGGCAAAGAATAAAAATAAAATTAAAAAAACAAAACAAAACAAAAACAAAACAAAACAAAAAAAAACCACCAAAATACTACATCAGGTAAGTAATGAAACCCTTTTACAGAGTTTGAATTAGTCCATGTTATCCACAATGCAGGTAGATATTAATATTACTAATATTTCAATAGCTACTATCGATAATATACTAGCTTCTGTTCTGTACACCTTATTATATGTCAGACTTGTGCCAAGTGGTTTAGTAAGGGCTCATTTTATTCTAGCAATAACCTTAGGAGGTTTATTTATCCCTACTTAGTGATGATAAATCACCAGCTCAGAGGACATTAGTGACTTTCACAGGGTCAAAGAACACTACCTATAACATCAAGTTATTTGCTCAATTACTTTGATCTCATAGGACTTGATAAATTCTAATATATCAACTTTTTCTTCCTCCTTCTAGTGTCATATCTGAGTTTACAAATAAATTTAGTTATTTACAAAAAGACAAATGTAAGTGGATAAATGTAAATTTTATGGATAATGTGGGAGATAGGGATTAAAATTATTTTTTACACGAATATCTAATTGTTCCAGGAGTTTTGATGAAAAAAAAAAAACCTATACACTATCTGCTGAATTATTTTTGTACCTCTCTTGAAAATAAGTTGTCATGTATATGTAGAGTTATTTCTGGACTCCATTCTTTTCTGTTTGTTTACTTGTCTATCCTCATGTGAGCACTAAATTTTCTGATAATTTATGATAAATGTTGAAATCAGGCAATACTAGCCTTCAGGTTTTGTTTGGTTGTTTTCAGAGTTGCTTTGGCTGTACCAGGTCATTTGTATTTACATATGACTTTAAGATCACACTTTATGTAATTTTTGGTATGATTGATATCCATGTAAAAATAAACGTTGGTTCATAAATCACACCCTACATGAAAATTAACTTAGATGGATTTTAAAAACTTGTAGAGCAAAGAAGAAATCCTTTGTGACATTAGGTTAGACAGAAGTTTCTACTTTGTTATCTGATTTCTGTATGTCTCATATCTTTTTCATTCCTCTGTTCTTTCATTACTGCCTAACTTTTATTCAAAAGATATTTTTACCATACTATTTTAGTTTTCTCTTATGAGTATTTAGTCTTTACGGTTTTTAAAAAGTAATTGCTCTAGTATTTAAACATGCATCTTTAACTTATCACAATCTATTCCAGTTAACGTCAACTTAATTTCAGTAAACTATGGAAACTTTGTTCCAATTTAGTTCCGTTTCTTTCCCTTTCTGTGTACTATTGCTGTCATATACATTATGTATGATGTGCGTCATAGCCAGATGTTAGAAACCTAATAGTACAGTGTTAAAGTTTTCCTTTAAAAATAGGCTTTTAAGGAAATTAAGAGAATATAATCTATATGTTATACATCTATATATGAATATCTATCAGACTTTACATTGACCCATATATTTACAATTTCCAGCGCCTTTCACTTCTTCCTACAGATTTTCAGTCTGAAGGACTCTTTTAGAAACTTATGAGGGTCATGTCTGCTAGCAAAGAACTCAATTCATTTTTTGTTTTCTGGAAATGTCTTTATTTTCCCCTTCATATGTGAAAGATAGTTTCACTAGATAGAGTTTGTAATTGACAATTTCCTTTTGAGTATGCCATTCTATTGCCTTCTGGTCTTCACTACTTCTAAAGAGACATTAGCTGGGGTGCATGGGTGGTTCAGTCCTAAAGCCTCTGACTTTGGCTCAGGTCATGATCCCAGGGTCCTGGGATCAGGCCCTGCATCGGGCCTGGCATAGGTTCCCTGCTCAGCCAGAGGCCTGCTTTCCCCTTTCCCACTCCCCCTGCTTGTATTCTCTCTCCCACTGAGTTTCTCTCTGTCAAATAAATAAATAAGATTCTTTAAAAAAAAAAAAGAAAAAGAAAGAAACATTAGCCATTATTCTCATTGCGTTTCCATGCACATGATGAATTGTTTTTCTCCTGATGTTTTCAAAATTTACTGTTTGTCTTTAGTTTTCAACATTTGACTACAATGTGTCCAGATGTGGTTCTCATTATGTTCACCCTATCTGGGATCTACTGAACTCCTTGGATCTTACAGCAATATTTTTCATCAAACTTAGGAAGTTTTCAGCTTTTGTTTCTGTCTTGTTTATCTTTCTCCCCTCCTAATGGGATTCACATAAACTGGATATAAACTGGCTTCCTTAGGATCACTCTTGTGTCTGAATAGCTTAGTCATCATCCAGCAATTTGGATAGAAATTGTATTTTAGCACCTCAAATGCATAGGGGTTCTACTCTTTTCTGATCAATCCATAGGTAGGGAGAAGAATGCATTTATTGTTACAGCCTTTCTCATCTTCTTTGTTTTTTTATTTTTCTTTTTGCTGGGATTATTTAGATTTTTCCTATATATGCACATAGTTTACCAGCTATCCTTCTATCCTATATATGTATTTTATGTTATATATATATGTGACATATATAATGATATGTATATCATTATATATATACATATATATTCATATCAGTGCAAACTTAACAAGATAAATTTTTTATATAACAAAATAAACTTAACAAAATAAATGTAGTGTAGAGACTATTTGATTTGTGTTATTCTCTGGTTATCAGTACAAAAGTAAATCTACTTGATGTAGATCAGAAACAATTTAAACACATTTCTTTTGTAAATTAAAAAGGTTTAAAGTTTTCACATACATTTATGATATAGTTAGCTTTTCAGTACTTTAAACCATTCAAATGTCTTGTTTTCTATTTACTATTAAGAATCAATAAGTTAAGGAATATCTTTAAGCAAATCCCCTTTGCCTAAACGTTGTAAATTTGAAAATAAAAAAATATGTACTATTTTTTACTAATCACATATCTAGATTAACTAATGGAAAGAAGTTATAAAACAGAACTCTTCTAAATAAAACATCCTTTTCTAACTTAAAGGATATCTGTGATTAAGATTTATCATCTTAATATATCTCACAATACATATTAATGTTTTGTTGTTGTTATTGATGATGATATTGACACAGAACTGCCTAAGTGATTATGTTTCTGGAAGCTAAATATAGACTGAGAAACATGATAGATTTTCAAAAACTTCCCAGCCAGAGCTTAAGGTTCTAACTGTGATCTAGTGAACAGATTCTGGTGCTTGGAAACAGGAGGCTTGAGCCTAATCACACATCTGTCTTTCCAGCTGTGTGAATCTTTGCCATATTGACCTTTTGAATTCTTAACTGATAAAAGCAAATAACTTCTAAACCTACCTAATTAGTATTGTTGCACTGCTGGAGATAAAAGAATTTATATGTAAGGTGCCTTTATCCAGATTCTTTTAAACTCAGACTTCATAAGGCAACTAGGATGAACAGAGATAAAGGATGAGACAACTCTGTTTTGAGTCCAATGCCGCTGCTTTTAAAGTCTCAAAGAGACCGTCTTGATAAACGTATTTATGTCACAAATTGTTCAAAATTCTTTTATCTAAATGGATTACAGTCAAGATTACTCACCTAATTGCATTTGTGACATAAGCCTAATGAAGTTATCTCTCCAAGGGGGAGAAAAAACTTAATCTAACAAAATAACTTCTACAGAATCAGCTTATATCAATTTCCTTTAGCAACTAAAAATGCAGATAGATTAATTACAGATTATAAGTTTAATTTGGTTCAAATTTCATAAATGAAGAGAAGATCCTCTTTTAAGAAACACTCTCACTGATCTATCACAAACCCTTTCCAAGATCATGTTACTGTCCATTACTTAGAATAATTTTAGGCACAAAAATGTTAGTATAATTAAAGAATTTAGAAGATGTTTGGAACTCAAAATACCAACAAGTGATCCTATCTCTGATTTGCTAACTAACTGACGGCATAATTCTCATTTAAACTAACAGATGGTTTTACACAAGTTCAAGTCATCCACTATTAAGTTTCCCTTGTCTACTCAGTTAACTTGGCTAACTGCTGGCAGGAAAGTTGCCCAACTGACATTAATACAGAGTCTAGAATTCAAGACTCTTTCATAAAAAGGGAGACCTTTGAGAAATCAACTATTAGGCAGTGGTCTTTCATGTTTGCTAACGTAGTGTCAGAACTTCCAAGCCTCACAGAAAACTGATTTTGTGGTACCGGGACAAAGGCGACATTCAAAGAACTGTTGTCATGAGTCCTATTGAAACTATCACGTAACAGTAAAATAATGTATCTGCCGAAATGGTCCCAAGGTACCCTGTTGGCAAGATGGGATGCCACATCCCATCCTTCCCACTTTGCTTAAAATTGTGGTCACTACATTAAGAATGACAATAAGGAGACATAAGTTATTTTCAGATTAGGTGAGGAGAGAGAAAGGGGAAGGGGAATATCTGATTTACTTTTTCCACATTTCCATTTTTAAAATTTTGTTATTTTTTGTTTTTATTTTAATTCCAGGATCATTAACATATAGCGTAATACTAGTTTCAAGTATATAATACAGTGATTTAACACTTCCATACATCAACCTGGTTCTCATCGCAAGTGCCCTCCTTAATCTCCATCACCTATTTCAACCCATCACTCCCCAGACACCCTGCTTCCCCACTCTGGTAACCATCACTTTGTTCTCTATAATTAGTCTGTTTCTTGCTTTCTTCCCCTCTCTCCCTCTCTCTCTCATTTTTTCCTCTTTGTTCCTTTAGTTTCTTAAATTCCACATATGAGTGAAATCGTGTGGTACTGGATAATCTAGAGTGCATAACGCTAAGTGAAGAAAGAGAACATTTGATTTTAAAAAGGAAGGAGGCAACATAGCGGAAATAAGTCCAGGGTAATGTGATATACCAAGACGATATCTCTTTGGGGAAGCCAGGCCTAAGGTGATATCTGAGGAGGACGAAAAAGCATGGGCAGGGCATGAGAATGGGCAAGATATGAGATATGCTTATATAGGCCCATTCCTTAAAATCATTTGACTGGTCTGCCCATTCTCAGATGCACATGGGCAGAGGCAAATAGTAGGTCTCCCACAAAGGTCTTGTGAATGAAATATCATCAGGAGGAATTTTGAGTAAAATAATTGCATTTTAAATGGCAGTTTCTCAGGCTGATTTGGAACTGGTGCCACATCTAGAATGAAATCTCAAAACTGCCAAATCATCTGTGTACTAATGTAAAATTTTCCGAATTAAAGCAATGTTTGCAATGGTATTTCAGACCTTTTTCAAAATCCACCATTTCATTTCATTTTGCTGATGAGGAAAGGAGATGAAACTTTATTCTCATCTGGGAGAGACCATTCAGTCTGTTGCAGCTGCTGCCTGGAATCCAGTGAGGATTACAGATCTAGGAGGAAACTCTCCATAATCATCACAGGCAAATCTCAACTGCACGGTCCAGTGACTGGTTCTTTCTCTGACTAGGATGCAAGGACCAGAGAGGTTTCATCTCTGCTTGTTTCAGCATTAAATCTTCTGTAAACTTTTCCAGGAGGTCTCGCTCAATCAGAGTTAGCAAGATGTAAAGAGCAAAGAATGTAAAGAGCATCAGTAAAATCACCACCTTTCTGAGCTTGGCCTAATATTTTGAGCTGCTCCCTGTGAAGGGTGTTTATAAACTGCTCATAAATTTTACTTATTTTTATTAAGATAAAAATATGTAATGAATTAATGTAAGCTTATGAAGCTTTTAATTTTACTGTAGTTATATAAGCATATCCCTATTCTTAGAAAATACACAATGAAATATTTAGGGTTAAAAGGCTGTGATTTAAGTAATTTATTCTTAAGTCATATAGAAAATATATATACGCATATGATTATAGAAATAATCTATGAATATATATACTATGTATAAATATATAATGTAAAAATATATAAATTATACATATTTATATATATGTATGCGTGTTGAGAGAGAGAGAGGTGGAGGGAGAGAACACAATCTACCATACAAGGTAAAGGATATATGGGTGTTTACTGCACTATTTTTGCTCTTACAATTTTGCTGATATGATCTTATAAAGTTTGTGGTTTAGTTTTACTCATTGAACGTTGACTAGGGGAAATTATGTAATTATAAGTCTACTTAATTAATGCAGTATTAAGTAATCAAACAAATTAATACAACTCTATGTGAAGCCTTATGCCAAGGACGGGGGATATGAAGACTTAGCATTGTTATTTGGGGAAGATCAGCCTCTGATAATTGACAAAGGAGTCCACAACATTGACGTCCAGAGGGGTTTGGAGGTGAGATAAGTATGGTGAACAGGTGTGGTTAGAAAGCCTTCATGTTGGAGGTGAAAATTGAGTTAGAACTTGAAGTATGGTTAGGACATAAACAATGTGTAGGAACCTGGAAGGTGTTATCCTAGATAGAGGGAGCAGTCAAAGATTCTTAGTTTATGTCAAGGGGTTCAGAGGCTAACTGGAAGAGGCTGACAAAGAACGGGACAATTGGAGGACCAATAAGGATAACTACAGTGGAATAAAACAGGTTCATAATACTAAAAACTAAACAAAATAAAATATAATTGGGAAGCATTGTAAGATACTAGAGAATCAACTCATTTTGAAAGATGGAAAGAATCAAGCATTTATCAGGATTTTCTTTGTGAACCATACCACTGGGTAATCAGAGAGTAGGTGAGAGGAATTTCCTCCTTATTAAAATATTATAGCTAAGTAATACAAAGGAAATTATAAAATTAAGATATTTTACAACCCTAAATGAATTAAAGAATGTAAGTATTGATGACCAATAGCTGTGATCATCACAGAAATTTCCAGACATTTTATTGCTTCTGACAGAAGAACTTATAAAGTAGTCTTGTCTAGAATATTATACCTAAATCTGATCTAACCACCATTGAAAACAAACACAGAGGAGATAGAAACATATTAAACTACCCCATGGAAATCTAACCAGCAAACCCAGACTGGAAAATTCTTCAAGACAAACAAATAATATAATGAAAACAAACAACAAATGATAGACAGATAGAGAGGAATATTACGGATTAATAGACACTCAAAAGCACAGCAACCAACTCGAATGTGTGGGCTCTATTTGGACCCTGACTAAAGCAAATTGTTAAAGAAATGTTTTTATGATGTTATTGGAAATCTGAACACCAAATGACTAATGACATTGAGAAATTTCTGCTAAAATTTTTTAAGTGTGATAATGGTATAATGCTGACGTAAGAAAAGCTCTTGTCATTTAGATGAACTGAACTGATCATTGGGATTGCACACTGAACTGATAAAGCATATGTTGTCTGGGATTGCCTCAAAATAACATAGGTCTAGCTGAAACAAGACTGGCTGGGATTTGAAGCCAATTGGTATGTACATGGACATTCATTATCTTATTCCATATACTTCGTGTTTGTTGAAATTGTCCTTAATAATTCCTTTATTATGCCTGAGTAAGTGTCCTTTATTTTATATAGAGATAAGTGAGGTATATTTTTTCATCTCCACAAATATGTCATTTACACACATTCCTAGTGAAACTTTTTGATACTTATGTAAGACTTTCTTAATAGGTAAAACCCTGGAAATAAAGACAAAAGTTACTCATTCACAACTAATGTCTAGCACTTACAGAAGATCTTATGTGCATGAGATGCTATTTCTCAGAGCTTTAACTCATTCACATCACCACAGCACTAGGGATCAGGTACTACCATATTTCCCACATTCTAGATGAGGAAATGGATGTAGAGCAAGTAAAGTATCTCGACACAGCTAATAAGTGGCACAGCCAGGGTTTGAACTCAGGCAGTCATGTCCAAGAGTTCAAGTTCTTAAACTTTAGTATATATTTAATTCTGTACTTAATTACTGGCCAGGTAATTGTTGGCATGTTTTAGGCAAGAACCAGAGCAAAAGAAATGGAAGAGGCTATTGCAGAACAAGATAAAGGTAAAAGTAAAGGCACAATTAAAAGGACCAGCAAGTTAGTTGGTTTGGGCAAAACACAGAATTCTGAACAAGAGATATGCAATTGGAAAGTCAGACAAGATTAGCTTGTAAAAGACTGTGAAGGGCAAGTTAGGGGGTGTCGGGACATCCTCCTATAGCAACTGGGAGCCACTGATTCTTCTGAGCAGAAGACTGACACTGTACATTTGGAGATTAATGGAACTGGACATGTAGGACAGGTTACTGGGGGAGGAGAGATTAGAGACAGGAATTCAGTTAGGAGCTACTTCATCCATCTAGGCAAAAGCAAGTGAGGGCTGGAACTTGGGTTAATAGCATGAAAATACAAAAGAAGGGCAGCTATGAGAAATGAGATGGGACAGGAGCAAGAGACAAGAGAGAAATGAGTTAAGAAAAATGACAAGTCTGGGGTCTGGGCAAAGCTTGGGAGGATGGTGATGTCCTCACCACAAATAGAAATGCAGGAAGAGAAGCAGATATGAGAGGAAATAAGGGGTTTGCTTTAGAAATACTCAACTCAAGGAATAAAGAAGACATGTGGGAGGATAGGCCCAGGAGGTAGTGGGTAAAGTGGACCAGGAAAGAACTCAGGTGCAGGATATAGATTCAGGAATCCCCCTTCTGAGAGGTGATAGTTGCACTAAGACAAATTGAGACTGCCAGGGGAAACAGGAGAAGTAGTTTGGTTTGAATCTCCACCTGTATTAGGACCTCTTAATACATGAATGTTGTTTCCTATTTTTAAAAAATTCTTCCTGGGCATTTAGCACAAAACTCAGTAAACTCTCTTGTCTGATTCATGAAGAGATATAAGAAATGCTAGGAATCTTTTCATAAGCAGTGTTCTGACCTCCCAAATTGATCCCAGCACAGCGCTTATTTATCAGCAATGAGGATGGTTTGTTTTCTTACTGTCTTATCTGTGAACCAACTAACAGGGAAAGGCCAAATCTCAAAAGCAAACTCGGAGTGGAGGATGGAAGACGTTCACAGATAATTCCGACACACAATGTTACTTTAGACTGTGCTGTCTTATCTTCTGGCCTCTATTACTCACACAGTGATAGGGTCATGATTCACTATTGAATCGTTAGTCAGGTCAAGCTGGTATGAGAAATAGAGGAAATAACATGTAAGTTTTTACCTGCCTCAAATGTTATAAACCACTGATAAGTAAGACTGCTGTTAATTGGAAATGAAACTACAGGAATGGGGAAAGAAAACTGCAAGAATGCTACACTTTGGTACATTTAAATTATTTCTAATTTAAGTTTAAAAACTCTGAAAACTAAAATAAAGTCTGTCTCCTACAGCAAGGCCAACAAGAAACCATTTCTGAGTCTTTCTCAGAACCTAGATGAATCAGATTATTTAGTGTAAACCTTTAGGGGTCCAAATAATTATCTTTTTTACTTACTCAGTTTATTTCTCCCATGTCAGAACTCGATGTTCATACTTCATTTCAGACTTTTCACATTTTCCATTTACTGCAGCCTTGGGCTGAGAAAGCCCACTACTTGACTAGATTTTATAGGATACTTTTGTGGGATTAACAGCTCCATTCCAGTAGGGGTTCTCTACAGGAGCAGGAGGAATATTAGCCAGAGGACTCCTAAGTAAGCACAGCTGGGGATCCTTATCAACAATCAAGAACCAGCCCCACAAGGCAGTTAAGCACAGCTGGGAGGCACTTTGTTAGATCCAAGCCTTAGAAGCCAGTGAATGGAGGGGCTGTGATGTAAATGGTGGTGCTTCTGTCTCTAACTTTTAGAAAACCTCACAAGCACATAAAAGCACCGCTAGATGACTCTGTGTTACAGCCACTTTTCTGTTCATGAAACCAGTAACCAGGCAATCCTTTCAAGGGCTTAAGTCATCAGCATGACGTGGTTTTGTTTGTTTGTTTGTTTGTTTGTTTTAAGATTTTACTTATTTATTTGACACAGAGAGAGAGCACAAGTAGGCAGAGCAGCAGGCAGAGGGAGAGGGGAGAAGCAGGCTCCCCGCTGAGCAGGGAAGCCGAAGTGGGACTGGATCCGATGATCCTGGGATCATGACCTGAGCTGAAGGCAGACGCTTAACCTACTGAGCCATCCAGGCACCCCTTAGCATGATGTTTGTTTTAAATTTATTTCAGCCATCAGAGTTGATGCTTCTCAGTAGCAAATGAAATTTCCTTCGATATAAGCCTTGTATCTGGGTCACAGGTAAGTTCAGTTTTTCCCTGGGTCAAAGGCTATTGTTTGTACCTCTAAAATGTGGGAAAATGGGGAAAACTAATTTAAAAGATAGAGTTATTAGTAAATAACATATTCCTTTTTTTTTTTTTGAGGAAGAATATAGAATGAAAGAACACCATAGAGGGTTTTTGTTTTGTGCTTTGGGTGGGTGTAGCCAGTGGTGTGCTGTAGATGAAAGTTGGTTATAATTGTCGAACATCCACAGGCCTTGAGTGGACGCCTCTGGGTGGTGCCTTTTCATCTTAAGCTGTTAAAATGATTATTTTTTAATGCCCAAAGTCTTAGCAGTGGAGAGGATTTCTAAAGGACAATTGCATTCAAATCTCTCCTCTCTATTACTTTCCCAATGGCTACCACAAAATGAGAGTTCAGTGACTCAGAGTGAGAGCCACAATACTTGGTGGCTTCTTATATAAGTCCAAAGTGGGTAGTACAGGTAACGATTGGTTTCAAAATAAGTGTTCCTTGAAGAGTGTTTAGGGAGCCCTAACATACACTCTGCAGTCAGATTGTATACCCAGAATTCAGTCTAGATAGGACTCTAGGCGTTGACTACCTCATGTGGATAGGTTTATAGATTAAAATAACCACTACTCTCAAATTTTACTTATTGTGCAAGAATCTCTGAGGGAGTTGATTAACATGCAAACTCCCAAGGTACACATCTAGACTTCCAATCCAGTAAATCTATGGTAGGACTCAGGAGCAGGCATTTTAAGCTCCTAGAAGCTTCTGATGTAGATAGTCTGCAGACAATAATATGGAAAACACTGGATATATTTTATACTGGATTTTTGTTTTGTTTTGTTTTAATACTGGATGTTTTTCATTAAAGTATATCTACTGATAAGTAACATCTAATAATCTTAAACTGAAACACATATACCTTCACACACCCTTTCTGACATATAAAAGGAGGGCTTATATATATATATATGTGAATAAATATATATATATAGTAATTTATGCCATTAAAAACTTTTACTGGCACCTATTACTTTTAATTGACAGTTTTCTATGTATGTCATTTGAAACTAAAACCAATGTAATTAATTGTAAAATTTGATTTCTTCCTATGTTGCTAAAAAATATACTTTTCTATTTCTATTTTTCTTAACTAAGCAAGACAAACATATTCAAGTTCTAGGCTACTAGAGCAAACTCCCTAAGTAGGATATGACACAAAGAGAATATATGTTTTAACAAGGCCCTGAACTGTGTTTTCCAAAGACCCTAGTGGGCCCACTGGAGTTGTTATAATCTATTAAATTCAATTTATGAAGCTAGAAAGTCCTTAAATATGCATTTTATGATAATATGCTTTTTAAGATGTCCCTTGATATATATTATACACACTGCTAGACCATAATGGCTATTAACTCAAGAAAATTAATAATATGCATTTTTAAATGGCCTAAACTTTCAAAGACTCCCACAAGAGACTTTTTTAAGAGAAGTTTTTGAAATAAAGGAAATTTTTACAATTTTGCAGAAAAAGAAAGAAATGTTTAAGGAACCTATGGAGATGTTCAGTAATGATGAAGGAAACTGAGATTCCATGTCTCTACTTTCCACTCACTATACTCACTTTCAAGGGTCCTTGTTTTTCTGATTAAGCTATCTCTCCGATAGACCTAAATGCAAAATCTGAGTCTTCTCTTTTCTTTTGTCTCCTTTTCTAATGGTGCTGAACTCACATTGGACCATGGAACAATGCATGTCAGGAAGGCTGTTCCTATTCAGAGGGAGGAGTAAAGAAATGAATAAAATACCTCTGTGTTGACATTTGTCAATCTTCACTGATTTACTTAGTCTCTTCCACTGATAGACTCACTGATGGACTCACCAAGCTAAAGATGCCAAAACCACTTCACACAACAAAAATGAGGTTAAATACAACCTATAACCTTGTATTATCACAATTTTTAAAGTGAGGAATTCATTTTCAAGTATTATAATGCCCAATGAAATAAGTATTTCTCTAAAAGACATATTTTGAGGTATATTTCTGTTTTGACCCCAATTCCTTAGGTAGGGAGACTTTTTATACTTAACCCAAATCGAATCTAAACAAAAATTTCCCTCAAATGCTACCAGCTCTTATATGAAGCTGGTATTACACATTTGGTTATTATATGTACATTAATTTCTTTTTTAAAGTGAAGAAAATTATCAGTCTCCTATGGAAAAGGTTTTAGATTGGTCTCAGATAACTCCACAGCAACATTGAATATTCAATGATAACAGACTAATGGCTAAAATGTCCCTGGGGGAACAAGGAATGTCCCAAGAACCAAAAACCCAACTAAATTGTCATTAAAGTATCAAGTAAAAGAAAACTTGGGGAGATCTCCACATACTATGCAGATATATTTTTCATGACCTTTTTGAGAAGAAACTGCCAGAAGACAAACATCAGCCAGCCAAGAGAATACAGAAACTGTAGACAAGGGGCTGACCATGAACACAGATTCCATTTAGGTGTATAACAAAAAGAAAAGTTAGAAATTATGATTAAGAACAAAACATAAATACACATACTGAAAAATTTTGTAATTGTATATCAAAAAAATTGGGAAAGGAAAAAAGTGGCAAGTTGGGTACAATAATTCCCTTATCTTTCATGTTGAGGTGTTAAAACATTGTCTTTAAAACCAATGGATTAAGTAACAGAGATAGCATATCAGTCATACCAAGGTAAACTAACAAAAATAATATCATTCACCGAAGTCAGATAGTGTCAGGGATAAAAGTGCAACTCTTTGTTCTGCTATACCAGAAAAGAAAATCAATAGATACGGAGTGGAAAAACAGAGAATGTAGCTTATTTTATGTATATAAGCACTGGAATGGAAGTTTTCCAGATTTTGAGAAGAAACAAAAAACAAAGCAATTAAGATAAAATAATTGAACCCATAATTTAATTTTTTTCAAACAGAAACCTCCAGATCCTGTTTGCTTTTCTCTTAATTCTTAGAAATACTTAGGAAGAATTCAAATTTTATACATATGCTTTCAGAAAAAGGAAAAAAAAAGGTCACAGTTTTCAATTCATTTTATGAGGCCAGTATAACTCTAATGCCAAAACCTGACAAGGAAATTATAAGAAAGGAATAAATACCTCAAGTTTTTCATAAACATGGATACAAAAATCCTTAAAAAAAGTTATTAGCTAATTGGATCCAGTGATATACAAAAAGAAATAATACATCATGAACAGATGAGTTTTATTCTTGGAATCTCAGTCTCACTTAACATTTGAAAGTTAGTCAATGTAATTCACCACAATAATAGCAAAAAAAAAAAGAAAGTCATACTATCATCTGACCACTTCTAGGAAAAGCATTTTTTTTAAAAGATTTTATTTATTTATTTGACAGAGAGAGAGAGAGAGATCACAAGAAGGCAGAGAGGCAGGCAGAAGGAGAGGAGGAAGCAGGCTCCCTGCCAAGCAGAGAGCCCAATGATGCGGGGCACATCCCAGGACCCTGAGATCATGACCTGAGCTGAAGGCAGAGGTTTAACCCACTGAGCCACCCAGGAGCCCCAGCAAAAGCATTTTTAAAATTAAATACTTGAATGGGTATTTAAGGGAAAACTCAGAAAACTATATTCCTAATATCCTTATTCTGATAAAGATTCTCTACAAAAACCTAAAGCATGCTTAATGATAAAATATTGAGTTATTTCTCCTCAAATTCAGGAAAAAGATACAGATGTCCATTATACCATTTCTATTCAATATTATACTGAACATCCTAGCCAATGCATTTTGACAAGAAAAAGAAAACCTGGGAAAAGGAATCAGAAAGGAAGAAATAGAACTATTTATTCCATATGATATGACAATCTACAAACTATTAAAATTAATTAGTTAATTAGGCAAAGTTGCTGGATAGAAGATTAATCAATAAAACTCAATGTATTTCAATATTCTACAGCAAACAATTGGAAGTTTAAAATTATTCAAAAGATCATTAAAAACATCAAATACCTATTACTCAATTTGATAAAAACTATGTAAGAATTCTACCCTGAAAATTATATTTGTAAGAGGCAATAAAAAAGACCTAAATAAATATACAATGGACTGGATGACTATAATATCACAAGGTAAATTCCATGATCTTAGTTCAGTATCATTTGTGTATTATCGTAGAAGTTATCTAGCTGTTTTTCTATCTTTAATCCATCTCTCTTGAGCTTGTTTTTTAAAATTAAAAAATTACCTAAAACATAGTTTTACATAAATTCCTAAAATTGATCTCATAAAATATAAACTTTAGTATGGATATTAAAATGTTCTCTTATGAAATATTTGATACACATTTCAGAATATATGATTCTGTGAATGCATATAATATAAAATGTATGAATATATTTATACATATACTTTATGAATATAAAATTTATAAACAAGATTTATACATGTAAAGTATTTCAGATATAATTTTTTAAAAAGAATACATATAATGTAAGCTATGAAGTATAACAATAAAACATATTATTCTTCCCTTTTTTGTTTTTACCCGTCCTGCAGATGCCAGATGTTTATTATCAACTTGCAGCTATACCTCCAAAGTTTTTCTCCAAACTCATATAATCATGACTGGAGACAGACAGACAAACAGACACACGCAGAGTATATATATATTTTTTGCTTTAAGATAGGATATGTATATATATATACATATATATATATAATGCATTTTTATTTTCTCCCTCAACATTAACTTCTATAAATCAATTTGGATTATCCACTATGGTCTAATTCATTCTCTCAATAATTCCTTAATACTCTGATATATGTGCCATAATTTATTCAAATGTTCTCCTGTTAAAGACTATTCACTCTTTCTAGTTTTCTGTCACTACAGATAGTGCTGCAATAAACACCATTATATGCATGTGATATACTTTATATAGATCAGAGTCTCAAGAAGGGGATTGTTATGTAAAGGGGTGGTGCATTTAAAAAATTTTTTGAATAGATGTTGCCAAATTGCTTTCCAAAAGAGGCTGTTGCTTTACACATACCACCAGCAGTGTATGGGAATGTCTTTGTCCTTGAGTCACATCCAGCAACAGGTGCCAGGGTGATGGGTGTAAAGTCATAGCTTATAATTGTTTTAAATTTCATATCACTGACTAGTAGTGCATCTAAGCCTTTTATATCTGTGTTAATATTTTGGGCTTGCTCTTTAGTAAAACTACCTAGTCATACATTTTGTTCACTTTAAAAAATTCACTTGTTTATCTTTTCTCATCAATTATTAAAACTTTCTAAGAAATACTAATGTTATTGGTTGTCTGTTAATTACATTATAATATTATCAGAACCATCATTTTCTATTTGATTTTGATTATGGTCTTTTACAATTGAAATGTTTCATTTTTATACATCTGTCTTTTGCTTTATAGTCCCTGGATTTACACATTTGGCTAGACATACCGTTGACCTAGACTGCAAATGCAAAATATCTATTGCTTTGTTTTGATTTTTACATAAATCCTTCATCTATCAGTAATTTATTTTTGTATAGGGTGTTAGATATATTTCATATGCACAGAGTCAGTTGTGCCAGCACATCTATGAAACAATGCACCCTTTCCCACTGAACTGAAATACAAAATTTATTAAATTAAATTCTCATAAATTCAGAAACCAATTTCTAGATCTTTAGTTTCACCCCACCTATCATTATATGACATGATACAATATTTATCGTATTATGGTGACTTTATAGAATGTTGTATCTGGCAAAGTACATCCACCCTTACTATTGTTCTTTCTCAAAAAAAATTTTTTTCTATCTCCAGTTATTTGTATGTATAAACCTTAAGCAATTTTACCCAACTTGAAAGTAAATATTAAAACATGTCAGCACTCTCATTTGTATTGCATTTAATTTACATGCTAATTTTGAATTACTAAACTTTTTAATATTGTAACTTTTAAGAAAATGGTAACTATATTCATTTAGATCTTGTTTCATATGCTTTGATTTTCTTTGTATATATCATGTTCCTATCTTATCCAAATTTTTCCAGAATTCTAATTGCTTTTACCACTTATATTAATATACTTCCTATTTATATTTCTAGGCATTTAAGACTAAAATAAAGGAAATCTATTGTGTTTTCAGTCTTTATCTGATATCTAACCAATTACCCAAATTCTTTTCTCAGCTAAACATCTTTTTCTACCAAAGTCTCTTAGGTTTTCTATCTATACAATCCAGGCTTTAGGAAAAAGGCATTGATTTATCTCTTATCTTCCAATGCATACGACTTAGCATTCTTGTGAAGCAAAGGTGATGGCAATTTTACCTCATTAGATCCTAATATTCCTTAATTTCTAATCTAGTTTTGCCCTTTAAAAAATAATATTCACTGTTGGGTTTTAGTAAAAACATTTCATTGATTCCTATTTTGCTTGAGGATTTTTTATTAAAAATGATTATTGCATATTATCAAAAGCATCAGCATCTATTCATATAACCATAAACTTTCATTATTCAATTGATTGCTGTGATGTATTCTGTTCATATAACACCTTCATTTCAATGAATTCTGACCCCCTAGTATTATACTACTTGATCCACCTTTTGATGAATTATCGAATTCTATTAGCTAATATTTTACATTTTTAATATATATATCTATATTCATTAGTAATACTTGATTATAGTTTTATTTTTTTATGAGGTTTAGTATTAAGTTTATTCTGACTTCATGAAAATTACCCATCTTCAAATACTGGCTAGATGAAATCCTGCTGAAAAACCCAATTAGTCTTGACCCTTTATTCAAAGGTAGATCCTGAATCACTTCTCCACAGTAATTACTTAGACAGTAATTAATGTAGTCATATTTTCCAGTTATTCTTTGTCAACTTTTTACAAAGAAATTATCCATATTTCTGGGTTATCAAATTTGCTTCTTCTTTAGAATTATACATAGAAGTCTTCCAGAATTCTCCTAATCCTTATGCTGCTATCTGTGATCAAACTTATGTTTATAAATTTTTTTTAATTCTATTTTGTCCCATTTCTATTTTCTAGCCTCTGTTTCCCTAACTGAATTTTATTTATTTATTTATTTATTTATTTTATTGGTCATTTTATTAAACTAGCTTTTGGGTTTTTTTTAAATCTTTTGTTTAAAAATTTTGTTTCATCAATTTTAGTGATTATATTACTTTAGTGTATTTATTGCTCTTTTTATTATTATATAAGATAAAAAATATCTTTTACTTTTACATTTCCTCATTTATTTTTTACCTATACTTTTTACTATATATTTTTACCCTCAGAACAGTTTTTTTATGTTTCACATGCTTTAGTGTAAAGTGTTTTCTTGTCCATTCATTTCTATGAATTTCTCCTTTCATTTATTCTTTTGTTCAAAGGTTATATTTAGGAGTGTTTTTCTTAATTTCTTGGTTTCTTTACTATTGCTTATATCCAGGAATATATCTTGTTAAATGTCTTTTTGAAGTTGATTTTTTTGACTGATATATATTCCATGAATGTGTAAAGTAATTACCTATTGGATAAATGATTCTCTCTCTGACTCTGTGTCCCTTTTTCTCTGCCCTTCTGTCTCTCTTTCTGTCTCTCTGTTGATAATCAGCAATCAACCTAAATGAAAGGAGATATAGAAAAGGCTCCAGGTGCCAGCTCAAATTATACCTGAAACTTCTTATTCCTGTTCTCAAGAACCAAAAGAGGGAATGAAAGCAGCAAGGTCTACTTTCACTCATGCTGATCAGAGGTAACTCATACAGAATCCCCAAGGATTCTTGTGATGATTTGAGGAGGGCAATCATAAGATAAGACTAGACATCAGGCTAAGTAAGTTATTGGAATTTAGATAAGTAAAATTTGGGGTTCTTTGTAAATATGGCCATGACTATTTATTAGCAGGTAATTCCAGGATTCACCCCTTAGACTTCAAGGTAAATACTAAATCTTTTTTGACTCAAAAGAAGTGGTTACATCTTATGCTCTTTCTTTTCTTTCTTTAACTTAAGAAAGAAGAAAATACTTAGATTGTCTTAGGACTTTACCTAGAAGAAAAAACCTAAACTAAAGGCCAAATCCATTTTCCCTATTAGACTAAAATTTCCAGTTTCTATAAATTGTGAGAACAAAGAAAATAGAGAGCTTCAGAATTTCCTGGGAAATGCCAAGCAAAAATCTTACCCAAAGTTTTATTTAAGCCAGTCTGAGTCTTTCAAAGGGATTTTAGCTTCTCTAATCTTTTGTTTGGAGACTTCAGATGGGTCTTCTGGTGGGAAGATTTTTCCAGAAATATCAGGGTTCCCTACCATACTGATCTCTTGCTTGGGTGTCAGATGGTGCCCCTACTAGGTGAGAGTGAGCTAAACATGTTGTCAACTGAATGCTCAAAAGGGATTACCTCTTCATGTTATTTTTTGGCAATTCTGGTCATGTGCTCAGCCCCAAGCTGTGCTTCAGTCAGTATATAAAAAGTTATTTTTTTTTTATCCCGCTGGTGGCCATTGCTTTTCCTTTTGTTATATAATACACTCCATCTGATTCCCCAGACATCTTGTACTTTATCCTCTCTGTGCCTTTAAATCAATTATTCCATTTGCCTTTTCCTTGCTCTGGAGAACTCCTACTTAGGCTTCAAGCATCACTAATGAACTCTTACCTAACTCACTCCTCTCTGCCAGGTAGAGTTATGCTTTCCCTCCCTTTCCTTCCCACAGCGTCCTTTATGATCCATCAAACACTTCATAAATGCCCTTTGCAAGAACGTTTTTTCACTGTTATCCTTCTTCTCTGTTATCCTAGTCCTGAACACAGTATCTGGTACAGAGTAGGTAGTAAATGATAGTAGTAGGTACAGAGTAGGTAGTAAATGATCACATACAGGAATGACTGAACAAACAAATGTGTTCTAAAATCTAGCATGTGTTTTGAAGGAAATTTCAATATCACATTAGGGTATAGTTGGCATCAAACCACCTTGAAAACAAACTGAAGATCTTTTCACTCACTGATTCTAGCTAACTACCCTTGAGACCAAGACAGACATTAAGATAGGAGAGGGAAGATAAAGGATAGATAACTGAATTGATGAGAGTTAGCCACTGACATGGCTTGGGAGAACCTTGAAGAGGGAAAGTCAAGATCCAACAGTGTTTCCTCATTTTAAAAATATACATGAGTAATGAGTAAGCCAGATATTGAGTCCTGGCAAAATTCTAGGATTAATTATTAAACAAATTATTAAACAAACGTTATTAGTTTTACATTATTAGTAAAGAATAAGATGAATAGCAAGAAGGTATATCATCTCAAAAATAAAAAATTGTGCAAATTTTATGAGATTGGCTTAATTTAGTAAGAATTTTAATAAAATTTCTCAAGATGTATTGGATAAACATGGGTTAAATTGTAATGAAGTAAGTAAATGGTTAGATATACTAATTTTATCTTCATTTATACTTAGTTGTTACCTAGAAAGAGCACTCCAGTGGTATGCAATAGAGATGTGCTCCAGGCCTTGTCTTATTTGGTATTTATATGAGTTACTCAAAGACTCGTGATCTAGGTATATAAAATTCATGGCTGCTACAAAGCTGAAAAAAAGATGACTACTGTAATAGATGTCAGAATCCAGAATTAAAAGTTGACAAGTAGGAACACCAGGCTAAAAACCCCCAAATGAAAGGTAGCACATATAAATGTAAACGCTTATATTTTGATTCAAGAAGAAACTGCCTGAGAGTAGTACGGACCTTTTACATTTTGATATCCATTCTACCTCTAAACATTTGTGATCCCAGAGGTAATCTAGCTTAGTGTTCTCCTTTTACAGAGGATGACTCTGAAATAGCTATGCAGTCATCGAAAGGTAGATCCAGGATTAGGGCTCAGCTCTACTAAATTCAAGTTCCTTCACTCTACTACATTGTCTGCTATATTCACTGCTCAAAACATGATAGAAGAACTTGTCTACTTGTGAACAGCACACTAACAGTTGACTGACAGGCCACAGCATCACGAGATGAAAGTTGTTAGGAACATAAGGGACCCAGAAACCAGGATCCACCGAACATAGTGGAAAAACCTGAAATATCAACATGGTTCAAGAGAAGACATTAGTTATCTTAACTCTCCAAGAGGTTGTCAGTAACTTGGAAGGAGAAATAATCTGAGAATGCATTTTTCCAGGAGGTTAGAACTGGAGGAAATTGGTCAAAATGACAGGGACTAGATTTTGGCTTAAAATAAAGAACTTGGAATTATTAGCACTAATGAGCAGAGCTTGGATGACCACCTGTGAAAATCCAAATAACAGATAGGCGTCATTGTAGATGACTTCTAAAGTTCCAAAAGGAAGAACGCTTGATTTGACCTCTATCTCCTGGTTGCTATTGCGTGACTCAGCCTTGTGATTTTTACCAAGACCTCAGCTCTGTAAACCAGCTGTATATATAAGTAAACCTTAAGTGACAGGCAGGATTACTATCAGTGAGCCCCTGGAATACAGCCAGTGGGTGAAGTCATTTGCATCGCCACACTCCTTCCCCTGCCAGACAAGTGCAGGTACTTAAAATAACATTCCCCAAAATGCCTGCCCAAAGCATTAATGTGTTAGCATTTTGTCTTTATTTTTTATCTTTTTATGGTATGCTTATCAGCAGTACATGAAGAACAAGGAAAAATGTAGAAAAAACAGAGCAAATGTTAATTGTTTTCTGTATCTTGTCTCATTTATCCTCAACTGCTATTAGAACAGATCACTGATAGGGAGTTACTTATATGGCTTAAAGGGGATTGTGAAGATTAGTAAGGAAAAATAAGAACCAAGAATAATTTCTGTAAGATATTAAACTAAGAAGCAATAGATGTTCATAAGCCCAGACAATAACTTGTCACACAGTTAACGCACAACATCCACTTAGAACAGCAGCTGCACTAACACCTCTCTTTTCTGTGCAGTGGAATTCTGTTATTTAAGTCTGATGGGACACACTTGTTCAGCAATTACTATACAGTGAATTGCTTTTACATTGAATGTGAAAGTTCACATGCCAGTGGCTTCTAAATAAAAATAATGCACCTGTCATCTAATGTTTGGTGACATTGAATTAATTATCCTCCCACCATCTGGAATCATCTCCATCAAGGAGATTTGATTAATAAAGTATATTTATTAACTGAGATTTAGTGGAAACAGTTAGAGATGATGAATATTTGATGATTATGTTAAGTAGGAGCAATAGCTAGATTAATTTTTAAATCCATTTCATGAAAAATATTTTTTAAAAACTGCATGTTTTTTATATGCTAAACACTCTGTCACCAAATGAAGGGTTGAATTTATCTTACTCTTAATTTAAAATGCAATCTCATTAGGAAATGCTCAGGTGTGAGGGGGAAATGGGTAATAGATGTCTTCCTTGGTTTTGAGTACAAAAAATACTCTAGAGTCACCTCTTGATGAATTCATATATTTATATTTAAAATTCTCTTCCTTTCCCAGAGCTTCCTTAAATAAAAATGGGAAGAGATTAACCTAACAAGGGAATCAGGCTTGGATGGGATGAAAGGAAACAGGTGGGAAAGAAAGGATGACAAGATTCACAAGAAGCTGAGGAAAAGGGACCACAGGGGAGAATAAAGGTGAGTCTATGGGAAAGGGGGTTAAAACATAAGAGTAGAAATCTGAGACAACACCAGAGCCTGGAGTGAAGAAATAGTATAATTGGAATAAACGTCAAACAAAAAGCAAAATTGAGACAAATTGTAAACTACCCTTTTAGAATACTCAAGCACTGATTAATGAGAAACTAAAGTCAAGTTGTCTTAATCATTGTATAAATGAGGATCATGCCCTTTCTACTTATCTCTCATTATGTGCTCCTGAATTTCCATATTTCTTTGTCCTTAAATTACATAAAATGGTTGTTGAATAAATTTCCTTAACAAAAACCAACCTAAGGTCACTATGGTCAATAGTTCCAAAATTCCACTGTAATTGCAACAAAAAATTATGACACAAGAATCAATAGACAACCTTAAACACTACTCCTGAATTAAAAAGACAGTGCGATATTCGGTATTAAAAGAACAGTATGATGTTATTTTATAGAATAAGGGACTAAATAGTACCTGCCAAAGATAGTGTGTTTTATAAATGTTGAAAAATAGAAATATGTGACCCAATTTCTTCTCTGCACATTTTAGTATACTATTAAATATATTAATGTTTTATATATTGCATTTTTTGAAACATGATTCCAAGGGTTATACATGTAAAATGAATTTTGGTCTTTATCTCACAAATTTAATAACAGGAGTTTAAAAAAATGATATTGAATTAAATGAATCAAAATATTAATTATCAAATACTTCTGGAAGCTGAAAAGAAACACAATTTAAACTTGTCTATACCGATATCCTCTAGTATTAAATTTATTAGTTGAATTCTTCTATATGCTAAGCAATATGTTGGGTGTTGGAGATAAAGACATAAGTATGGTTCCTGCTTTCATAGAGCTTCTACTCTACTGGGAGAACAGGAAAAAAACCCCTCATGTCAGTAAATTTACAATTCTAAATTGTGATAAGTGCTATTATAGGTAAAGTGTAGTGTTGAAGGTATAATGAAAATTAAAACAAAAGGAATTGATTTTGATTGGAGCATCAAGGAAGCCTCTTTTGAGAAAATGACTTGCAAGATGTGATAAATAGAGACTAGCCAAGTGAAGGGAAAAGCAGTCCAAGCAGTGAGCACACCAGTGGACAATTCTGAGCCAGAGAAGAGCTTGTGAGTTCAAGGAACTGAACAAAGGCTGCTGTGGCTGGAGCAAGAGACGGTGGTGTGGGGTGGGAAGAGAGATGGGTTCTAGGAGGCCAATAGAAGCCACAGTGCAGGATTTTGTAGGACATATTAGGGATTCTGGATTTTAATTTAATGAAAACCAACTAAAGGTTTTAAACATAAGACTCACATGATTTGTTTTGTACAGTTCCATCCCTATAACTTGGAGAATGGGTGAGAGAAGAGCAAGGGTCAAGACAGGGAGATTAGTCAAGAGGAGACCGTAAATGATCATGGCTTGGTAGTATTGTGGGATATGGAGAGAAATGGATAGATTTAAACTATAATTTGGAAGGAAAATTGGCATTGACCAGAAATTTTAAGAATGTTATTAAACAATAATGGTGGTACCTTTGTTTTGCTCTTAATTTTAATGAGAATTCCTTAAATATTATATTATTGGCATAAATTAGGCATTCCTTAGGAAGTATAAGACATTTGCAACTCTCTGTGTAAATGAGTTGGGTCTATACTTTTCTTTCAGGTCTTCCTTTGATCAACAGTATTTTCCTATCAAGACCACATGCTTGGGGTACCTGGGTAGCTCAGTTGGTTAAGCATCTGCCTTTGGTTCAGGTCCTGATTGCAGGGTCCTGGGACTGAGCTCCATGTTGGGCTCCCTGCTCAGCAGGGAGCTTGCTTCTCCCTCTCCCTCTTCCCCTGCTCCCTGCTTGTGATTTCTCTCTCTCTCTCAGATAAAATCTTTAAGAAAAAAAAAGAACTTGCACTTGTTTTGAATATTGGTGCATTATGGTTTTTTTCAATAATCCACACCCCCTCCAGCTACTACCCTTGCTGTTGTTCCCTTCACAGCTAGGTTGTGAGAGGGTTTTCTGAATGGTCTCTACTTTGTCACCTATAATTTGCTCTTCAACAAACTCTAACATGGCATCTACCCTTATTTTTTTTTAAAGATTTATTTATTTATTTGACAGAGAGAGAGAGAGAGAGAGAGAGAGAGAGAGATCACAAGTAGGCAGAGAGGGAGACAGAGAGAGAGGAGGAAGCAGGCTCCCCTCTGAGCAGGGAGCCCAATACAGCCTCGATCCCAGGACGCTGAGATCATGACCTGAACTGAAGGCAGAGGCTTTAACCCACTGAGCCACCCAGGCACCTGGCATCTACCCTTATTATTCCACCAAAATTATCTTTGCCCAAGTCACCAATGACCTATGGGGATGATTTTACATGTTCGTCTAGAGAGGCAGTGAGTTAGAACTCTGGTATTTCTTTTTAAATCTTCACCTTCTCTCTTTCTTCATCTATAACTTGGGGATAATAATAGCAGATGGCTGTTGGGATAATTAAGTGAGGTAATTCATATAAGCTCATGGAATAAAAATGCCTGCATATAGTAAATGTTCAGTAAACATTAGCTGCTGATATTATACCTTACTCGATTTCTAAACACGTTTTGAAGATTTAAACACCCACTTTCTTAAACACTTTCTTCTACTTGGGAACAGAGTCTACTGATTTTCCTCCTACTTCTCCAGATGCGTCGTTTCAATATTCTCCTTCCTCTACTTAACTTCTTAGTGTTTATCTTTCTCAGCTTGTGGTCACCTTCTTCTACATCTGATCTCCCTCCTATGCAATCTCACCCACTCTCATTGCTAGGTGCTGACTGCCCCCCCCATCTGTCATACAATACAGACCCCTTTTTTTTTTAAAGGTGTTTTTTTTTTAATTTTTTTTTTAATTTTTATTTGACAAAGAGAGAGATATCACAAGTAGGCAGAGAGGCAGGCAGAGAGAGAGGAGGAGGCAGGCTCTCCGCTGAGCAGAGAGCCTGATATGGGCCTCGATCCCAGGACCCTGGGATCATGACCTGAGCCGAAGGCAGAGGCTTTAACCCACTGAGCCACCCAGGCGCCCCAGACCCTTTTTTTTCTGAACTCCAGGCTCAGATCTAATTAGATGCTATACAGGCATCTCAAACTTGTGGTATAAATCCCCATCCAAATTTGTTCCTCTTATGATATACAATGTACAGAAATGGGACAATAATCTGTATCAGCACCTTCTCTTCAGTTTATGCTACCTCTAGGTTATGTCTCAGATCTATCCACCCCTCTCTGTCTCCATCAAAATAGCAAACAAGAATCATCTCATGCTTGCCTACTGCAGAGTTCTCTTAAGTAGCCATCCTACATTTACCCTTTCCATCCTGCATCTTTTTCCAATGTGAAATAAACAGCAAGATGTGAAACATGAAGAGAATTAAAAACAATTAGAATAAAGAAGCAAAATTGCTATGTTCATTTCCTAGGCCATTATCATATATATCCATTGCTTTCAATGGAAAAACTAATAGAATTAATAAATAAAATTAGGAATGAGAATCAATAAGAGGATTGGGTAAAGTGACCAGATACTAAATAAAAATATAAAAATCAAGAGCTTTCCCATATATCAGCAATATTCACAGTACTATTATTTTCTTCTCACCTCTGCCCCTTCTTAAAAATGCCATACATTTGGGGCACATGGGTGGTTCAGTTGGTTAAGTATCTGACTCTTGATTTTGGCTCAGGTCATGATCTCAGGGTTACGAGAGTGAGCCCCGTGTCAGGCTCTGTACTCAGTGTGGAGTTTGTTTCAGATTCTCTATCTCTCCTACCTTCTCTTCCCCCATGCTCTGCTTGTGCTCTTTCACTCTCTCTCTCTCAAATTAATGAATAAATTTTTTAAAATCTAAAAAAAAACAAAACCCTCCCATACACTCTCTGTAAGTCAGGTGAATTGGCTGCAGGGCTCTCAGACAAGTGATAGGACCTAAGGGGTGAGTCAACTAGATTCTCTATACTCAAAGTGTGGGTATGAGACTCAGTGATTTCAGCGTGTTATTAGCACTGGGCTTATGAAGGTATGCAAACCCGGGAACAAAGCTGCCACTGTTGCCATTTAATAGTAAGTTTACCAATGAGCAAGAAGAGTCAGTCTACAAGATAAGCAAGAGAACAGAACAGTTTCACAGAAAAGAGACATTATGCAGCCAGAGAAGAAAACAGAATGCAAAAGTATCTTGGTTTTTGGTGGCTTTTTAGTTCCTGATTCTAAACCCTCTGCTACACATGAAAAAACACTCAACACCACTCAGCATCAGGGAAATACAAGTCAAAATCACAATGAGATACCACGGCACACCAGTCAGAATGGCTAAATAGTAACAAATCTAGAAATCGTCTTGGGTGCCTGGGTGGCTCAGTGGGTTAAAGCCTGTGCCTTTGGGTCAGGTCATGCTCTTAGGGTCCTGGGATTGAGCCCCGCATCAGGGTCTCTCCTCAACAGGAAGCCTGCTTCCCCTTCTCCCTCTCCTTGCCTCTCTGTCTCCTTGTGATCTCTCTCTATCTCTCTGTCAAATAAATAAATTCTAAATATATATATATATATATATATATAACTAAAATCATTAAAATAATATGGCAGTAACACAATAATTAACAGACAGAATGCATACCTCTAAAATAATCTTAGTATATATTAATTAGTACATAATAAAGCAAGCATCATGTACAAATGTGTAAGAAATGATCAGACATGGTATTGAGGGAAAAGTTGAATTTCATCTTCATCTTAACAACAGTCACCAATAGGTGGAAGAAAGGGTTACAACATATAAAGGCAAAACTAGAAGAAAATATTAGTGTATATGTAACAGATTTCTTGAAAGTTTAAGATTTCGTAACACAGAAGTAATTAAGGAAATCAGGATAGAAAGACCAACCATCAACCAAGAAATGTATAATTTCTGTATCTCAGTGTACAATAAACATTAAAGGCAAACCTTAAAATGAGAATATTTATAACATAGATGACATAGGATTGTTATCCTGTGTATGTGTGTGTGAATGTTTAGTGTGATAGCTAAATTAATACAAGGAATAAATAAATAGAAACTTGAAATAATACTTGATTAAAATATTTAATATTTTAAAAATGTAACACTTAAAGCTAGTGAGGATAGAATGAGGATGCAAACACTATTTGTGAATGTGTAAACTAACTTAAAAAAACAAACTTTCAGGGGCATCTGACTCATGATTTTGGCTCAGGTCATGATCTCAGGGTACTGGGATTGAGCCTACATTGGGCTTGGCACTCAGTGGGGAGGTTGCTTGAGATTCTCTCTCTTTCCCTCCCCCTTGCACATGTTCTCTCTCTCTCTCTTTCTCTCTCTAAACAAACAAACAAACAAACAAACAAACAAAAAGCCTTTCAGGAAAGTAAGTATGTACATGTATCAAGAATCTTAGGGGCGCTTGGGTGGCTCAGTCAGCTAAGTGTCTATCTCCGGCTCAGGTCATGATCCCAGTATCCTGGGATTGAGCCCCACGTTGGACTCCCTGCTCATCAGGCAGTCTGCTTCTCCTTCTGCCTCTAACCTCCCTGCTATCCCCCATGTTCATGCTTTCTCATGTGCGTGCTCTCTCTCAAATGAATAAATAAAATAAAAAAAAGAATCTTAAAATTTTCCATACTCATCAACTCAATAATTCTAATTCCAGAAATCTAGTAGAGAAAGAACAAGAGATATGTTTAGAGATGCTTGCCAAAGTATGCTAATGCTGCATTTTATGTACTAGCTAAAACACACTTAAAAAAAATGAAACAAAAATAAAAGTCTTAAATTTCTAACAGCAATGGAATAGTCAAAATATTATATTTCCATATAGTGAAATATTATGCAATCATTAAGAATAATACTTTAAAAAACTAATATGCATGAAATATTGCACCCTTTGATGGTTATATGGTTATTCTCCTTTTCTTCACATCCCCCCCTTTTTTTGATATTTCACTTTCTCTTAACCACTTTTTAAAAATGCAGCAAAAGAAGGTTAAACATACTCCACATAATCTAGAGTTAGTCACTAGCACTGTGAAGAGCAAGAAAGTGAACCACAATCAGCAACGACTAATGTTAAGCCTCTAGCTTGGCTGTGGGATTACCATTACACTTCCCAATTGCCTGCTACCATGGCTAATTTTAAGTTGGCATGGTTACTTCCATACCAATTGACATTGGCCACAGATAAATTGCTGTGATTTTTTAAATTATAGTTATTATTCTACTCCATCTGTTCTCTTCATTTTTTGAGTCAGCTGTCAAATCAAACACATAAGTCCTTCCTAAAAGTTGTAGAAATTTTACATGTTACCAGACAAAATAGAACAATTGCATAACACTGATTTTCAGTGCAATTCTACAAGGTGAACCAAGAGAGAATTAACAGGAAGTAAGGTGACATGTCAGCAGTTGTTTAGTGATGATGGGAAGTGCTATATTTATAATAACAGTATTTAACATTCTTGCATTAGTTTTAAATACAAGGGATAATTGCTAAGAAGGCTTTACTAGTGACATCCCCAAAATACATTTCAACTCTGACCTGCTTTTTCCAGTTGTTCTGGTCTTAATTTTATTTTAGCTAAAGTTAATAAACACTTGAGACTATGTGAAAGTACTAATTCCTTGGTTTAATAATTTGACATATTGTATTTCTCTATTACCATTCCAATTAAGAGATTTATTTTTCAAAAATATGTTCCTATTATGCATAAAGCATCCCTACCATTTCAAATAGTATATCTTTTGACACAGTCTCCAAGACCCAAGTTGGTTAAGGCCTATATATTATATGTCAGTCTCCAGGTTATGTGTAAACATAACTTTAAGATTATACTGCAGGTCATGGCAGAAGAAGAATGAAGCAAACTTGTGAACCTATTCAACCTTTTTACTCTGAAGTAATTTTACTGTTATATTAAAATTTAAAAAAAATTATCTCATTTGTGTTTATTACAAAAATGATCCCATTTTTACCCCTCCACATATCCATATCCCTTACAAGATGGCTTTGCAGCTTATATGATCAAGTGGCATCTATTTTCCCAGCCCTTGAATCTGGGCTGGGTTTGGGAGTTGCTTTGACCGACAACATAATATGGCAGAGGTGATGGCCTGCTCGTTCTGAGTTGGGGTCCTTAAGAAGCCTTATATGTTTCTGCTTGCTCTCTTTGGACCCTTGCTTTACCTTGAAAACAAGATTGGGATTATTGTTGGAGGATGAGAGACTATTTGGAACAGACATGTAATCTATCAGAGCCCAACCTAGAAGGCCACCCTCAGCCAACTTGCCAGCTGAAAAGACATATATAAGCAAACCTAACACCAAAGAATCACTTAGCTAAGTGCAGTCTAAACCACTAAATCACAGAGTCATGAAATAAATAAATGAATGTTGTTTTAAGCCACTAAGTTTTGGGGTGATTTGTTACACAACAGTAGCTAACTAATATACTCTCTTGTTTTTGTTTAATTATTTCGAAGGGAAATTTGGGAGTAGTATTAGGCAAATAAAAAGTAGATAAAATAATTATATCAAATCTACCCTTCTCAAAATATCACTATTTTAATTTTTTCATATTTTGGCTGTTGATATTTTTATTGAACACCTTTTAATTATTAATTACTCATTTCACTCCTACAACAATCTCATGAGGCAGAAATTATCTTTATTTTATGGAAAAGGAGACCATTGTAAAGAAAGCAAGATACATGTCTAGATTCACACAGCTGGCATGGCAGAGCTGGATTGAAACATGGAACACAGGGAAAGTGAATCTATTTATTCTATGATGGGTGACCATCAGTTCCACAATAAGTGTCAACTCTAAGATCTCTTTGGAGTGGTTCTTCAGAAACTAGGAATGTGTGTTTTCTGTTGAATGACCTAGATGCTGTGCCCCGAGTGTTCTGAAAAATAGTTTATACATATTACATATACTTACTCACTTGGGCTTTTTCTCATTCTCCAATAAATTTTATATGGCTAAAATATCACAGTTACCCTTTTGAAATCTCAATTCAAGTTCAATATGTAATTACCATAACAACAACTGAATGAAAAATTAATGTAAAGAGAAAATATTTTCGAGTATAAAAGGTCTTGGCTTATTTGAAGACATAATTGTTGTTTATAAGTAGCAAATGATTACTATTGCTTGCCTGATTGACTATAGGTCCGTGATATTTAAGCTAGAAGTCAATTTTTTAGTTACTTACTGGTAGGCAAAATAATTTATTTGTTGAACTAGTAAAAATTAGTCGACTTCTAACCTTGGTTGTTATGAGTCGAGTATGAAGTTTAAATCAATCTATGAGAAATAAATCAATAAAATTCTGCTGAATAAATTGCCCACCATTCTCATTAGCCTAACATTTACATATAAGGCCTATATATTATATGTCACAGGTGCTAATACATTTTTAATACTGAAAAAAAATCAATAGAATAACAGTAAATGAATTCAGTGCCTCTACTCTTTAACACTCACTTGACTAGAAACCAAAATGAATAGATTAAACTATGACATAGGTAAGTAAGGATGTCTTCCAGTAAGCATTTTCTATTTATCCTATCACATCTTCAAAAGAATCCACCAAAGGCAAAAGACTATACCTCACACATAACATCAATACTAAGTCTAAATATATATTGTATTTCAGGGGCACCTGAGTGGCTCAGTTGGTTAATTGTCCTGTCTGACTTTGATTTTTGCTCAGGTCATGGTCATGATCTCAAGGTTATAAGATTTAGCCCCACATTGGGCTTCACCCTGGGGTGAAGCCTGCTTAATATGCTCTCTCCCTCTCCCTCTGCCTCCCCCACCAAAATATATATATTTAAAATTTTAGGCTAGCCAATGAAAGTTTGAGTTATGTCCTTTGAAAATTACCCAATGTTAATTGCTGATAGAAGAAATAAAAATGATTGGATACATGGTTTAATTATAAATAACCCCAGGCAGTTCTGGAGTAATAGTACTCCTGTATCTACCCTACATTATAATAGACATTTCAATGGTTTTATTCATTTGAATATCACATTTTGTACAGAATCCTACAATGATATCTTGTTAAATAAACCAATGAAGAATAGGGATCAATCAATTTTCCAGTGGATTCTGTCAGGTAAAAATATTTCCAACAGCTATAAAACCAGATAAATAAATACTTAAACATAATCTTCCAATTTAAATAACTGTTTTATGTCATATGGTATTTCAGGACTGAGATAACATTCTGGTAGCAACAAGACAATAAAAATCACAAGTCACTGAAAATTTATAGCAACCAATTTCCTAAAGTTTTAAGAGATGAATTAAAGCAGGAACCATATGCATTTGTTAGTTTTGCAGTTGCATTTATTATTATGGGTTTAACTCAGAGTGGAAGAAAAGATCAGTAATCAAGATGATCAATGTAGGCAATGGCCATACATTTAAATAAGAGTAAGTCAGAACTTGCTTAACCGTGAACACTCTTGGCTACAATTGGACACTATTCACATCTCCCTGAGCCAGATGGTTCATGAAGAAAAGAGTATTTGATTGTCCTTTTTTCTTTTCACTGAACTTAAAAAAACTTCAAGGATAAGATCATTGTGTTTATTTTTTTTAAAGATTTTATTTATTTATTTGACAGAGAGAGAGAAATCACAAGTAGGCAGAGAGGCAGGCAGAGAGAGAGGAGGAAGCAGGCTCCCTGCTGAGCAGAGAGGCCAATGCTGGCCTCAATCCCAGGACCCTGAGATCATGACCTGAGCCAAAGGCAGAGGCTTAACCCACTGAGCCACCCAGGCGCCCCAAGGATAAGATCATTTTAATTCATCAAATGGAAAAGTTCCATGCTAGCTAAAACGTCAGTCCTTGTAAAGATTCGCTACCTATGTACCCACATTAACTTAAATGTCACTCTTGAATGAAGAAAATCGACTACATTTTAGCTGGAAAATGTAGAGAAAATGTCAGGAAAAGAGTGCCATGAGCACCAGTTGTCACTGGATGTTTCTTTCTCACAATCAAATGATATTTAGCAATAAAGTTGGGCAGAATCAAATTTAACACCTAAGAAATCAGTTTTTAAACTAAGTTAGTCAGGACTCGAAAGACAACATAAAAGAATTGGGTTAAAAGCCAACCCAACCACATCTTCTTTATCCATTCATCTGTTGATGGACATCTAGGTTCTTTCCATAGTTTGGCTATTGTGGACATTGCTGCTATAAACATTCGGGTGCACGTGCCCCTGAGGAACACTACCTTTGTGTCTTTAGGATAAATACCCAGTAGTGCGATTGCTGGGTCGTAGGGTAGCTCCATTTTCAACTTTTTGAGGAATCTCCATACTGTTTTCCAGAGTGGCTGCACCAGTTTGCATTCCCACCAACAGTGTAGGAGGGTTCCCCTTTCTCCGCAACCTCGCCAACATCTGTCATTTCCTGACTTGTTGATTTTAGCCATTCTGACTGGTGTAAGGTGGTATCTCGCTGTGGTTTTGATTTGTATTTCTCTGATGCCGAGTGATGTTGAGCACTTTCTCATGTGTCTGTTGGCCATTTGGATGTCTTCTTTGGAGAAATGTCTGTTCATGTCTTCTGCCCATTTCTTGACTGGGTTATTTGTTTTATGGGTGTTGAGTTTGAGAAGCTCTTTATAGATTTTGGATACTAGCCCTTTATCTGATATGTCATTTGCAAATATCTTCTCCCATTCTGTCAGTTGTCTTTTGGTTTTGTTGACTGTTTCCTTTGCTNGGAGGGAAAAATAATGAAACAAGATGGGATGGGGAAGGAGACAAACCATAAGAGACTTCTAATCTCATAAAACAAACTGAGGGTTACTGGGGGGTGGGAGGGTAGGGATAGGGTGGATGGGTTATGGACATTGGGGAGGGTTTGTGCTTTGGTGAGGGCTGTGAAAGATGTAAGCCTGATGATTCACAGACCTGTACCCCTTGGGCAAATAATAAAAATAAAATTAAAAAAAAAAAAAAAAAAGCCAACCCAACCACATGAAGCAATAACTTAAAGATACTGAATGCTATAATGAAGCAGATGTTCACATTTGCTTTTCTGCTTGCTTCTTTTGATAATGTAACCAAGTAATATTCCTCCTATTTTGACAAAGACCTAAAGTAAAAACCTGGGCTCAGCGTTTAGCAATGAAGATCACTTTAATGAACCCCTGCTAAATCTCCTCCTTCTAATAAGATTGTCAGAGCTTAGTTCTTGCATTTACATTTGGTCACATAATAAGAGTTTGGCTGTATCATTGCTGGAAAGGCTGACAGTGTAGGCCTGTCTAACTATCACCTCAGGAGTGGAGTCTCCATTTTGTGCACTAGTCACAGCCCCTGCAACACCTCCAAGGATACTGAAGGACCTAAGGAAAGTCCCCAAAAGAAGGGATGTTTGAGATCACGCCTACAGAAACAGAGAAGCCAGAACATAGACCCCAGCTGTGGTTCTAGTCCTCTGTCAGAATATAGACCTCCTCCCTCCTGCTTCATGAGGAATGCTGTTAGAGTCAAAGGATCCTTGAGTGATGCTCACCTGACTTTGGCAGCAATGGGGCAATGAGATGGGGTCATTCCTAGCCACCTAAATGATTAAAAAAAAAAAAAAAAGTAAACCTGAAAGTAGCTCTCTTCAGGGAGAGTCCGCTAGCATATTTGCGAAAGAACCAGTCTTTTAAATAACTTTCACTTCAGGACTGATTTGGCTAAATTGTGCTTGCTGAGGTAATACGTGGGTTTTTTCCCTGTAATAAGTTGCTATAAACTCAGGAAAATGGTTTCAGATGAGGTCCTTTATACATGATCAAGTTTCAGGAGCTTTGGACTAAGGATACCACATTAGCCATGTTGAAGAACCACAGGTTCAGTCTGGCATGAGTTAAACTGGCCTGCAGGATAGTTTTCTGGCCATCAAGGAAAACGGCAGATTTCTCTACTTGGTTCATACTGGATTATAGAATACCACATAGTGTATCATCACTACGAAGCTATCCAAAGTGATACCATCACAGTGTTTTCTCTTTGACAGTTCATATGTGTTTTCTCGTCGTACTAGGAGCAGTGTGCCTTTGCTAGGTGCAGCATCTCTGAGCAATAACAACTTCCCGAATTCTTTTGTTTTGCAACTAGTGAATTGTCTCACTCAAAACAGCCAAATTTTAAACATAGTAAAGGCCACAATAAGGCAATTAAAGAGGAAAGATAGGTCTTATTGTAATTATATACTCAGTCTTCCACAAAGAATTGAAATTCAAATTAAATTGTTTTTTAGGGGGTGGGGGAATGGGCAAAATGGGTGAAGGGGAGTGAGAGGTACAGGCTTCCAGTTATGGAATGAGTAAGTCATGATGAAACGTACAGCATGGGGAATACAGTCAGTGGTATTGTAACAGTGTTGTACGGTGACAGATAATAGCTACACTTGTGACGAGTATAGCATAATGCATAGACTTGTTGAATCTCTATGTTGTACACCCGAAACGAATTAACATTGTGTGCCAACTATACTGTAGAGGCCACTTTTAGGCAACAGGCTTGAGTAATGGAAAGTTGAGCAAGGCAAAAGGACCCACAGTGAATGCAAACAAGCTCATAAAGCACAAGGCCCTAACTGACCAGTGGGCTACTTACAACAAGGCACAGTCCCTAAGATTACTGAAAAAGGGACAATTCCAAACATCCTCATACGCCCTTATTCTCACTACCTCCTTGAGGCAGATACTCTCTCCTTTGCTGTTCTGCACACTGTGCTCCCTTGCAGTGTATTTAATAAACGTTTATCTCTTTGTTCTGTCTTGGGTGAATTCTTTCACTGCCTGCTCTGCCTTCCCCCATCCAATTGGGATGCCACACTTATTCTTTAATAAAAAATTTAAAAATAGATACATAGTCCTTTTTTTAAAGATTTTATTTATTTATTTGACACAGAGAGAGAGACCACAAGCAGGCAGAGAGGCAGGCAGAGAGAAAGGAGGAAGCAGGCTCCCTGCTGAGCAGAGAGCCTGATGTGGGGCTCAATTCCAGGACCCTGAGATCATGACCTGAGCTGAAGGCAGAGGCTTTAACCCACTGAGCCATCCAGGCGCCCCAGTAAATAGTCTTTATTCAGAAAACAAATTATTCTGTAAGCAGTGCAAGAAACTCATGCTTATGTCAACATAGAAATGAGTGCTTCATAGACTTTTCTTATTTAGTAATCTAAACACACAGTTTCTAACCTAGAAGCAAAAAGATGGCTTTAACTATTTATCTTATGGGAAAATACATGTGGTCATAGATCAGAATATGTAGTGTGTAACACTGAAAAAACTCATATTTGCTATTTGGTAAGTAATAATCAAAGGAGAATATATTTTTATTGTAAGGGTTACTATGTGAATTTTACATTTAGCTATAAGCCATTTGAATTATAATTCTCATTCAAGGTATTGTCTTTTCTATTTGATGCTTTATTTCTTCCTGTTATCTCCATCATTTGCAATAAATATATTCACCTCATGGTGAAATTGACTATTTGAAAGTAATTGTTAATAGGTGTGAAGAATTAGAAGGGAAATCTTTGAAGCCAAATATATGGAATGTTTCTCTATACTTCATAACCTGTGAGAATAT
Organism: Ailurus styani; assembly: GCA_002007465.1. NCBI lineage: Eukaryota > Metazoa > Chordata > Mammalia > Carnivora > Ailuridae > Ailurus > Ailurus styani. The sequence goes on along the minus strand of LNAC01000090.1, from coordinate 788,304 downwards.
ATTACTGAGCAATACTAACTATGTATATAAAATATCAAAATAGCCACTAAGATTTTAATAAGATGGTGACTTTAAATTACAGAGAATTTATCTGTTTCCTTGCTTATTCTCACTTATTCTTACAGGTAAAGTCCCATTAATAAAACAGGAACATGTATAAATAAGGCATTAATTTAAAGGCAATTACTGTCATTCTGAAGCAAAAATATTCAAAAGATCCCTAAAAAGAGAGGCCCACTTTTAAAATGTAGTCATCATTTAATGGAATTCTCCTCAATTATATGATTACTATGTGACTATTGTTTTTCTTCCTCACAGTTCTGTGAGGAAAGTAATTAGCAAGTAGCTTACAACATGTATAATTTGTCATAATTATTATAGCTGCTCATTCTGCCTAAAATACTTATTGAAGAAGCAAGTAACTGATCACGGCCCAGAAAACTAAATACAGGCAAGACTGTCTAATTTGAGATTATCTACCCCTCTTCCCTTTTTTTGGCTGTCTAATTACGTGACGTTTTATGAAACAAAGGAATGGTGCTGTTTTTGTTCTATTTAAAAATAAAACTAGACTTATGAAATACAGAAGGACTCAAATGATTGTCTGAATGGAAATTTTGGATGACTAGGGCACTTCTATTCTCTATACTTTCAGTAGAAGGCTATAAATTTTTAAAGCAAAGATTGCTTGAATATTGGGCTCACTGCTTCCCTCAGCACCAATCTGGATCCGTACCCAGAGTTTTCTTTGCCTCTGAGTCTGATAACCTTGTGGAGTCTAAGACGTTCACTATAACTCAATCTGGGATAGTGCACAATCCTTGTGGTTCTTCCTACACCTTGCCTGCCCTCCCTTTGAAACCATCCCTTTATTTTAACTCTTTCAAACTCTTCTATTTTCACATCTCTTTTCTGTTTGACCCTGATTATTACAGTTCTTATGTATTTCCTCAGGAAAAATTCCGCTGAAACACCAGGTGTGCATGAAAACAAAACATTTATTTAGTGCATCAATGATATTATAGCACACAAATATAATGCTCAGGCAATGTTTGAATCATTTATATATCAATGGAATGCATTTAGCAAGAAATATCTAGATAGAACTACCATCCAAACAAGTTTAGAAAGATTTCTGGCAATCATCAATATATTAAGTCTAACTTAAGTGAAGTAAATATTTTAAGTTTTTTTTTCCTACAGAATTACTGAATTGCTTCTATGGAAAGCACAAGAGAAGTTAAATATTCCACTTCAAAATATTTTCACGAACACAGTGTATTTTTACAGATGCATACATCAAGAGAGATATTTACCTTTGCACCAGTTTCTCCTTTCCTGCCTTCAAAACCTTGCTCTCCCTGTAGAGGAGGAATAGGATTTATATATAATAATAGGATCACTACTTTTAACACACACAATTATTACAATAATAACGATCTTTCCAATAACGGAACATCAATAATTATAAATAAAAACCATTCCTAATAATGTAAACTTTAAACCAATATTAAGTTGGATGAAATTTAAATATTCCTGACGATTAAAGGGCACAAGCTGCAGCTTCATGACAGTGCTCTCAATGCAACGTAATCACCGTCTACCTGAATTTCTCAATATACGGCACCTTTCTCATAGACGTTTGAGAACTGAATGCATCAGCATAGTGCTCAGCACCAACTAAGCTAGCTGTTATTACTCTTACTTTTTCTTATTTATTTATGTTTATTGCTTTATTATATTATTACTTTTAATTATTACTATTACTATTGATTTCACTAGATCCCATAGAAACAGCCTTCTCGAGCTGACTTCTGCGGAATACCGTTCCAGGGAGAGCTCTGTGATGAACGAGTTCAGGCTTGAACGCCGAGTCCTGGCTCTGGCTCTGACGTCAGAGCCATGCATGCTCTTTACCACCCAGATCTCCTGCATCTCGGTCACAGAAAGGGGATTGGTGGCTGTAGCACTGCTGGCTTTAACCGCCATCATTATTCCAAAAGGTCTCGGTACCCTGTTCTTCAGCTAAAACCCTCTCCGGGGCGCCTGGGTGGCTCAGTGGGTTAAAGCCTCTGCCTTCGGCTCAGGTCATGATCTCAGGGTCCTGGGATCGAGGCCCGCATCGGGCTCCCTGCTCGGCGGGGAGCCTGCTTCCTCCTCTCTCTCCGCCTGCCTCTCTGCTTACTTGTAATCTCTCTCTGTGTGTCAAATAAATAAATAAAATCTTTAAAAAAAAAAAAACAACAACAAAAAAAACCCCTCTCCGATCTGACAAGCTCATTTCCCCACTGAATCTGCACGGATATTTATAGTACTGATGTTTGATTCATACATTCAAACAAATATGCACTAAATAACAAATATAGGGCAGGCACTGAAGACAACATAGCCAGCAAATGGCTGCTGGAGTGGGTCATCCTCACCCCTCCACCCACAAGATGCACTCAGCAAACGTCTCCCGAGTGCACGGAGACAGTGGATGAAGGGTTTCTTACCTACGCTTTGGGTTTTTTGTTTGTTTGTTTTTTAAGACTTTATTTATTTATTTGAGAGGGAGAGAGAGCATGAGAGGGGAGAAGATCAGAGGGAGAAGCAGACTCCCCATGGAGCTGGGAGCCCGATATGGGACTTGATCCCGGGACTCCGGGATCATGACCTGAGCCGAAGGCAGTTGCTTAACCAACTAAGCCAACCTAGGCACCTCTTATCTACGTTTTTTTCTGTAATGCTGCAACAAGGTGACACTTGATACAATTAAAATTGATGTGTGAAAAGGAATGTCAGCTTTTTACTATAAGTACAGTCTCTGTGTATATTATAAATGATATATAATCAAATGTACATGTATTTGTATACACACACATACACACATGATTAAATGATTATTTCTGATTCATCTGGCCTTAAAAAATGGTACCAGGAAAGACAATAAGTTAGTATTTGGGTCTATTTGCCACTGAATGCATGGTCTATCTTTATTCTACCGTTTTCCCTAAAATCTGAACTTCAGCTTGATCTGTTAATCCGAGCCGACATCAAGCTGCTAAACGCCCTCAGTACATCAGCCACAATGTCAGCATGATGCAGCCACCACAAACAGCTGCTGGAAAGTCCAAAACTATTTCCCAGCAGATAAATCTGCACATCCCTTGGCTTGCAACTCTGCTCACAGATGCAGCACATGCTGGAGCAATGGGTTTTGTCTGGAGCTGCTGTGAAGAAATTCAGAAGCTTGCCATTTCATCACTGCCAGTTCAGTCTTATTTTCTTATCAAGCCAAGTAACGGGAAAATTTTCAAAAGCTGTAACTATAAATAAATGCATATCTTTTTTAATGGTAATTTTTAACTACAGAGAAAAACCTAGATGTAATAGTAACTTCTGCCATCTTGTTGCTAAGACCTGTAAAACTTTCAGAGTATAGAGATGATATGGTTGGCCTGGGTGGGCATCTAATATTGCATCAATAATGCCCTCCCCTGTGGTGGGATTATCTGGGTGATACCATGACAGCTGGCCCCACCTAAAATGGCTCCCCAAACCCTCCAGGAAACTGGAATAGACCAGACTCTGTGCTTCCAGCAATGCTGGTCATACTCCTTCCCAGGAGGAGAAAGCAGCCCCAGGACAATAAAAGGGTACAAATCAAGTTCACCTTGGTAAAAAGAAAGATATCAGGCACAGAAGGAAGTAGCCTAGTCAATGCAAACATTTTTATTTATTACAAATTTGTTATTCTGACAAGGATTTTTTTAAAGAGATTAGTTGTAGCATCTTTGTAATATTTAATATTTTATGTCACTGTAACTATTATGTTTAGTCGTTCTGGGATATACAAAAAGGAAGATAAATAAGAAAGAACCAAATACAGTCAAAGGCAGCAAAAATTGTTCCACTCTTCATTTTAGACTCTTATAACAGTGAAAATATGTTCAGAGCAGCTCTGGACACTCCCAAGGCTCCCAGAAAGCGCCATCATTGACTTCTCTGGAGAAGCATACTGGTAAATCTCTCTGATAAAGCTCTCTCCTATCGTGATTCTTTTGAGAAGGGATTATTTCCATGGGATCTCTGGAAAAGCCAGTTAGTGGCTTTCTAAGAGCCTTCCATGGAATTCAGTTTCATCAAATTAATTTTCTGATCTTCACTATATTATGTGCAAATTCAATATTTAAAGATGTTAAATTCTTTACTTACATAAAACATTCAAAAACTCTTTACCTTTTGACCAGGGAAGCCTGGAGCTCCATGTAAACCATTTTCACCCTAAGAGAAGTACAGAGAATAAGTTTTATTAGCCATAAAAGCCAAATGAATAAAGAAATTTTTGCAGTTGAGTGCCTGGGTGGCTCAGTTGGTTAAGTGTCTTCAGCTCAGATCATAATTCTGGGCTCCTGGGATTGAGTCCCAGGTTGGGCTCCCTGCTCGGTGGGGAGTCTGCTCCTCCCTCTCCTTCTACCCCTCCCCAGCTCGTGTTCTCTCTCTCCCTCTCTCTGTCTTTCATGCTCTCTCAAGTAAACAAATAAAATCTTTTTTAAAAAAGAAATTTTTATAGTCTTTAAGAACTAGTTTTAGTGTTGTGGGGAAAGGTAGCCTAATGCCGAATGTCTAGCACATTCGGGGGCTTTCTATCTATCCTCCCTTATCTTACAACTGTAGGATTGGTACTTTGGTTCTATAAAATAAGAAAACAGAGTCTATGGGGTGCCGGGTGTCTCAGTGGGTTAAGTGTCTGACTCTTGGTTTCAGCTCAGGTTGTGATCCCATGGGTCATGAGATCCAGCCCTGCAATGCACTCCATGGGGGGTCTGCTTGAAGATTCTCTTCATCTGCCCCCCCCATTTTATGTGCTCCCTTCTTTCAAATAAATAAATCGAAGGAAGGAAGGAAGGGAGGGATGAAAGGATGGATGGAGGGAGGGAGGAAGGAAGGAAGGAAGGAAAGAAGGAAAGAAGAAAGAAAGGGAAGAAAACAGTGTCTGAGTCATGTTCAGAGTCACCCACCTTGTGGCACGACCTAAAATTTGAACTGAGGTCTCTCTAACTCCACAGTCCATGTTTTCCCACATGCTATTTAGTATCCCTTATTTCATTTTCTCTTTCAAATCTCTGGACATGATATTAAAGTCTGGCATAGGCTTTCTATGGGCCAGGCACTGTTCTGACAACAAATCTATTGGATAGATACTGTTACGATCATCTTACAAGAGATAATTACACAGCCAGTAGGAGATAGAAATAGAATTTGAACACATACACTTCAGCTCTGTGCACACAATCCCCTCCCTCCACTCTCTCATGGAAAAGATTTATTTCTGGCTCGTAAGTGAACTCATCTAACAACTGAATATGTTTATATATCTATTAGAGATATATATCATATCTATTATAGTGACAGACATACAGATATGTATGTAAACACACACACACATATATATGTGTATATATATATATATATATATGCTCATATCTGTTGATTGCTTTTAAATCGAAGACATACCCAGTGCCATTTTACTTGAAACAACTGCTTACAGAATTTTATTTCTTTCCATTCATCTGGTTCCTGTCTTGGGTAAAAAGGTTTTTAGCAGATGCTTATCAGTTTCCATTACTGGAATTCATGGGTCATTTCTTTGACAAGACTGCTTTGTAAACAGCACACCAGCTAGAATGAGATATTCCTGGGAGGATGTGTATATTCTCAATGGAACTTTAAGAATTTTGCTGCTTATAGGAACTGACTTTGTCTCCTGAGTTTCTAGGTTTAGACAGCTCAAAATAAATTAACAATTCCACTGATCTGTTTTGTTTCTAGAAAACATAAGTAATTTATAAGGAAACAACTTTTAAGCATTACCTAGAATGAAGTTAGATAGCAATTCTTATAATTTTTAAGTAAAATTCAAATATATGAAGAAAAAAAAATCACATCTCCAAACTTTAAAATAGCAATAATATGTTCTGTCTAAATCTAAAGGGATCATTATTATTTTATTAATTAATACATTTTGGAAATGTTTGGTCATTTTTAACAGTTATACCATTATATACAGACACACATATTATTTTAAAGACTAAGGCTGTCCTCAGATTAAATTATCTAAGCTTGGGGCGCCTGGGTGGCTCAGTGGGTTAAAGCCTCTGCCTTCGGCTCAGGTCATGGTCTCAGGGTCCTGGTATCAAGCCCTGTATCGGGCTCTCTGCCCAGTGGGGAGCCTGCTTCTTCCTCTCTCTCTCTGCCTGCCTCTCTGCCTACTTATAATCTCTCTCTCTCTCTGTCAAATAAATAAAATCTTTAAAAAAAATAAATTATCTAAGCTTTTCCACAGTATAACTGCTATCATCATAGAACATAATAAACACTAAAGGCAAAATTTTGTTGTTAAATGGGATTAAGTGTTGAGGCATCAATAAAATACAATACACTTATCTATGTAATAAATATATTTCTATTATTTAAAAAACTGTTATAGTTCTAGAACCCAGGCATTACACAAATACATGAGAAACTTCCCGTTTCATTTATCTAAGTGATAGTAAAAGCACATTAAGTATTTGATGCCCGGGAACATTCTGTGGAAATTGAGCTTCTGTTACTCATCATAGAAGTATGTCCACTTGTCCATAAGGAGCAGAATTATTTTCATCAGTCAGTCTAATATAATGTTTTATATCATATTACAAGTTACACAAGATAACAAGATATGGCATGTAATCCAGTAAAGTACACTGATACAGTATACAATGCCAAAAATACTTTTGGGGGAAAAAAGTAGTGATGGTATCTCTTTCTCTTTTTCTTTGCTGACAGCCCACTCCTATGTACTATGTGCTCCAAGTTCTGGCACCTCAAGCCCCCCTTCTGGCATGTGTCAGGTTAGGGTTACACCCAGAAACACCACTCACTGGGAACCACAAATCTCTAAAGCTGTGATATTAAGAATGTTTTTCTCTCTTTAATGGACACAGGTTTCACGATTATTGCAATTAAAATGTTCATTTTCCTATGGCCAGTGTTCATTGGTTCCCATTCTTTCCTGACTAGGAACCGGTTTTGTAAACATAATCCTAAACTCCCAGATAACCCAATGGATACCACTGATTACACTCACAGGAAGAAGTCAGCTTCACACACTAGCAAGAGGAAGATTTTGAGATTCTGAGTGGACGCTATTGAAGCTTAAAGTTGGCAACACTCGTATTCAGAACCCTTTTTATTTTTTTCTCACTGATTTTCTTGAAGTGATCAGAGATGTCCTACTTAGGAACTTTTAATAATTTTAAACCATTTGTCATTTTTCTAATACCTAAGGGATAAATTAGCATATCTGTTTTTGTCCCTATCTCAAAAAAAAAAAAAAAAAGATCTGTTAAGTAGTGTAAAAACTAAAGATGAAAATAGCCTTAGGGCGCCTGGGTGGCTCAGTGGGTTAAAGCCTCTGCTTTCGGCTCAGGTCATGATCTCAGGGTCCTGGGATCGAGGCCCCGCATCGGGCTCTCTGCTCAGCAGGGAGCCTGCTTCCTCCTCTCCCTGTCTCTCTGCCTGCCTCTCTGCCTACTTGTAATCTCTCTCTCTGTGTCAAATAAATAAATAAAATCTTTAAAAAAAAAAGAAAAAAAGAAAATAGCCTTAAAGAGTGAATTTTTATTTAAAAGATCATGGATAACGACATTCCCGTCAGGATTTCATCCAAAACCTAATGCAGCTTGAGGTCAAATGGAATTCTACTTAGCAAATAAAGGGCCTATCTAAAATTACCAGATGGGCAGACATGGGCCGCTGTTTCTCCTTCCACACAGTCTCAGCACAAAAAAGAAATAAGAAGCTTCTCCTTTTGCTTCTGATCAATATTTTAGCCCATTATTGAAGAAAATGGCAATCAACGTTTCCCACAGCTACCATAACATTCCAAACTTGTTTCTGAGGCATATGCTTTCTGTTATAGGTTTTTCCATCAGAGGACCTGTGTCCTTTTCCTGCTACAAATTCAAGCTACAGAAGGACAAGTGAATGAATATGTGTAATACCAAGTGAAGCCAAATCTAACATTGCTGCTGATAGTGCTGTTGCCATGTTATTACTGTAATGCCTAGCCCATCTCCGACTTCACAGAGCAATCGAAAGCACCCTTTCCAGAATTCAAAGTAACCTCTTTGAGAAGGTTTTAGAAAAAAACTGAGGTGTGATTTAGGGCCAGCTGGTGGCTTTCTGAAAAACTGATCAAAGGATTTCATTTTACCTCCTTTTTATCACTGCACATTTCCCTGAAGGAAGCACAGCTAGGCATAAAAGATAAATTACTAGTTTTCCTGATTCCTTTGACATTGGAATCTATGTCTTTTCCTATTATGCAAGAAATACATGTTGTCTGAAGGACACTTGATAAGAAATCACACTCCCTGGGGCTATGTTTCCAAACCTAGTCCCAGTGAGACCCAGCAAAGAAAGGTAGATTAAATTAGGTAAATGAAAATTTGCTAAAAATTGCACCTAAGCCCAGAAAAGAGAAAGTTACATGCTATGTTGTGGTGATTATTTTTGGTTTAAAAATTTAGGCATTTACCCTCTGATTAAAAAGTCTGAAATCCTACTATATAACGCTGCTTCCATATTTAAAAATTTAATTTGGCCTATCATCTCATTTTACAGTCTGTTTTCCAGGAACTTAATCTCCTGTATGAATATAGTATACAATTGGAAATATATCAGTGTTTTCCCACTAATTAACTCATATTTATTAAGAGATTTACTTAAATTGAATGTCGAGTGAAATAGCTGGAAAAAACATCTGAAATGGAATGCCACAGTTCTAACATGATAATCAACAAAAGAGACAGCTGAAATAAAATCTAATTTTGATTTTGTGTATTGCTAACTTGACCTCTACATTTCTGACTACAGGTCTGCTTTACTCAGGACGTAATCTTCAGAAATTGAATTTTTATGGTTCTTAAATTGTTGCCACTCAAATAAATATTTCAGGCAATAAAATAGATACCTTCTATTTTTTTTTCCAGACATTTCATCCAATCTACGTCCTTTTGTTTCAGGGAGGAGTATTTTTTCTTCCTATTTTCTTGGACTTCATTCCGAGAAATAAATTGTCAAGTTTAAAAGTATATACTGCATAGGGTTTCAAGCTTCAAGCTTTTTGAATTTTTTGTATTTGTTGGATCCTTAATGAAGCAGACACATGTGTATACATTATCATATTAATGTTCAGGATAAGTCAAATTTATAATATTCTTAACCATAAGATGAATGAACCTGTTACTTTTTATTACTTATTCTTATGGGTCATTTCAAAGAAGGGAAAACTAGCCCACAAAAGGTAATATATGGTGGATACATGTCTTAATCATAGTAATGTAAACATGGGGAGATAGCAGTAGCTGAATCCAACATCTACTGTCTCAAAAACTACCAACCTGAGTGTACATATGTGAGTACACAAGCATATGCAAGTGCACATACCTAGAAAATAAGCAGGATGGGTAGTCTTAAATACAGGAACAAGAATAAATTCATATATTTATATCCACCATCTCCGTTAAAGAATTTGTTGAGGAACTGATGTTACTGAAATCTTCTTAAAGTCAGGCACTTTTGCTGTTTAATTTGTATTTTGGAGAGCAGAACAAAAAAATTCTACATGTGGGTACTGCAAAAATGCTTTCTGAACTCAAATTAACTTTCCCCAAATTTCTGTCCATTAGTTTTATTTCACAAAGGAAAAATATCTTACGGGTCTTATAAATGAAATCCCTCTGTGTCAATATCAAGCCTATTCAGCAAATCAATAATTTTTCAATGATAGTTGGAGTCCTTTAATATGTTAGTCACTGTTTTCTGGGGCACACACTGGTCACACAATGTATCTTTCAAAATGTGGCACTCAGAGTTGAGCACATCACTCCAGAGATGGTCTCACCACACAGAAGAGAGAACAGAAATGTCATACACACAAACACACCTTGTTCTGAATACCATCCAGTACTCCTATTAATACAACTTGATTTTTTAAAGCTAAATTGTTTATGTATATATTGAGTTTGTAGTCAATTACTACCATTAAGATTTCCTTTCAAGGGAATATATCTTACAATTCTTTAACAAAACAACTGAATGAAAATTATACTGAGTTATTCAAATTAAAAAACAAGAAAATGATTTTGAAATTATTTGGACAGGTAAACAATTCTTTCCATATATAACTGAGCCTTAGCCAGTGTCATAGAGCCTGTTATAAACCTGCACTCCTTTGTACTTGTGAGGATTTTTTTTTAAGTGGACTTGTCAAGAACAAGTGTTTTGGCTTTTCACTATATTGTGAGACTAGCTGTACGACAGTCTAAGTAAACTCGAAGCTTCATTGAAGTATTAGGGCAACAGAACACATTTAATGTGAATCATCTGAAATACCCAAACTGCAGTAACTGACATCTGAATCAAGTACTCTAACAAGTGAAAGATGATGTAAGATATAAAGAGGACAGTGTCATCAGTAAGCTCCTAATTGAAGACAGTGAGATACCAGTACGTGCAAACTATTTCCTGTCCAAAGTATTCCTCGTGATGAGTAATTTATAGTTCTGCTCTGTATCAATTACTTCTACTGGAGCTTAAATGCACTCAAGTCATTGGTTATTTATCTTTAACCCTGAGGTAAATGGTTGTGAAGATATGGAGAAAGAACATGCCTGAGTAACACTGTAAGAAAGTCAGGAGATTTTTTTCAAACCTAATTTGGACAAAGAGAGTGTGATAAACTGAAGATTTATGCCTGAGAGTGAAGAAAGGGCATAGTTTCTCCAAGAGAAAATGGGAAGCAAATTCTGGAGCTGCACACACTTTTCTCTATGAGATTTCACTCTGGGAAGCAGTATCTGTAAGCTTTGCTTGGTAGATAAGAGATTCTCCTGCCCTCCTATTTCCCTGAAGCATGCTTTTACAGAAAGTACAGGAGACTTGCATTGATGCACCACTACCTTTTCCAATTCCTCTCAGCACGGTTCTAAACGATCATCTTCAACTTCTTTTCTCTACTGGCCTGGGGCTAAGTCCACTTGAGTTCTGAATAACTCAACAAACATTTATCCAGAATCAATTGGGTGCCCTATGCTGGGTCAGGTTTGGGGGAAGGAACAAGACCTTGTTCTCCTGGAGCTCACAGTGATGACAAAGACGCAAACTATGTTGATAATGTAAATAAAGTACTACATGAGCAGAGAGAAGGGGTTATCAACCCATCTGGTGCCAAGGAGACTTTACGAAAAAGATGCAATTTTTCTTGAGCTTTGAATTTAGTAATCTGTGAAAATGCAATGATGGTGAGAGGGAAGAAAGGTACCAATCATGTAAGATCATGCTCTTGAATCTTCTACTCAGTACCTAACAGGTTCATTCAATACCCTATACTGGCCATGTCTGTCTCTCACTTGGGTAGCTAAAATCTCCTTTAGACAGAGCTGCTCTTAGAAAACTCTAATATCTGAAATTGTAGGTGTCTTTATCAAATGCCAATTACACCTTTAAATTCACTGTGGAGCATCTCAGCAATCTACACCAAGAATAAAATAATTAGCCACTAAACTATGCAGAGAAGCAGAATATGTGATCTTTTTTATGGCAATATTTTAATATTTATGTGCTAGATTCTCACAGCACGTGAAACCAAATAGGAACATTAGCAGACTAAGTTCTCAAAATCTGGCTGTTTAGCAAATAAAAGTCAAGTGCCTGGGTGCCAGATCCACTGCTTGTGTCAAGCCTGCCATCCATCTGTTGTGTTCTCTGCCAACTGCTCTACGTGGGGTGTGTGTGGAAGGCATTAGAAGGGAATAAGAAACCATTAGGAAATAAAATCAACTGCAGAGTGAGTGAGTTTCTTTTTCTTATTCCTGTCCTTCTGTTACCTCTGTCCTTCTCATGTTTCTTCTTACTTTACTGTTATACTGTGTTAAAATAATGCCTATAAATAAGACAATTAAATGAGACTTACACCATGTAAAGACAGTAATTTTTTCACTGATAATTCAAGTATCATTCTTGGAACTTTTTAGTAAGTGAAGCCAACAGTAGGTTGACAGAACTGTTTTCTTTGTAGTCATTTTCCCTATGAATATTGGTTATGACAAAAAGTTCAATCCTATGTCCAGATTCGACTCTATCTTTTTTCACTGCAGAATCTTCTGAAATACAGGAGTATACAGATGACTCTCTGTTTAAGGAGTATTTTCTCTGACATAAAGCTCGTGTTTGTTTCGTAAATCTTGATAAGTTCATAGGAAGGATATAGCCCATTGTTAGAATAAAAGTGAGCTGCCTTTTTTTTTATTCTTTTCATTTAGTGTTTTAATTCCTACAATAAGTTGTTGCATAGGAATAGGTATTTTAACTTTTTTTTAACTTGAGACAACCTCTGAAATTAATACTAATGTTTCTGAATCTCAATGGAAAATGAGGTGAAACTAGATAATATAGATGGAAAGCCAAATGACTTAAAAATTTTTTCTACCTTTTTCAATAAATGCCTGCCTATAAGTTTCTGAGTCTCTAAGGCAATACTGCTACATCTGGACCAGGGCTGTCTCAGAGTTCATTATAATTCACAACAGCTACCGGCCTTGTCTGAACTTTCAGAAATTGTAACAGCATCTGCCTTTATTTCCTGAAACTGCAGTCTTCTCATAAAATGTCTTTTTAAGGGGAAAATCGAGATTCAGAGATCACAGTCATTTCATTTTCCAACTGAAAAGAAATACAAAGGGGACAGGGAACAATGGATGTGCCCAGTTCAGTCTCGCCCTGCTGCAGACACTGGGGGCTTCAGAGCGGACGGTGAAAAGGCTGTCACACAAAGCGCCTCCGCACGAGCACAGTTAGCCCAGCTGATTTTAAGTCAGGCAACTTGGCAACAACTCTCTCATCACGTTATCAGATATACTTCATAAGTGCTGTAATGCGTATGGCTTTTTACCTCTAGAAGTTCACCTTTTTGTTTAATAAACTCATGGCGCTAAGTTAAACACTTTTGTTTTTGACCAAATGACTATACAATAAATGTGTGTGTGTGTGTGTGTGTGTGTGTATACATGGCCAAAAATATACAGTTATATATATATACTTACATTAGATATAAAAGTATACTTACATTATATATACTTTACATATAATTGTATATTTATTTATTGCATATGCCATAGAGAACATAAAGAGAATTTTCTAGGTTAGGCGCTGAGGTAAGGTAATCTGGAGTTTGTGGCCATGATTGGTCTGCCTGGAGGTGGGCAGACAAGGATCTCCAGACAGTCCAGGTATGGGAATTTTAAAAGCTTATTTCAAATACATTTTTGAATTTGGAAACCAAATAGAATCATGTTGTTTTCATAATACTTATTTTGGAAGACAAAACTAAACAAAATACTTTCGTTATGTGAAAAAAAAACATGAGGAAGATTTTTAATTGGCAGACACAATTTTCTGAGGGTGGGAGAGTCAGAAACTACAGTTGGGCAGCCTTTAAGAGGGGTCCATGGATTTAAATAAAAGAAACACAACCCCCCCACCCTGCTGCAGCAGAATTTCAGAAACCCTCTGTACAGTTCCCTCTCTAGGCAGTAGGCAAATGAATTTAAGATCAAATAAGAAAATGTCTGTGCAAAGGAAATCTGGATACTTGAGGAAATATATCCAGATGAAATGAAGATACAAGAGCTATGAACTCATATGGGTAAGATTAAAATCCTGCCTCCAACATCTGTTAGCTATGAAACTTTGGGGAAGCTTTTATTCTTTGTTTCTTAATCTGTGAAATACTTATGATAATAAATCTTACCTCAAAGATAATATGAGAAATAAATAAAATAATGTAAAGAAGTCTCTGGACAGTGTTTTAACACATAATGAAGATTAAGTGGCTGCTATTATTAATATTGTAAGAGTTTACACTCATCTATATTTCAGTTAAATAGAAAATTAATTGGTTTGCTAACATGCAAACATTACTTTGTTTTTAGAGGTCAAAATTATCTAAGTATGTGATTTTTAACATTTTCCACTAAATATATTTTTGAATAAATAATATAAATCCCCTCAAATGAGTTCTAATTTAGTCTCATAGTAAGCCTGAGTTTAGAATAATTGAATCATCAAATTGTTTTCTTTTAAAATTATATCTACCAAATAAAACAGCCCTACCCTTATCTACAGGGAATACCTCCCAAGACCTAAATCCACAGAGTACAAGCTCTATATATACTATGTTTTTTCCTATACATACATATCTGTGACAAAGCTCAATTTATAAATTAGGCTCAGTAAGAGATTAACAATAATAACTAATAATAAAATAGAACAATTAAAATAATGTCTTCTTACAAAAGTTATGTGAATAGGGTCTCTCTCTCTCAAAATATCTTACGTACTGTATTCACCCTTCTTCTTGTGATGATGTGAGATGATAAAATGCCTACAGGATGAGATAAGGGGAGTTGAATGACATAGGCATTGTGATGTAGCATTAGGATACTACTGAACTTCTGACCACATGTCAGAAGGAGGACCCTCTGTTTCCAGCTTGCAGTTGACCGCTGATATTTAGATACTACTGTATTTAGACATCAGGCACTGAGCTGCCACTTTTATGAATAATCTCATTTAATCCTCAAGACAAAACTAGAAGTAGATAAAATATAATGCCCATTCAAAAAAAAAAAAAAACTTGGAAGAGACATGCCCTAAAATTATAGACTGAGGATTTGAGCTGGGATTCAAATATAGGCAATCAAATTCTGGGTAGTTAATATCTGAATGGTACAATAATGATGGCTATCATTTACTGCATACCCACTCTGTGAGAAACAGAATTTTTTGGTGAAAGTTTTCTTAGTAAAATAAACATTTTAGGGAAAAACTGTAGGTAATTAAGCAGACAGAAAATTGGTTTTAGCATAAATTAGGCTCCATATCTATTGAACTTTCCCTATCAAATCCTTAGGATTAAGGTGACTAGGAAATAATTATTCCTGTTTTTAAAAAATATGCCCACTTCTCAAAAAACAGATCTGATACATGACATACATAAGTTAAATAGAGAATGAGGTAATTTTTTGTTTGAAATACTCAAGTAATGAACACAAGCATTCTTTGAGTGTTACGTTTGAAGGTAACACAGTGGGCAGTATTTGCCCCTAGGGTCCAAATCCTCACCCTATTTTCCCACCACATACCATGAGGATGTTGTGAGCACATGTGTGCCTGTGTGTGCATGCATGTGTGTAAATGTGCAAGCACATGTGTGTGATCTTAGGCATTAAGTGATTCAGTTCTCATGGAAATTAGACCATTCGATTTACTCATCTTGACTGCCAGTGACTTCTGTCCAATCAAGCTTACCAGAAGTTACCGGTGACTGATAACATATAACACCTGCTACACTGGCTATATAAGATAGCTTTTCTTACACGAACCCAGAACAGAAAATTTACCAAGTCTCTTCAGCAAAATCCTAGCTGTCAGAAGAGATGTAAAGGGGACAGTCACTCGCTGCCGTGTGTTGGCAGTAGAGCTTGTCATATAAGGTTAGAATGCCTAGTGCAAGTCCGTATGAGGTGATGAGTATTTGAATCACAGAAGAACATAATTAGATGCTCTAGTTCTTCATCCTCCATGAATTTACACATCCCATAAATGGATTTCATAATGTAGTGTTGTTCAGTGTCCTATTTTTCTCCTTTGTTTGGGGCCTCAACTTAAAAAATTTACTGCTATCACCTAGCCAAACTTCAACATGTAGGTTTATCTTAGAATAATAGGATTAATATGCAAATCACTTAATTTATTACGGTATCACACTGGATGTAAGTATGAAGTATAGCTAATATACAAATTCTACTCTACACTGCTCAGAATATGCTTCACTCCGTTAACATAAATCAGCTTTCTAGTTTAAATGTTAAACCTTAAAAAATTAAGAAAGCGTCACTCTGAGAATATTATACTGGAACTATGTTCAATGGCGCTTGTTCCAAGAGAGACAATTCATCTTTTTAAATTTTATCTTTTAACAGAATCCTTAAGCACTTCTAATTCCAAGGAAAAGAACCCCAGGGAATTACAAATGCTGAGAAGAGGAATCAAAGTTAAGCCTGGGTACTCTGGGAGATGCGTTCAAGTCACATGAAGCCAGTTGTGGAAGATTCAGCTCAGAATACTGAATACTTCTAGAACTAATAATTTTCTTTGGACATTTACTCAGAAAAATCAATGAAGTTATTTTCATCTTAAAACAATGCAAGTATTTTACTCCAAATATAAGAGTTCTTTACAACTATAATTTCAGAATTTTGAAGTTTGAAAAATTAAGAAAAATTGATATATCCTTATTGGAGTGAAATATTTAAAACTTATTAACTATGCCATCTGATAATATAGTAGTTTTCTTGTTATTTCCATTCTGTGTATATTCATTAGAGTTATTTTAAATAGATGGTAACCTGTGGATTATAGAAGTAAGAAAAACACTCTTCAGGAGACATTTCTGCACTCATGAATATTTCATTCCTTTAACAGCTAAATGAAGGGACAAGTTAGAAGCAGACCTGGTAACCACCAGTGACTGTGACCTTGAGGATAGGCTATGGTCAAAGAATCAAGATTCTATAGATATTGGAAAGGTGTTAGCCACTAAGGAGGATCTGTGAAGATGCATGAAACCAGGATCCAAGAGCTCAGTGTAGCCCGATACTATATTCAGCACCACTGGAAGCTGCATGAATTCTCTAACTGTCCTGCCTTCTCATAACTTATTGTGTAAAATTATATGAGTCTTATTTTACATACCACAGTAAAGAAGTCCAACTATCTATAATCTATTTTATAGTTCAAGTATTCCAGTGACCCTGTATTTGGCTTTAAAAAAGTTCCCATATTCAAAGTAATTTAAAAAAATCCCAATGATGTGAAGTCCAAACAATCATATTATTATGACATATTTTAGGAAGAGGGTAGTGGAATGAGTGTTTGGAATAGGGCAATCTTCTTAGGAGATAGATGACTGAGTAGTATTCTCTAGGGGAAAAAGCATTTTGAAGAAATTAGACTTTTGAACAAGTGTTCGAAGAAACTTTTACTTATGATGAAGAATCTGCTATTAATGTCATCAGCAAGCTTAATTAAGCAAGAGGATAGCAGCCCAAATAAACATTAATTTGCAGCAAGGTATCATCATTCAACAAGAGTTTACTGAATCTAACATTTGCACTACTACAAGTGGAGTAAGGAATTTGCTAGCTAATTCCTAAATAATTCCTTAATTATTCCTAATAGAATAAGTTTTAAAAGGAAAAAAAAAAAGGAATAATTCCTAAAAGGAAAAATGAAGCAGCAATGAAGCAGTCAGAAATCAGACACATTCAAGAAGGACTCACAAAATATCTGCCCGATAATTTCTGAACCTCCTACCACTTCAGCTTCAGTTACTTTTGTGACAACTGTGGGTTAACAACCACAAGGTCAAGGCCTACTGGATAATGAGGCACAGTGGACTGACTTGGTAATTAGAACAGCTAAAACAGCTAATGAAACCTATACCTAAACTTACTTTAATGAAGAAGAGCATTTTCTTAGCCTCCACAAGTGAAACTTTATTAATTCAGCAGTTTAAGTTATGTGTACGTACATATACACACACATTTATGTATCATGAAAATAAGGACAAGCTAATTACAGTTTATATTTACAAATATAACAATTTTTAAAGTTTCTACAAAAACTGAACTGAAATCTATGGAGTGAATAAGTCACAGGAATAAAAGGCACAGCGTAGGGAATATGGTCAGTGATATTGTGGTAGTGTTGTATTATGACAAATGATAGCTGTACTTGTGGTGAGCACAGCACAATGTATAGAGAAGTTGAATCACTATGTTGTATACCTGAAATTAAAGTAACATTGCATGTCAACTAGGGACACCTGGGTGGCTCATTTGGCTAAGCCTCTGCCTTTGGCTCAGGTTATGATCTCAGAATCCTGAGATCGGGTCCCGCACTGGGGTCCTTGCTTGGTAGGGAGCCTGCTTCCTCCTCTGCTTACTGCTCCCCTTGTTTGTGCTCTCTCTCTCTCTCTCTCTCTCTCTCTGGCAAATAAATAAAAAAATCTTTAAGAAAAAATTGCAGGTCGATTATACCCAAATAAAAAAAATTATAAATCAAAACAAAACTGAACTTAAATAAGATGTGAACTGCAACACTAACCTCTTGTGAGTACATTTATCATATAGAATTATCTTTACAGTATTATAGTATTAGTATTACAGTATTAGAAAAGACAACATGAAAATCAACCATTCTATGAGATAAATACCATATTTTTAGCATTTTATTGATGGACTAAATATATCTCTTGTATTTTTATTTATAATATCTCATGTGGTACTGTACTTTTAAATGTTTATTTATGTCTACAGTAAAATATGTATTAAGAGATATTATAGCATACATAAAATAGTGACACTCAGAAGCCTTGGGCCTCTCAGAATAATGGGCAATGTTCTAGAGCAGGGGTCAGCAAGTTTTTTCTGGAAAGGACCAGACAGTAAATATTTTAGACTTTGCAGGCCATATGATTCCTGACACAATTACCTAATGCTGCCACGTGACACAAAAGCAGCGTAAGACAGTATGAAAACAAATGAGTGTGGTTGTACTCCAGCATGCTATTTACAAAACCATCAAGTTAGAGTTTCTGGCAGCCCTGCTGCAGAGTCATAGTTTGCTGCCCCCTGAGCTATCAGACTTGTTCTATATATTTTGTCCTCCTACCTGGTACGACCTTTTACAACAGCCACAAAGCTTAATCAAATAGCAAATCCACATACCTTTTCCCCAGGAGCACCAAATTCACCTTTCATACCAACTGAACCCTAAAATATAGAAATGGTTTTAGGAGGTTTTTTTTCAAAGGTGTATTAAGTGCTAATGTCAAAGAGAATCTACCATTTCACAGATAAGCTGCTTCTGCTTGTAAGAAAGTTTGTTCCCTGAGTCCCTTCCTCATATTGTCCACAAGTCATTAAATAATACTTTTGACAGTAAATTATCAAAAAGTTAATAAGTAATAAAAATGCTAATCAAAACTAAAACTACATATTCTCCACACATATATATAATTCAGCTTTGTCATTTCTTTATATTTATCAAAGATAAGGAATGATTCTATTGCTTTTATTTAACTAATACCTGATACTTTCAATTCAAGTAAGTCATGAAATTTTAGACCCTAAGGTACCCATATTTGTTTCATTAATGTGCCTAATCTTCTGTTATATCCTCTAGGAAAAATCCCACAGCTGGGCCAATCCAGTTGTTAACTTCCCTGCTTCTCCACCTAAATGGGAAAAAATATTCTCAATGAAGCTGATGTGTTATATATATATCTGCCTTAATGGTTCTACCAAAAACTCATTCTAATAAATATATCCTTGAAATGGTAGAAAATAATATCAACTTTTTGAATGAGTTTCACTAATGTGTGGTAGACACTAAGAAATGTATCAGAACTTTATGAATATAATAATGCCATTATTACACTGATACTGCATGTTCATTTTGGACTTAAGGTACACAAGTAAATTTCAACTTGATGTTCCTATAGATTATATTAGGCTGGGTAAAACTGATATAAAAATAAAATGGATACAAAAATGGATACAAAACAAAATAAAATATATTCAGCATTAGATTAGAAATGATAAAGAAATATTATTTATTTCTTATACTGACACAGAAAGTCAGAAGTTAATATTAAATTCTACCTCTAAGTGCTTACTACTAAGGGAAAATACTACTTCTTTCAAAAAAATTGAGAACATACTTTGATTCTATTACTTTTTATTGGTGTGGTATGGCTACAGAATGAGCATATGAGTAATGTCAGATTGAAAAGAAAATAAAGAGAAACTCACCAGTAATCCCTGAGTTAACACATTAGACTATTCAAAATGGAAACTTCGATATACTGAGATGTGAAGGAGGGGGTAGTGGGAAGGAATCAATATAAAAGTTTCTGACTAAAGAGGTGAGTTAACCTATTCCATTTTAAATTGTTTTGATTTTCTCTAGAAGTATGTCAGCAAAGCAATCATTTCATAAAGCCTATACTTTTTGGGACATTAACTAGATATGTGGAAGATAATAATTCAGACATAAACTGGAAAATTATTCCCCATATAGAGCTCAGACCTTAGGTTCAGGGATATTGAAATTGAGCTCCTATTTTATGAAACTCTGACAGAATTTCAACTTTGAAGTGGGTACGTGTATTAGCCAGGGTCTTAAAGAACTGAGAAAGTTATGTGGTTGCTATGTAATTAGGTTGCTAACTAAATTCACTAAAAAAAAGTGGCAGTGGATTAAAAGATTCAGAAAATCATAATTATCAAGTCTGAATAAAAGAAAAGTATTGTTATTTAAATAAATTCATCTAGAGTTTACTCTTGGAGTTGATTAGGTGCTCTAATATAGACTACTGATCACATCTAGGTGTTCAAATCCATGCAGTGGTTGAATTTCAAAACATCTTACTCCATGAAGAGGGTCATCATTTTTATGAAAAGCAAAAAGAAAGGCAGTAAATCAGATTAATGAAGCATGGATGAGAACATAGGCAAGTAAAGATAAAAATTACATTAAGCTCAAACTCATTTTTTCCCAAATATTTCTGATTCTTCATTGCTAATTAGAAATATGAAGATAAAACTAATCAGGTCACTTTGTTTTTTAAAAGAAAAGGTGTAGTATAGAACAATAGTGAATAACAGTCCTTGATGATTTAGTATACCTAGCTCTCTCTCTGCAAATTGACTCTTTGCCCTGCTTGGCAAAGATCCCTGCACAATTAGGGCATCAAATTTATAGGTTCCAGAAACAGCTGAATTGATGATTTAGACTTTCTGTCAGGTGTGGTGTTCATTCATTCATTCAACCTATTCTGTGCTTTTCTATGTATGCTCCTCACAAAATTCCTATTCTAGTGGGGGAAATAAATAGATGCATAATGCTAACAGGTCAGGTGACACTAAAAATGCTAAGAAAGAAGATAGAAGTGGAATGAAGGGATGTTTTTATATAAAGACATCAGAATAGGCTTTTCTATTTTATTTTTTATTACTTTTTATTTTTTTAAAGATTTTATTTATTTATTTGATAGAAAGAGAGAGAATTCAAGTAGGCAGAGAGGCAGGCAGAGATAGGAGGAAGCAGGTTCCCCGCTGAGCAGGGAGCCCCATGTGGGGCTCAATCCCAGGACCCTGAGATCATGATCTGAGCTGACGCAGAGGCTTTAACCCACTGAGGCACCCAGGCACCCCTAGGCTTTTCTATTTTAAGGTGACTTCTGAGAAAGAACCTAAATGGTGTGAAGGAGAGAGCCAAGTGGCTATCTAAGGAAATCCCAGGTATATGTAACCTGGGGTTTCGTATGTAGGTTACATAGGTATACGTAAAGACCCTGGAGCAGGAATGAACAAGGGGAGAAAGTAGAACACAATATAGGGAGTGGAGAGTGGGATGGGAAGAGCTCTACACATTATGTGGAGCCATGGAGAGAGTGTCAGTGTTTATCTTGAGAGAGACAGGAAGACATGGGTGGGTTTTACCCAGGTGGGAAAGGGTTTACTCACATGATTATTCATTGTTAAATAATGTTGGGGACCGGAGACATAGATTTGAATGAAATAGTTAAATCATTAAGTGACCTTTTCAAGAAATTAACTATCAATAACTTATTAATATTCAGTACAAGTAGCATACAATAATACTTCAAGATTTTTATATACTAAAACATTTAATCAATTGCAAATTCTAAGGGATTATCTTACAAATGAAGATTAATTTGTTTTTGGCCAAGTT
Source organism: Ailurus styani (assembly GCA_002007465.1). Taxonomy (NCBI): domain Eukaryota; kingdom Metazoa; phylum Chordata; class Mammalia; order Carnivora; family Ailuridae; genus Ailurus; species Ailurus styani. Next base: position 766,395 of record LNAC01000090.1, on the reverse strand, counting down.
ACATAAGAAATTCAACTCAAACTAAAAAGAGTATTTCCACCTCTCCCTCAATATGTGAACAAGTATACTGTGGATAGGAAAGCAGAGGAAACATATGTTTTCAGTATCTATCATGTGCTGGTTTCTGGCACTATGTATCTTATATACATTTTATTGGATTCTTTCTTCACAATAAACCATTGACTAGGTATTAGTAAGGATCACTTTCAAAGCAAGTAAGAGGTGGATGGGATTCAATCTCAAGTAGCTCAGACTCCAAGGAGGTAAGCCTCCTAATATACTGTCCTACATATACTCTTCTAGATATCCTTTCTCAATCTTATAGACCAAAGGGAAAACCTTGAGAACATCTGGTTCCTTTAGTAACATTGCACTTCTGATCACTTCACAAAATTAACTATTCAATATGCCTTAGAGCAAAATGACTTTCAATCTTCAAGCTATGCAGGCATTATTTTGTGCACCTACTCTAATAATGAAAATTATACAGGAGACTTAAACACAAGGAAAGTCATCTTTATTTATTGCACATTAAAGTTGCAGGATCACACAGTACAATAAGAACAGGAACAGACTCATCATCAACTCCTTAAAATGAAACAATACATCTATGTTTATTACGAGTGCCAGAAAGTCGAACACATTCATAGCTACAGTCATCTGAAGTCATAATTACACAGCAAGTGCTATGCTGGTTTAATCAAATGCTGGTGCTTGTATTGAAAAAATAAGGTATATTGAAAAACTGAATTAAGTTTTTGTCTTGTTTTGTAGATCAATTTATTTTATCCCAGCTGTTTTTACCTTGCCACTAAAATCACTTGCAATTATGAGTTTTGTATATCTGGAATTTAAAACTGATGTTAATATTTTAGAACATATCTTAAAAGGAAGTTTTATTATTATATAATACATTGTAACCCTAAGGCACATTTTTGTATATTTTATAGATTTGAAATACAATAAATTTGCTAATAATTATTATTTTTACTAATTCCTTCCTAGTACTTTTCTACTGGTTTTCTTTCCTACAGAGGGAAGGAAGACTCCTTGAACAAATAATCACTAGATTGTAAACTCAGTGAGAGTAAGCCTAGTTTTCTCACTAGTGCTATAGTTCCAGAACTTAGCACACTTTTCGTTATAATAATAGAAACTAAATAAATAGTGGCTGATGAATTAATGAATAAAAGAAAAATGAATATTTAGATGTTAAAAGAGGCATCTACTATATGATCAAAGAGTATGGAGGAAAGAATGAGTCTTTAAATGACATATGCTCTAACAAGAGTCTTAGTGCCTAATCTTTTTAAAAAATCTTTTAAATGTAATCTAATGATTTTCTTAACATTTATTTAATGTTTTTTAAAAGAGATAGGGATATTTTAAAAATATTTTACTCTTTCTGAAACTGACATATGAAATTTCTTCCTATGCCAGTAATCTTAAATTGATAGAACTGGTAAGTCAAAGAATGGAAAAGTCAAGTTAAAAAATGGTGATGTAGAGTAGAAATGCAAGTTTTGGCAACAGACAATGTCATTTGAGAAATTTCAGATTAATAAATATTTGAGTAGTCAAAAAAATTGTGATGTGTATCACATCACAATCACCAACAGGTAAGACAGATAAGCATTTTCAAAGTACTTTGTGTCATCCTAACGATGTAGGTAGAACTGATAGATGATACGCCCTTAATTTACAGATGAGGGAAATGAAGCATGAAAAGATTGGGTGGCTTGGCCAAGCTCACACTGCTAACCTCAGAAGAGTTGGGATTAATCCAGATCTTTCTATTCAATGAGTTCTCTTAATTATGTTACCATGGACACACCATTCTACCCATGCATGGTTCTCTCAGCTTCAAAATGTGGATATAGGGCGCCTGAGTGGCTCAGTGGGTTAAAGCCTCTGCGTTCGGCTCAGGTCATGATCTCAGGGTCCTGGGATCGAGGCCCGCATCGGGCTCTCTGCTCAGCAGGGAGCCTGCTTCCTCCTCTCCCTGTCTCTCTGCCTGCCTCTCTGCCTACTTGTAATCTCTCTCTCTGCGTCAAATAAATAAATTTTTAAAAAAATGTGGATATAAATACTGGGCTGAAATTCTTTATGAAGTTATAAGGATAAAACAAGATATTTCAAGTGGAAGTGCCATGATCAAAGAACACAAATAATACTGAAGAACTTTTAGAAAATAGAGCAACCTTCAAAATCTGAACTGGACTTGACATGTCTAGGTTCCAATCCTAGCTTGACCATTCACCGTGTGGACTTGGGCAATAATTTAACCTCCCTAAACTTCAGTTTTGCCCTCTATGAAATAGTAATACCAATGCTTAACATGAAGAGTTTTAAGAATCTTCATGTCTAAATCACTCTTTCCAGTGCCTGGCACATAGTAAGTACCCAATAAATACTAGCTATTGTTATAAAGATTTATATGTTTAGTTTGAATTAAAGTAGTCTTTAGGACTAGATATTGTTTAATTATTTTAGATTTTCATATAATGGCATTAAGCAAAGCTATCCCAAGTAATTTGATTAAAAGGTCAAAAATAAATGTTCCATTATACCACAAAATTTTTCAAATACTTGCTAAGGTGCCTAAAGTTCCCCTGTAAGCTACAATGGACAGACCTTCCTTTGGGAGTCAAATGCCTATGAAGCCTTTGTTGAAGCTTGCTCTGCAACTTTGAAGGACCAGTCAATGCTCATACATCAGTCTCCTACCTTTTAAATAAGAAACCCACTTAGATTATGTTGCTAATTTAGAACCATGGGATTTCAAGTTAAGGCATGAATGAAATTCAAATCTGTTTCACCTTGGAAAGGTGAAGAAATCAACTCCTAAGCTTAGCACAAATGAGTTTATCTAGTTAGTTAACAAAAGATATGACATTAAAAAGTGGAAATGGAACACTTAAGTTTTGATATGGCAGGGAGAAGGGAAAGGCCAATCTCTAAGCATGGGATATTGCCTAAATATTCAAGAAAGGTATGCTGTTTAGGAAAAGGGTTGGGAGCTAAGGAAGAATCTTCAGTGGGGACCTATCAGCAGACAAGAGAAGTCACAAGAAAAGTAAATTATAAGCCAATATCCCTGATAAACATAGATGCAAGAATCCTCAACCAAATACTAGCAAAATGAATTCAAGAATAAAGTGAAAGCATTATCCACTAGGATCAGAACATTCCATGCAAAAGCAACAAAATATTTATTCTTCTCAAGTGCACATGGAACACTTTTTAAGATAGATCAAATGTGGGGCACCTGGGTGGCTCAGTCAGTTAAGCCTTTGGCTCAAGTCATGATACCAGGGTCCTGGGATCAAGACCCACACCAGGCTCCCTGCTCAGTGGGGAGCCTACTTCTCCCTCTCCTCCCTGCTCTTGGTCTCTCTTGCTAGCTCTGTCACTATCTTGGTCTCTCCCTCTCAAATAAATAAATAAAATCTTTAAAAAAAACCCCAAACAGATCAAACGTTAAGCCACAAAACCAATTTTAATAAATTTAAGAAACTGTTTGTATTTCCCTGATGATAAGTATTTACCCAAAGGATACAAAAATACTGGCTCAAAGAGGCTCATGCACCCCCATGTTTATAGCAGCACTATCAACAACAGCAAAATTATGAAAAGAGCCCAAAGGTCATCGAATGATGAATGGATAAAGAAGATGTGGTACACACACACACACACACACACACACACATACACACACACAAACACAGGAATATTACTCAGCCATCAGAAAGAATGAACCCTTGCCATTTGCAATGATGTGGATGGAGCTAGAGGGTATTATGCTATGTGAAACAAGTCAGTGAGAGAAAGACAAAGACTATATGATTTCACTCATATGTAGAATTTAAGAAACAAAACAGATGAACATTGGGAAGAAAAAAAAAGAGAGAAAGAAGCAAACCATAAGATACTCTTAACAACAGAGAACAAACTAAGTGTTGATGGAGGGAGGGAGGTTTGGGATGGGCTAAATGGGCTACGTCGGTGATGAGTACTAAGGAGGGCACTTGTGATAAGCATTGGATGTTATATATAAGTGATGAATCACTGAATTCTACTCCTGAACCCAATATTACCCTATAAGTTAACTAACTAGAATCTAAATAAAAACTTCAAACAAACAAAAAAAAACTTAAGAAACTGAAATCATATCAAGCATCTCTTCCAACTACAATGGTAAATATAGCATACCAAAATGTGGGATACAGCAAAAGCAATTCTACGTGGGAAGTTCATAGTGATAAGCACCTACCACAAGTAACAAGAAAAGTCTCAATAAACAACTTAACTTTACACCTCAAGGAACTAGAGGGGAAAAAATAAAAAAGAGAGAGAGAGAGAGAGAGAGAGAGAGAGACAAAAACAACAAAGCCCAAAGTTAGTAGAGGGAAAGAAATAACAAAGGGTATCATGGAAATAAATTAAATAGAGACTAAAAACATAATAGAGTTCACTGAAACTAAGAGGTCATTCTTTGAAAGAGAAACAAAATTGACAACTTTTAAGTAGACTCATCAAGAAAAAAAAAAGGACTCAAATAAAATAAAAAATGAAAAAGAAGTTAAACTGATACCACAGAAATATAAGGGATCATGAGACTACTATAAACAATGATATGTCAACAAACTGGACAACCTAGAAGAAATGGATAAATCCCTAGAAACATACCTCCTACCAAGACTGAATCATAATAAACAGAAAATCTGAGCAGACTAATTAATAATGAGATTGAGTCATTAATCAAAAATATCCCAATAAACAAAACTATAGGACCACAGAGCTTCACTGGTGAATTCTACCATATATCCAAATAAGAATTAATATCAATTCTTCTCAAACTCTTCTAAAAATAGAATAATAGAGAACTCTTCCAAATCCATTTTATGAGGCAGCATAACCCTGACATTAAAATTAGACAATATGCCACAAACAAAGAAAATTATAGTCTAATATCCCTGATGAACATAAATGAAAAAATTCTCACAAAATATTAGCAAACAGAATTCAACAATTTATTAAAAGTATTATACACCATGATCAAGTGGAATTTACTACAGGCATGCAAGGATGGTTCAATATGATATATCACATTAATGAAATGAAGGATAAAAATCATATATGATCATCTCAATAGATGTAGGAAAATAATTTGACAAAATTCAACAATCATATATGATAAAAACTCTCAACAGTGTTTAACTAATGTCTGTATATGACATGCCCAAAGCTAACATCATACTAAGTGGTGAAAAACTGAAAGTCTTTCCTCCAAGATCAGGAACAAGACAAGGATGCCCAGTCCCATCATTAGTATTCAACACAGTATTGGAAGTCTTAACAAGACAATAGGCATGAAAAAGAAAGAAAAGGCATCCAGACTGGATAAGTGAAACTGTCACTATTTGCAGATGACATGATTTTATATATAGAAAACAATAAAGATTCCATCAAAAAACTGTTAGAACTAATTAACAAACTCAGTAAGGTTGCAGAGCACAAAATTAAGACAAAAAAAACTATCGTTTCTATACACTAATAGTGAACTATCAGGAAGAGAAATTAAAAAATCTTAATTATATTTGCATTAAAAAGAATAGAATTCTATTAAAAAGAATAGAAATCTTACCAAGGAGATGAAACACATGTATGTTGAAAACAAGACATTAATAAAAGAAATTGAAGACACAAATGGAAAGATATCCTATGCTCACAGATTAGAGGAATCAATATAGTTCAAATATCCACACTACTCAAAACAATCTATAGATACAGTACAATTCCTATCAAAATGGCATTTTTCAAAGAAGTAGAAGAAATCATTCTAAAATTTGTATGGAACCACCAAAAAAAAAAACACAAAATAAACAAACAAATGAAAAAAAAAAACACAAAAAAACCAAAAACAAAAAAACAAAAAAACAAAAACAAAGAGAACCCAGTAGCCAAAGCAATCTTGAGAAAGAAGAACAAAGCTGGAGGCATCGTGCTCCCTGATTTCAAGCTATATCATAAAGCTATAGTGATTAAGACAGTAGAATATTGGCAACAAAATAGACACACAGATAATGGAACAGACTAGAGAAACAAGAATTAAACCCATGCATAAATGGTCAATTAATTTATGACAAAGAAACCAACAATATACAATGAGGAAAAGACAGTCTCTCCAATAAATGGTGTTGAGAAAACTGGACAGCCACATGCAAAAGAATAAAATTTGACCACTATCTTACATTATTTTACACAATTAATTCAAAATAGATTAAAGACCTGAATATAAGATCTGGAACTGTAAAACTCCTAGAAGAAAACATAGGCACTAGGCTTTTTGATTTTGACATAGGTCTTGGTGATCATTTTTAAATCTGACACCAAAAGGAAAAATAAATAAGTTAAACTATACCATACTAAAGAGCTTCTGCACAGCAAAGGAAACCATCAAAAAATGAAAAGATAATGTACTGAATGGAAAAAAAATGTAACTCACATATCTGATAAGGTGCTAATATACAAAATATGTAAAGAACTTACACAATTCAACCACAAAAAAATTGAAAATCCAATTAAAAAATGGGCAGTGGACCTGAATAGACATTTTTTCAAAGAAGACATAAAGATGACTAACTGGTACATGAAAAGATGCTCAACCTCATTAATTATCAAGGAAATAAATCAAAACCATAATGAGATATCACCTTACATCCATTAGAATGGCTATTATTAAAAACACAAGCAATAGCAAGTGTTCATGAGGAGAGAGAGAAACTTTCCACACTGTTGGTGGGAATGCAAATTGTACAGCCATTATGGAAAACAGTATGGAATTCTCCAAAAAATTAAAAATAAAGTATGATCCAGCACTTCCACTTTTGGGTATTTATCTGAAGAAAATAAAAACATTAACTTGAGAAGATATATGCACCTCCACATTCATTGCAGCAATATCTACAGTAGGCAAGATATGGGAACAATTTAAGTGTCCATCAATGAATTAACGGATAAAGAAAATGTAATACACATATGTGCGTGCACGCACACACACACACACACACACACACACACAGACTGGAATATTATTCAGCCATAAAAAAGAATAAATTCTTGCCATTTATGACAACATGGATGGACCTCAAGGGCATTAATAGTATGTGAAATAAGCCAGACAGTGAAAACCAATACTATATGATTTCATTTATTCATTTATATGTGGAGGAAAGAAAGAGAGGGGCGGGGAGAGAGGGAGGGAGAGGGGAAGGGAAGGGAAGGGAGGAAGAAGGGAAGGGAGGAAGAAGGGAGGGGAGGAATAAGGGAGGGGAGGGAGAAGGGAGGGAAGGAAGAGAGGGGAGGGGAGGAAGAGAGGGGAGGGGAGGGGAGGAAAAGGAGAGGAGGGAAGAGAAGGGAAAGGAAGGGAAGGGAAGGGAAGAAAAGAAAAGGAAAGGAAAGAAAAAAGAAAAGAAAAGAACAAAGGAAACCAAGCTCCTAGATATAGAGAAGAGATTGTTGGTTGCCAGAGGTAGGGAGTGGAGGTTGGAGAAATGGGTGAAGGGGGTAAAATTTTATTTAAACATAAAATAAATAGATAAATAAACAAATGATAGGGAGTTAAAAAAGAATCTTTAGTGGGGATCCGTCGGCACACAAGAGAAATAAGAGTTCGAGTACTTGGAGAACAGAATGCTAGAGAAGCATCAGGGCACAAGTAAAAAATAAACTTTCTTGCGTCACAATTTTGCTCACAATTTATAGATACAAAGATTTGGGTTTCCACATCTTTTCAAAGTTGAGTTCCAACAGGAACTCAAAAGCAGATTTATTTGAATGCTGATATAGTCTTCCTTATTTCAGCAATCAGCATTTAAATATAGTCCTTCATAGACTTTAACAGAAATGTGCATTTGTATCGGATGTAGAGATATGAGATAGATGCATTTTTAAGTCACTTTTGGACAAATCCACTTTCATCCTGACAGTGTTTTGAAGTATCTTACCGGTTCTCCTTTATCCCCTTTCTGACCAGGTGAGCCTGGAGTTCCCGGCAATCCTACTTCTCCCTGAGCAAAAATGAATTCTGTGTTATCAAACATTCTATCACATTGATCTAAAGACTAATAGTTTATAAATATGAAGTTGACAATAGTAGGATAAAGCTTCACTCTCCTCTGAGCTGATGTTGTTCCCTCTGCTAGAATGCCCTTCCCTTGCTCAGGAGGCTCCGTTCTCTCCCTCTTCCAAATGCCATTTGACATCATCTTCTCCATAAGACTTTCCATGGACTGGGGCACCTGATGCTCCTCTATGGCCCCTGCACCTTGTACTTGCCTTTCTCACGGAGCTTATGATCGAGTATTGGTTGCTAGAAGAAATGTAAGGTTCCTCTAAACTTTTGTTATCTACTCGTCCAGCCAGGAGTGAAGTGGTAGCCGAATGTGTTGTCTCTAAGGGCATGTAGTAAGTCAAATACTAGGGAACATTCTGCTCTAGGAATCAGGGCTAGTTTTTTCTTTTCCTCTTACCTTTCTTCAGGTATGGGCATAGAGGAAAACCATCAAGAAATCACTTAGTCTCCTTGTAGCACAGCCTCATGACTGCCATTAACATTCATAAAAGAAGTCTATGTAGGTCCACGGACCACTCTCCCTGACCAGGGCACCATACTGGTACAAGGGAAGCAAATTCCTTAAGTAATATTCTCTTCCTATTTCCTACAGTATCAGTACACAACATAGAAATACTATATAGAGTACCTTTGTGTACGTGTTAAAGAGCAGGCACTGTTTTCTTCAACTGTGAATTCCAGAATCGAAGCCTATTCCTGGCACATGTTAAGTACTCATTATTTGTGTGTTGTATAGGTGGGTCCCCCCTTTACCATTCTATCCATTCTAATTCACAGCCTGGAAAGAAAGTCCGATGACTCCAGAACTATCCAGAAAAAAAAAAATCCAGGAAATCCTATTCCCAATTCCCTTCTCTTAACACACACCAGTGACAGAATGGCTTATGTATTTGATTCAACTAGCACTAAAGGTCAAGACACATTCTGTGCACTGGGGCCACATCCAAGGGGCCTGGCTCACTCTGTATAGTGGCTTTTCTGTGGGCATAGATTGAAACTAGCAAACCTTGTTTGGAATGCACTGGCACCGGTCTTGAAGTTCCTGTGTTGCTGGCAGATAGGCAGACATTTTACTGGCGTGAGCGGGTAACAGTGATGACGCAGTACTTCCATAGCCATCCTGCTCTGGACACTAAAATCCAGAAAAATGATTAGGGTCAATTCCAAACATTCTAGCCTCCCAAATACTGGCTCCCACCAAACAAGGGGATGACTCAACTTGCCTGCAAGAACTGCCTTCTAATGAGCCAAAAGTTGACACTGGTATGTGAAAGTTTATAAGGCTCTGCTCTTTGACTAGGCTCCTGGTGTGTTTTATTACGCTGACAACATGCTAGAAATGCACTAAAATGTTGGTTTGTTGAGGAATTCTAAAGCTATTATAAATGACTTTATGATAAGTACAGTAATCCCAAACATTCACAATAACTGCCTTTTTATAATAAAATAGTTATACATATTACATCTGTGTACGTGTTGGCAAAAAAAAATTTAAAATAAAAGCAAGCAACGTGAACTTTTAGAACACCGTTTACCCCAACAAGATGATTGTAAAGGCATATAAAAGTAGAAAATAAATTCTTTTTACACTCCAGGATGGTATATATTTAATTAAAGTATATACTAGTCTTGGTCTACTAAAGTCCATTGTCCTTTAAAGTTACTAAAACATCTCCATTGTAACAGATAAGTGGGGAATTTTATACTTAAGCAGTGAGTTCAGAAGATGTGGGATAACATGAAGTGAAACTTAGTTACACAGGAATGAACTTTTTTCCTCTCAAAAATAAATCCAGACGGGGAGGATAAATAAATGCATCCCTTCCTCTCCACATCATTTACCAGGCTCCTCACCATGGTCTGTAACTGTGAATTTGTAATTTTATAAACTTGCAATTTCATAACTCTGAATTTGCAATTTAGGGGAAAGAATTCACACATTGCTTTGTATGCTACAAATCATATATGCTTGGAAAAGTATTGTCAGGATACAAAACTAAAAGGTTGTCAGTGGTTATTTATTATGGTGAGACTATGGTTGATAATTACTTCCTTCTTTGAATTTGGCTGTATTTTCCAAGTTTTCTATAATAAATGTACACAATTTTTTAAAAAAGATTTTATTTATTTATTTGACAGAGAGAGGCAGCACAACCAGGGGGAACACCAGCAGGGAGCACGCAGTGGGGCTCGATCCCAGGACCCTAGGATCAGGCTCCCTGCTCAGGCCCTCCCCTCTACTCCTCCCCACTGCATATGCTCTCTCTCTCTCTCTCTCAAATAAATAAAGTCTTTAAAAAAAATTCTATCACAAAGGAAAGCTATCCAGGATGGATGAAGGCTGGAAGAAGAAAATGAGTAAGAATAAGGTATGATCACATATTTAAAAATCTCTCCAACTGGAAAGTGATGATGCTACTGTCAGAACATAGTTTATGGAAAAAGTCATAAATTCTCTCTTATTTATGTTGAGTCCAAAGTGAGGACATATCATTCCCAAAGTTCAAGACAAAACATTGGGATTCAAATTGTGTAAAAAAACTATGTGAGATCATTAAGAATGGTCTCTTACTTGAAACAAATTACTCACCTGGCTTCAACAGAAGATATTCAGTGTTACCCTACATTTGTACTCTATGGACTAGGCAACTGGCATTCTATATTCTTCACAAGCCAAGAAAATTAACTTACCTTAGTATCTGATATTTCGCAACATGTTTCTTGTGCTATGAAGTTTGAGTTACAGTAGATTTTAAACTGGTGAAGCTCAATCTATTAAAAAAGTAGTAATAAGACACATCATTAGTTTTCTTGAAAGTCACATTTAGGCACTTAAGAATTGTGGTAATGTAACTGGAAAGATAAAAGAAGTTATACAAATAAATTATTGGTAGATATTTTTAATGCATTTATTTAATTTAGGACTCATGATTTTATGGACCATTTGAGAAAGAGACATGGATTCAATTATTGAAATAGATCTCTAGATTAAGGGAATCGGGTAATGAAAGCAACTGCAAATCTTTGCTACTTACTTCACACAAAAAAGAAGTGTTTAATTTCAGAGAGATATTGTCATGCATTACAAGAAAGTATGCCCACAAAATAAGAATTATTTCAAAGTAAAAAATTGTGGAGAAAAAGTAAAGTCAAATGTATGAACACATGATGGAAAAGGCTTTCTCAATAGTTCCAGAGCTCGTATCTGAGGCACTGAAACAGATGCTCACTTCTTAATAAGAAAAAAAAAGTACTTAGTTTTCATCTATATTTCATGGATTCTGTCTAATATCTATGGATTTTATATTACATTGGGATAACCCTGAGCAATACTTGCAATCTTTTTACAAAAATAAACAATTCCTTCTATCTGCTTAGCAGATTCATATTTTTTGGCATTGGAAGTGAAATAAAAAGTAGTTCAAAAAAACTACAATCATGCCTTTAAATGCAAGATCAAGCAACCATGTGAGAAATAATTGTTACAGAGTATTGAAAAAAATGTCAGTAGCACAGACATGTAAATCAGCTATTTTAAGTTACTTTGTGATCTCAAATTTAATAATTTAACTATTAATTAATCATGAAATGATGTCACATACTACATAGGTCAGAAACAACCTCTTCTCTCTACCCTCTCCTCCCACTGCATGCACTTCTCTCTCTGCCTCTCTCCATCTCTTCCTCTGTCTCCCAGTATTACAGAGCTAGATTATGTATTACTTTGATGTCAAGAAGTATGGTCTATAGAAAGATCCAACTGTTATATTACAATAATTAATCCTACCATAATGGGAAGCAGATATCTTCAGTGAATTCTGAAACTCTTCCCAACACCAAAAAAGCAAAAAAAAAAAAAAAAAAAAAAAAAAAGGGGGGGGGGCGGGGGGTGAAACCTGTAACTATTACTCTATAGTGCACTGAGATGAACAGAATCAATTTAGCTCATAGAAAGTGTTAAGAAACATGGACATCTTCTGAATTCATGAGCAGCCTACGATTTGCAGTCAATGCAAAATTCTGAGTTAAATTAAACTTATTTATTTTCTGTAACTTTTTGTAAGGTATTTAAGTTAACTTTTGTTTATAAAATTTAAATACACTGTCTTACATAGTTGAATGAAAAACAATGTAGTAATATATCCATTATGTAGAATGAAGAATGGGAACTCTAATTAATTAATATTCTTCTTAACTAAAACTAATACAATGTCATTGTTGTTATCAAAATAGCAAATAAATATTAAAATTTGATTATGCATCATCCACTGTACTAGACCCTTTATATGAATTATTTAATTTTTTTAAAAAATTTATTTATTTATTTTTTAGAGAACTGGAAGGAAAGAGCACAAGCAGGGGGAGCAGCAGGCAGAGGGAGAAGCAGGCTCCCCACTGAGCAAGGAGAATGATGCAGGACTCGATCCCAGGACCCTAGGATCATGACCTGAGCCAAATGCAGATGCTCAACCTACTGAGCCACCCAGCCATCCTAATATAGGAGTTATTTTAGTTAACTGAAGACAGATGATCAATTTTTGATGGATTAGCAATTAATCAAGTACCATGACACTGAAACCACAATCCTGGTTTAATGATGCCTTCTTATTCATTAGTTACTCTGGAATCCTTCACTGACACAGTGCTTTATGAGGACAACGTTTGGGGCTAAGTCTATCCTGGCCCTTGTTACAGAGAATTTGTTTTAAAAAAAATCCTTTTTATCAGTTTTGTCACCTATTTCTTTCTCACAAAAGTAACTAGGTAGTATACATAAAATAAAACCCAAATATTAGAATTTTTTTCAATAACATCCATCCGGAGTAAATAAAACAATTTCACATTACAACAGATCTTATGAATCATAGAGCTTTCATGGAGATGATGAAAAATTAGTCCACTTAAACTTTTAGCAGGACCAAGAATCTTTACCAAATAACATATGTATTTTATTTGCTTAACTCAAACACTCTCATAAATAAGCTGCATCATAATATCATTTTAATTTTTTAATTTTTGTATTTTTTTCATTTATTTTTTTAAAAATTTAAATCTAGTATAGTTACACCCACCTCCCCTCTGGTAACCATCAGTTTCTTCTCTTTAGTTAAAAGCCTGTTTCTTAGTCTGTCTCTTTTTTTCTTTGTTTGTTTTGTTTCTTAAATTTTACATATGTGTGAAATCATATGGCATTTGTCTTCCTCTGACTGACTTATTTCACTTAGCATTATACTCTCTAGAACCATCCATGTTGTCGTGAATGCCAAGATTTCATTCTTTTTTATGGCTGAGTAATATATACATATATATATTTATATAAATATATATTTATATATATTTGTTGTTTTAGGAAAAATATAAGGAAATATATATATTTATATAAAGAGGGAGAATATATAGAACATATATACATTTTATTCTTAATTTCTAAGGAAACTCCATACTGTTTTTCTCAGGGGCTGCATGAGTTTGCATTTCCACAAACAGCGTACAAGCGTTCCTTTTTCTTGGCATCTTCGCCAACACATGTGGTTTCTTGTGTTTTTTATTTAGTGACTCTGACAGCTGTGAGGTGATATCTCATTGTGTTTTTTTTCATTTCCTTGATGATGAGTGATGTTGACATCTTTTCACATGTTTGTAGGGCATCTGTATGTCCTCTTTGGAGAAATGTCTGTTCACATCTGCCCATTTTTTAATTGGATTATTTATTTTTGGGTGTTGAGTTTGATAAATTCTTTATATATGTTGGATACTAACCCTTTATCATATATGTCATTTGCAAATATCTACTCCCATTCAATAGGTTGTCGTTGAGTTTTGTTGATGGTTTCCTTTGCTGTGCAGAAGTTTTTGTTTGTTCATTTGTTTTTTGATGAAATCCCAATAGTTTATTTTTGCTTCTGTTTCCCTTGCTTCAGAAGACCTATCTAGAAAAAAAGTTGGTACAGAAGACATTACCACCTGTGCTCTCTTTAAGGATTTTTATTGTTTCAGGTCTCACATTTAGGACCTAATCCATTTTTAGTTTATTTTTATGTATGGTTTAAGAAAGTAGTTCAATTTCATTCTTTTGCATGTGGTTGTCCAGTTTTCTCAACACCATTTGTTGAAGATACTTTTCCCATTGCATATTCTTGCCCCTTTGTTGAAGATTAATTGACCATGTAATTGTGGATTTATTTCTGGGCTTTTTATTCTATTCTATTGATCTAAGTGTCTATTTTTCTGCCAGCACCAAACTATTTTGATTACTACAGCTTTGTAGTATATCTTGAAATCTGGGATTGTGATAACCTACAGTTTGTTCTTTTTCAAGATTGCTTTGGGTATTCAGGGACTTTTGTGTTTCCATACAGATTTTAGGATTATTTGTTCTAGTTCTATGAAGAATGCTGTTGGTATTTTGATAGGGATTCCATTAAATCTGCAGATTGCTTTAGGTAGTATGGAAGTTTTAAAAAATATGTGTTACCCCAGTCCATGAGCATGGAATATCTTTCCATTTGTTTGCATCGTCTTCAATTTCTTTCATCGATGTTTTATACTTTTCAGAGTTCAGGTCTTTCAACTCCTTGGTTAAGTTGATTCCTAGGAATTTGATTACTTTTGGTGCAATTGTAAATGGGATTGTTTTCTTAATTTCTCTGTTGGCTACTTCATTATTAACATTCAGAAATGCAATGGACTTCTATACATTGATTTTTGTATCCTGTAACTATACTAAATTCATTTATTAGTTCTAGTAGAGTTTTGGTGGAGTCTTTGGGGTTTTCTATATATAGTATCATGTCATCTGCAAATAGTAAAAGTTTTACTTCTTCCTTACCAATTTGGATGCCTTTTATTCTTTTTTCTTGTCTGATTGCTGTAGCTAAGACTTCCAGAACTATGTTGATAAAAGTGGTGAGAGTAGACAGCTTTGTGTTATTTCTGAGATTAGGGGAAAGCTCTCAGTTTTTCACCATTAAGTATATGTACAATGTTGGTTTGTTATATATGACCTTTATTATGTTGAGGTATGTTGCCTCTAATCCAACTTTGTTGAGGGTTTTTATCATGAATGGATGTTGTACTTTGTCAAATGTGTTTTCTGCTTATATTAAAATGATCATACATTTGTTATCCTTTCTCTTGTTGAGGTGATGTATCATATTGATTGATTTGCAAATATTGAACCACCCTTGCATCCCAGGAATAAATCCCATCTAATTGTGGTGAGTGATTTTGAGGCTTTTTCTACCAATGTTCATCAGAAATATTGGCCTGTAGTTCTCTTTTTAAAATTTTTTTATTTAAATTCAATTAGGCAACATATAGTACATCATTAGCTTTTGATGTAGTGTTCAATGATTCATTAATTGCATATAACACAGAGTGCTCATCACATCACCTGCCCTCCTTAATACCCATCACCCAGTTATTCTATCCCCCCACCCCCTCCTTTTCTTCAGTCCTCAGTTTGTTTCCCAGAATCAAGAGTCTTTGATGATTTGGCTCCCTCTCTGATTTCTTCCCAGTTTTACCTCACTTCCCCTGTGATCCTCTGTGCTATTCCTTATATTCCACATGTAAGTGAGGCCAAATGATAATTGTCTTTCTGTGTTTGACTTATTTCACTTAGCATAATTCCCTCTAGCTCCATCCATGTCTATGTAAATGGTAGGTATTCACCCTTTTTAATGGCTGAGTAATATTCCGTTGTATATATGAACCACATCTTCTTTATCCATTCATCTGTTGAAGGACATCTCAGCTCCTTCCACAGTTTGGTTATTATGGACATTGCTGCTATGAACATTGGGATGCATGTGCCCCCTCTTTTCACTACATCTGATCTTTGGGTAGATACCCAGTAGTGCAATTGCTGAGTCATAGGGTAGCTCTAGTATTAACTTCTTGAGGAACCTCCATATTGTTTTCCAGAGTGGCTGTACCAGCTTGCATTCCTACCAACAGTGCAAGAGGGTTCCCCTTTCTTCACATCCTCGACAACATTTGCTATTCCTTGTCTTCTTAATCTTAGCCATTCTAGCTGGTATAAGGTGGTATCCCATTGTGGTTTTGACTTGTATTTCCCTGATGACGAGTGATGTGGAGCATTTTTTCATGTATTTGTTGGCCATTTGGATGTCTTCTTTGGAGAAGTGTCTATTCATGTCTTCTGCCTATTTCTTGACTGGATTGTTTGTTTTTTGGGTGTTGAGTTTGAGAAGGTCTTTATAGATCTTAGATAACCAGCCCTTTATCTGTTATGTCATTTGTAAATATCTTCTCCCATTCTGTAGGTTGCCTTTTAGTTTTCTTGACTGTTTCCTTTGGTGTGCAGAAGCTTTTTATCTTAAAGTCCCAATAGTTCATTTTTTGCTTTTGTTTCCACTACCTTCAGAGACGTGTCTTCCAAGAAGTTGCTGCTGCTGAGGTGGAAGAGATTACTGCCCATGTTCTCCTCTAGGATTTTGATGGATTCCTGTCTAACATTTAGGTCTTTCATCCATTTTGAGTTTATCTTTGTGTGTGGTGTAAAAGAATGGTCCAATTTCATTCTTCTGCATATGGCTGTCCAATTTACCCAGCACCATTTATTGTAGAGACTATCTTTTTTCCATTGGATATTCTTTGCTGCTTTGTCAAAGATTAGTTGACCATAGAGTTGAGGGTCCATTTCTGGAAACTTATAAACTACCAAGACTGAAACAGGAAGAGGTAGAAATCTGAACAGACCAATAACCAGCAAGGAAATTCAAACAGCAATCAAAAACATCCCAAAAAACAAAATTCCAGGGCCAGATGGCTTTCCAGGGGAATTCTACCAAATATATAAAGAAGAAATAATACCTATTCTCCTGAAGATGTTTCAAAAAGTAGAAATGGAAGGAAAACTCCCAAACTCATTCTATGAGGTTAGTATTACCTCAATCTCTTTTTTTTTTATAGCATCTTTATCTGCTTTTGGCTTTAGGGTAATGCTGGTCTCATAGAATGAATTAGAAAGATTGCTTTCCTCTCGTGTTTTTTGCAATAGTTAGAGAAGAGACAATAATAACTTTTTAAATGCTTATTAGAATTCACCTGTGAAGCAGTCCAGGCCTGGACTTTGGTTCTTTGGGAGTTTCTTGATTACTGATTCAATTTCACTACTGGTTATCAGTTTACCCAAATTTTCTATTCCTACTTCAGTTTAGGGAGTTATAGGTGTCTAGGAATTTATTGATTTCTTCCAGGTTGTCCAATTTGTCGCATAACATTCTTCATAATATTCTCTTACAACCATTTGTTTTTCTGTGGTGTCAGTTTTCGTTTTTCCTCTTTCATTTAATTTTGTTTGAGTCCTCTCTCTCTCTCTCCCCCCATCTCTCTTTTTTTAATGAGTCTAGCTAGAGGTTTATCAATTCTTTTGATCTTTTCCAAGAAATAACTCCTGGTTTCATTGATCTGTTTTACTGTTTTGTTTTGTTTTTTAAGTTTCTATTTCATGTATTTCTGCTCTAATATTTATTATTTTCTTCCTTTTGCTGCTTTTCGGTTTTGTTTGTTCTTTTTCTAGCTCCTTTAGGTGTAAAGTTAGGTTTTTATTTGAGATTTTTCTTGCTTCTTGAAATAAGCATGCACTGCTATAAACTTCCCTCTTAGAACTGCTTTGCTGCATTGCAGATTCTGGACTGTTATGTTTACATTCTCATTTGTCTCCATGTATTTTTTAATTTCCTTTTTGATTTCCTGGTTGACCCATTCACTTTTCAGTAACATGTTATTTAACCTTCATGTATTTTGTTTTTCCACATTTTTTCTTGTGGTTCATTTCTAGTTTCAAAGCATTGTGGTCAGAAAAGATGCATGGTATGACTTTGATATTTTTTAATTTGTTGAGACTTGTTTTGTGGCCTAATGTGTGATCTATTTTGGAGAATGTTTCATGTGCACTTGAAAAGAATATGTATTCTGCTGTTTTAGGAAGGGAAGTTCTGAATATATCTGTTAGATTTATCAGGTCCAATATGTTATTCAAAGCCCATTTCCTTGTTAATTTTCTGTTGGGATGATCTATTCATTGATGTATGTAGGGTTTAATGTTCCCTATTATTATTGTATTACTATCAATTACTTCCTTTATGTTTGTGATAAGCTGCTTTATGTATTTGGGATCTCCCATATTGGGTGCATAAATATTTACAGTTGTTATATCTTTTTGTTGGATTGTTCTTATTCTGATTATATAGTATCCTTCTTTGTCTCTTGTTACTGTCTTTGTTTTAAAGTCTAATTTGTCTGATATAAATATTTTTTTAAAGATTTTTATTTATTTATTTCACAGCGGGAGAGAGATCACAAGGAGGCAGAGAGGCAGGCAGAGAGAGAGAGGGGGAAGCAGGCTCCCTGCCAAGCAGAGAGCCCGATGCGGGCCTCGATCCCAGGACCCTGAGATCATGACCTGGGCCGAAAGCAGAAGCTTTAACCCACTGAGCCACCCAGGCGCCCTGATATAAATATTTTTATCTTTCTTTTCACTTCTGTTTTTGTAATTCTTTTCTGTTCCTTTCTTCTCTTGCTTTATTCTCTCTCAATTTGCTGGTTTTCTTTAGTGATATACATGGATTCCTTTCTCTTTACTTTTTTGCATCTCTATTAGTGTTTTTTGATTTGTGGTTACTATTAGGCTTGTAGATAACATATTATGCATATAGCAGTCTATATT
Source organism: Ailurus styani (assembly GCA_002007465.1). Lineage (NCBI taxonomy): Eukaryota > Metazoa > Chordata > Mammalia > Carnivora > Ailuridae > Ailurus > Ailurus styani. Next base: position 747,562 of record LNAC01000090.1, on the reverse strand, counting down.
CAGTTGATGGTCATTTATGTTTGAACCCATTCTTTACTCTTTCCCCCCCCTCACATTTTAGGTATATGGTGTTATACTTTATGCATCCTTTTATTTTGTTAATCCCTTGACTGATTTTCATAGATACAATTGATTTTATTGCTCTTGCATTTTCTACTTTCCCTACTCCTACTTATGGTCTTTCCTTTCCATTCAACATTTCTAGTAGGTCTGGTTTTGCGGTCATGAATTCCTTTAACTTTTGTTTGTTTAGGAAACTCTATCTCACCCTCTATTCTGAATGGTAGCCTTGCTGGATAGTGTATTTTTGGCTGCAGGTTTTTTTCTTTCCACACTTTGAATATATATATCAAGCTCTTCTAGCCTGCAAAGTTTCTGCTGAAAAATCAGCTGACAGCCTTATGGGGTTTCCCTTGTATTCAACTGGTTTCTCTTGCTGCTTTTAAAATTCTCTCCTTATTACTACTTTTTGCCATTTTAATTACTATGTGCCTTGGTGTTGACCTCCTTGGGTTGATATTGCTGGGGGCTCTCTGTGTCTCCTTGATCTGGATTTCCATTTCCTTCCCCAGATTCAGGAAATTTTCAGCTGTTATTTCCTGTCCCTTTTCAAATAAATTTCCTGTCCCTTTTCTCTCACTCCCCTTCTGGGATCCCTATAATGTGAATCCATTATGCTTGATGTTGTTACTGAGTTCCCTAAGCCTGTTTTTTTGTTGTTGTTGTTATTATTTTTTCTCTCTCCTATTCGGTTTGATAGCTTTCCATTACTCTGTCTTCTAGGTCAGTGATCTTTTATTGTGCTTCCTCTTGTCTACAATTTATTCCATCTAGTGTACTTTTAATATAAGTTACTGAGTTCTTCATCTCTTATTGGTTCTTTTTTATGTTTTCTATCTCTTTGTTAAGAATCATACTGAGGTTTTCCACTCTTTTCTAAAGTCCAGTGAGTATCTTTATCACTATTACATTAAATTCTTTATCAGGCATGCTACTTATCTCCATTTCATTTAGGTCTCTTACTATCATTTTGTGCTGCTTTTTTATTTGGAAAATATTCCTCTGTCTCCTCATTTTAGATATGGCTTTAATTTTACCCTCACATGCAGTAAGATGTCACACTAAACTATGAAACCACTATAATACTATAATTTTTACATTGTGTCTTTTTAGAGGACACACCTAATATTTTTCAGCCCCAGGTTCTGGGCTCAATTTTTTTCTTGGGTGAGAAGTTAATGAGACACAGGACACAGCACTGAACCTTCAGAGGGCAAGCTCTGAGCCTCGACCCTGCATTTACAATAACTCATTTCTCTCTCATTGCCATCTCTTTGCAAACGTTCTGAATTTACTTCAGTATGTGCTTAGTTCTTCCAGTCTTAGAAACAGAGCCCACTTTGCTCTCACTAGTCTTATAAGAGGTTCCAATCCCAAACTCCAGTCTAAACTTTAGTATTTGCAGCAGGTGCCACTCTCTCGTACTGTTGCTAGAATTCTCTGAATTTACTCCCTATCTATACACTCTGCCTGCTGCTGAAAATACATCTCTGATGCTCTAACTGCTGGTCTCCACTTCCTCTCTCACCACTGGAGAGAGCTTTCTGAAAGGTCTGTCTAGTATTGTTGTGTTACAATTAATACTGTTATTATCATTGGCAGCCACCATTTACTAATATAGACTTTGACCCTTCCATTAGCCTTCAAGATGTCTGAGAGAAAGAGAAGCGGGTTTTGGGGGTTTTGTTTGTCTGTTTGTTTGTTTGTTTGTTTGTTTTTTCCATTCTCTTAGGCCAGGTTTGAGCAGAGTGTCTAGTCCTGAATAAATAAATGAACATACAGGGAACTAACCACATACTAGGCACTACTGCACATACTCTATATAATTGTAACTAAGTAACTCTAACAACACAATTTTTAAACTGAGGATACTGAGACACAGATAAATTAACAGCTATCAAGATAAATTAGCAGATCATTACAGTTAAGTAGATGAGCTAGGATTTACAGCCACATCTGTCTGATCCCCAAACCAGCTCACTCTCCACAATACCACGATGTCCTGCTTCGATGATTGGTTTTCCTACTCTGGCCTATTTTGCTGATCATCACTGAGCTCTAGTTATGGCATTCTCATTGATTTGTTCACTGATTCTAAGAGAAAATAGTTTAAACATATTTTATTGAATATATACTTGCACATGTACTATCTTTATCCATCTATTAATCATCTATCATGATTCCTTCCATAGGGGCATTTAGAAAAAATACACTGCCCAAATATGTATTGGTACAGAATTGCACTTTTGAAAAAAATTGAACTGTTAAGTGCATTAGCAATTTCTAATGGTGACCTGCATTCAGGTTATTTTTAGGTTATTTTTATGGGTTTTCTCATCATTCTGCCCATAAGAAAGTCTGAAGTCATGAAATTTAGAGATATCTCACTTCGTTAGGAATTTTTTTAGGATTATAGACCTTCTTCTCTAGGGAAATGAATAATAAATCTATTAACACCTGAATACCAATTATGATTTTTTTAAAGGAACTTTTTATCTGAAAGGGTATTGCTAGCCATTCGCTCTCAACCAAATGACCTACAGACACAATTAGTAGCTATGTTTCAGTCCAACAGAACCTTGAAAAACCATTATAGGCTTATAAGATGTTGGGCCGACGGGGTCCGGGGAACTGAGGAGGCCACAAGATGGCGGCTGCCCTACTGTCTCACCGCCCCGCCCCCCTCTAATCAGCTTCCACTCTCAAAAGACCGCCAAGGCCAGAGCTTCGGTGGGAAACCGAGGGCTGAACTCCATCCAATCTCCTACCAATTATGGTCATGTTCCCCTGTTCCGCCCACAGCCCATAAAAACCCGTGCGCATCCTCCCCAGGTGCAACTTCCCCGACTCCCTTCTCTCGGAGTCGCGGAACCTCGCCTGAGGGCACCTCTATTAAAAATCTCCCCTCGTGCCTATTCGTCTGGTGCTTTGTTTCATCCGCCGTTACTGGGAGGGCTACCGGGAAACCTTACATAAGAAATAGTCTGCAATACAAAACTATTGCTATTCTGAGGATGAATAAACAGCCTATTGTTCTTGAGTGGAAACATCAGATAATCTGGGACCATTTAATCTAAAGTTCATATTTTCCCAGTCTTTTCTATTCAAAATATATAAGCTTATTCAAGCTGACTTTTTGTATCACATGGTGCACTTTTACTAGAATGGTAAAAATCTTATTTTTTAAGGCATGACCTAGTTCTTTAAAATTCACAGGCTGAAGGAAATGGGTGAAAATAGAGAGAAGATAATATATGTGAAAATACAGTTGGAAATACATAGCTATGCCTTCACACATCTGATGGCTAATTTAAACAGCGTTGAGAAGGGAATGTATTACATAGTAATTAAAGAAAGAAGGTTTTAATAAGGTATCTAATTTAGAAACTTTACTAGTTCTCTTTCATAACCAACGTTAAAACTCACATCCACAGGCTTGCCATCGGAAGCTCGTGCAGTAATAACAGTCCTTCCACGAAGGTCCACAGTGTCCTTTTCATCTATATGCCGGCTTGCAATTAAATTACAATCCATATAGAGTGAAATGCCCCGGGATTGTATACTGATGCCAAGTTTATGCCACTGACGATCGAACAAAGGACGGAGTTCTCGATTTTTAAAAATGTAATTCAACACATCTCCCTCAGGAGCTCGGAACATAAATTCCACCACCTTCTTTCCACCATCAACTACTATAGAGACCTGCAAAAATGCAAATTAGCATTAAATGTTTTAAAACTAGGGCTCAAAATTACTAAAGCACACAAATTAAAAGTTAGAGATGTATGTTGTTGGTATAATTGAGGCACTTAGTAAAATGTTTTAGATGATACCTGTGTCTACCAGATTTGTTAATACAAAGGAACAGCCAATATCCAGGTATAAAAATGTTTTAAATATGGGGCATTCTGGTGACTGTAATATGTTCCTTTCTTGAGAGAACATCTGAGGGTGTATATTTATATGTATGTGTATATCTAAGTATATATATATAATTCAGTATGAGTAATTCAAGAATTAAATGTTACTTAATTTAAAAAGAATAAGAATAGGATCACTTCTCTTAGCATGGAAACTGTGATCAAGTTCTTGAAACTTTGATGATTTGCATGGTGCAGAGAAAATGCCTTTTCATAAAGGATATACTCTTTTAGCTCAGTTTATCTTTCCATCATAAAATTGTGACTGTATTAATAGATTAAAAGACCAGTGAAACAAAAAGCATCTCAATGGATATGTATAGAAATAAACACAAATGTAAGGTGCCAATAAGTAATACTGAGGTTCATCTCCCCCTCCCACCCCGCCAACAACCTGGAGTTCTTGCACGCTCATCTTTCTTCCCAATTGTCATCTTTTGCACATATTCCCGGGTTCCTTCTCCCTGTGCCCCATTTTAGGAAGCTGCCCTTTCTATGCTCCCATAGTCCCCACTCGGCTCTGAGCCTACCTCTACCACTGTACCTGTCACACTGTGATTATGCTCTAGTATATTGTTCTCCTAGATGCCATCCTCTTAAGACATGAGAAGGGTCTTTCTCTCTGAGACAGGAATTACTCTTTTAAAAATCTCTTTGTCACTAACCAAAATATAGCATGTGTTCAATAATTTTTATTGGTGGAATCAGTATTTTATCCCACCTCTTCACTCACTCCAGACTTTCAAATGAAACAATGAATGAGTTATTTTAAAATGATACATATCAGAAATGATAGGAGATAAAGAAGTTATTAGCGAGGTGGACTTAGTGTCAGTGAAGCAGTTGTGAAAGAAGAGTCATTTGAGTGTCTTTAGACAAGATATGAATCATATTACAGATCTCAGCAAGATCATCCTAACTGTGAGAATACTTACATTTCCCTATTGATTCCTCTAAAAGAAAGAGTATTCAGATACTAGATCTGCTTCCAGATTTGTGCACACCATGCAAGATTCACTTGGCATAACTACGTAGGAGAAAACTAATCAGCACAACTCTTCAGTTCTTTACCTGTGGTATATTCTGCTGGTTTAAAACCTGCCACAGAAACCATCGTTCCTTTTTGGTGCTTCTTCGTACTCGAAACGTAGCTGCTATGGCATATTCATCAGGAAGGCCTTTGGGAAATATCTTACTGGGAAAGGAAAATAAAGAATTATTGTGAGAACACTGAGGATGGTGAGGAAAGAAAATCTAAGTATGAAGTTCTTTGTAACATGATATTCTTTTCCCATCACAATAAAACAACGTCTCTAAAATGGAATTTTCTCTATAAAGTCACCATTATTAAACTAAATTTCACAATGGTCATTACTATACTGCTTTAAGTAACATTGTTCATTAAAAAGCAAAAAAAATGTTAATTCCGCTCCTGGTCTGTTTCTGGCATCTTTGCTGAGAGCCACACCGAGCTGTGAGGTTCTTCGGGGGTGTCTCTAGGAGTCAGCACCATGGCAGAAGACATCAAGTCCAAAATTAAGAACTGTCTCTTTGGACAGCTGCTTCCCCAACCAGAACCAGACCAGGAACTGCTGGCAGACCTGGACTTCCACTGCTGAGGGAGGTGATGTCTGCATGTGTGAATGGTACTGGCGTGTTTACAAGTCCTTCTGCCCCATAGCCCGAATGTCAGCCTGGGAGGACCGCGGGGCAGAAGGCACATCTCCTGGGAAGATTGGAACTGGCTCCACCTACCTCTTCTTTGTCTTCTGTCCTTCTCCCAGGGTGGTGAAGTGGAACCTGGGTACGTGGTGATCCCCATCTGGGATCCTGAATCATGGCTGAACTGATACCAAATCCTCACTGGAAAAGTGTAAGACTGTGTATGTGTGAAAGAGCTGGATGGGCGGTCAAGAAACCAGAGTGGAAGCAGTACCTTGACCAGTCAGAGTGATGGTTTTTTCCATTTTGTTTTATGTTATTAAACTGACCACATTCTCCATACCTGACAATAGAGTCAACAACTAAATAAAATAGCCTCAAGCCCCTGTATGTGCTAAAATGTATCTTATGTTCCCCTTTATTATCTACACAATTTCAAAAGATTTTCTTATGTAATTTTGAACCACATAAAATAGTATAATAAAAACTCCTGTCGGGGCACCTAGCTGGCTCAGTTGCTGAAGCCTGGGAGTCTCGATCTCAGCGCTGTGAGTCTGAGTCACATGATGGGTATAGAGCTTACTTTAAAAAATAAACAAAAACCCTGCTGTGTACTCAAATAAATAAACAGGTAGACAACAAAATAATGTGGCTTTGATGTGTGCCATTTCTCTTCGGGACCACTTATAAACCTGAAGGTGAGCACAGGTATAGTTGAGAGGTGACGCCAAAACATAAACTTCCAAATGACACTTTGAACTAGTTAGTTGCATCAAAACTCCTTTTAAAAAGGAAACTTCCGCCCACACAGCAAGTCCCCACTCCACTCCCACATGCAGTAACTTGTGTGTCCATCTTTCTTCTAATTTCCTGCCTCTTTCATCCCACTCTCCTCCACCCTCATGCTCTTAGGATCATGTCTTTATTTCAAGTGTTTTGGAATTTGGCAATACTATTTCCTGGGAGTTTGCTTCCAATCATGGCATTGAACACATCTTCGAATATGAGCTGTACATTACTGAAAAAAATTTTTGTAAGTGTCTATTATTTTTTCTATACAATCTTCTCTTATCCTCTCTTTCAGGAACTTGTTTTTTAGACAACCATTTAACACCTTATCCTAACGATCTATTCTACTATTCTACTTTCTGGGATATTTCCCTCATTTATTTTCCAATCCATCTATTCAAGACCGATTTTTGTTATTTTCTTATTACCAGGATCCTCTTTTGTTCTCTTTTAAAAAATATCCTGAATGAAATATTTTAAATACCTGAAATAATCACTTAGGTGGGTTTCTAAATGTTTTTCCTGCATCCTTGAACACCTTCACTTCATCCAGTTTCGTTTTTCCTAATTAATAGTTTGGCCTCTCTCTTCCATGCTGGAAGCTACACTCTAATTTCTGATGTTTTTTTAATAACCATATATAATTAAGGATGAAGCGCTGAACATTGATTGCAAGCTTCATGTATGTTGGCACAGTGTGCTGATGAACAACTTCACTGCATAGCATGATCAGCTGGCGGATTTCACTGAAAGTCCCTCAAATGTGAATGTAGAAAGATTAGTTCTCTAGGGACATTCAGTTTCTCCAAAGAAGAATCTTTCTATATCCCACTTGGTAAAGAGTATTTATCTGGATGCAGACATTAGTTTGGTACAGAATTTTGCTTCATCCCTCTGTTCTTGGTGCCATGCCTCTTTCCTGCCTTCACTATCCTGCTTACCTTCCATCTGGAGGCTCTCTGGCTCAATTTCTCTCCATAATAAGTCTAATAAACCTCCCACCTTTTGTCTGGTTGTATGAGGAAAAAGGAGGTACACTAGGTACACTATACCCACACACACATCCCTCACCAGCTTCTGCAGAGGCTGGTTCCCCCTAGTGATCAGTATCTCAGGTGTCCACTGAAGTCACCTGGCCCATATCTCATTAGAAACTCCAATCCAGCAATACATAGGCCCTAACATTTTCCAACTGCTTTTTGTCTTCAAAGAATGCATTGTAATCTTTCTTTCTCTTGTTCCAACTCCCTTTCTACAGTCAATTTTGCATTTTAAAGATTAAAAGTCCTTTCAAATCGGGCGCCTGAGTGGCTCAGTGGGTTAAAGCCTCTGCTTTCGGCTCAGGTCATGATCTCAGGGTCCTGGGATCAAGGCCCACATCGGGCTCCCTACTCAGCGGGGAGCCTGCTTCCCCCTCTCTCTCTCTGCCTGTCTCTCTGCCTCCTTGTGATCTCTCTCCCTCTGTGAAATAAATATAATAAAAATCTTTAAAAGTCCTTTCAAATCTTCAACTTCTCCCTCTCCAATGCCCCTTTGATCTTGGTTTACAAACATATGCATATCTTCCCCCTGCTACAAAATAGACAAAACTTCTTCCAACCTTGCTACATCATTGTATCCACCAACCTTCATCTATCCACCAACCTCCTTATATCTTACATATGAATATCTTAATATCTGCAATGTTTAGTAAGTGCCCACTTAGTCCTTAACTGTCTTGCATTCTGAAAGCATTTCCACTCAGCTAATCCACTGGCCTCTTCTCAATCCCCATTGTCTTCAATCCTTCTGAAGGTTTTAACACTGAAGATATCCTTTCCTCATTGCTGTAAACCAAGGATCACAACCACAGGCCTATAGGACCCAGCCACGAAACTGGAATGTAAGCTTCCTGAGGTTCTTTGTCTATCCTACTCACCTTCTTGTTCCCAGCATCTAGAATAGTGCCTGCACAAGGTGGGTGCTCAATAAACATTATTAAATGAATCAATTAGTGGACTGAATTCAGATATGTATTACCTAAAAAAAAAAAGAAAAAACAAAACAAAAAAACACATGGCCCTCTCAGTCTAGCTTTGGTTTTTCCATCTTGGATAGAAATATGCACTTAAGAAAATTTCACTTTCCTCCTAAGACTTTTATTAAAAACAAACAAACAAACAAAACAAAACAAAACAAACCAGGGACACCTGGGTAGCTCAATTGGTTAGGTGTCTGCCTTCTGCTCAGGTCATAATCCTGGGGTCCTGGGATTGAGCCCAGCATCAGGCTCCCTGCTCAGTGGGGAACTTCTTTCTCTCCCTCTGCCACTAACCCCTGCTTATGCTCAATCTGTCAAATAAATAAATAAAATCTTAAAACACACACACACGTGCGCGCGTGCACACACACACACACACACACACACACACAGAAAAAAAAAGCAGAAGAAGTGAGTTAATAACAGCAATGAACACCCATTCTCATGTAAAGGTCACAGACATGGACTGGGTGAAACTAAGAGCCCAACCCATCTATAGGGGGAAGCTGCTGCTTAGCTCCAGCCAATTGTTCCCTTATGGGAATGTGGGCCTAGTGTTGCCAGATGATCCCATTTATCAAGAGAAGCCAAATTGCTCAGATTTTTATCTGAAAAGTTTAGAGTTTACAGTTTGGCAATCAACTCAGATTTTTCACGAACACTGTCCAGAGCAACCCTGTGCAAACGAAACAAGAAAAAGTGACTGCTTATGTTGGCATGCTTGATGGTGTGACAAAGTAAAAAAATCATAAAAATACTTTTCTTCTCACCAGTTAGGATTTTAGACATAAAAGCACCTGTCACATCTCTTCATGAGATTGCAAGCTTTTTGAAGGCAAGGAAGCATTTCATCTATCTTTGTTTTCTTTCAAGTTCATTGCCACAAGGTCACTCTATAACTGTTTGTTAAATGAATGAGTGATCTAGCAAATGAAACAAAGACACACTTAATTTTTCTAGAATTCTTTAATATCTCATAAAACTATATAAAATTATTTTTTAATAATTTATCATCTAATTCAAAATTGAAAATATGAAAGGTTCCTTCTGTGACAAAACTAATAAACATAAATATTATGAATGTATATTACGAAAATATTATGAAATAAATTTATTTACATTTACAGAAAAACTGATTTTTTTCTTAGTCTAAGTTTATAATGGATAAAAATCCTTATAGTTACTATATTTTCCTTTCAGTAATTCTTGCTCTATTTTCAAAGCCAAAAATGATTTTGCTTGCTGAAATTGTACTTTTGAAGAAAAATTTCTCTATTTTAAAAACAGTACATTACAAAATATATCAGCTGTTATAGACAATGTTTCTTTTTTATACCACACAAGCACACTTAATGTGACACAGAATAATTTCTCTGGGTCTTGCCAAAGTTTCTATTATAAAAGATGCCATATTGGATTACTGGTCTGTTACCAGAGAGATATAATGACAGCTTGCTATGTGTAAGATATCCATGCTTGAATATTTTTGAATGGAGTGTAATTTCCTATAAGAAATTCTATCCATTGCTTATTCAGTGATATTCCCATTAAGAAAAATATTTTTGATCCTTACTTGCCAAACTAATTCATATATATATGTATGAAATACATATATATATGAAATACACATATATTATATATATATATTATATGGCTAAAAATTCTCATTGGGATATTTTCTACCTTACCTCCATTTCATACACAATATATATATTTCAATGCTGTAAATGGAAAATTCATTAACATAAATTAATACTAACCTATATTTGAAGAACTCAAAGTTTAGTGAAAATTAAGTGTAATTAATCCTTTATTTTCCATTGTCTACTTTTCTTCACTTTAATGAAAGTCACCTAAATATCCATGGATAAGTAAGAGTAGAAATATACCAAATTAACAAAATGTTCAATCTAAAATCAATTTTTTTAATGTGACTAAGTAAAAGTCACTGAGAGTCAAACTAAAGTCATTCCAAATTATCCAAAGGTGCCAAAGGAAATTTGCTGCTTGTGGAGTCCTCTTTACACTAGCCCCTGAGAGCACTAGTTCTAGATACAATCTGGAGTGTCTCTGAAGCCTCGTAATTCACATATTTTAGACTCCTTTGAACTTGTAATTTATTTTAGTGTTGAAAAAAATCTAAAATGTAGTTTTCACCTGCTCTCTGATGTTCTCTATGTATAGCAGCCCTCTGTTCAATCATGAAATGGAAAGAAACACTATTAAACTCTACAGGAAGTGGCAGAGAATCAAAAGTAGGGCTCCTTATAGTGACCAGCTATGGCAGAAGGCAATGCCCAGATCTGAGAACCAGTGAGATTTGACCCCACTAAAAAACTGATTTCATAAAGATTTTAACATTACAGTACTTCCCTCTCAGTGTTAAAATTAAGAGAGATTTAAAAATTTTCTTCTTTATATTTTCACTACTTCCTCAATTTTTACAATGAGCATAAATTGTATTCATTATCATTTTTAAAACAACACTACTATTTTTCAGGTTAGGAAAAAATAATCCTGCTCTTTAAAGTGAACTATAAATTAATCTGATATTCTTCAAGATCAGAGATGAGGGAGAATTAACAATAACAAATATTATTTTTTCTATTATGGGAGGTAAAAAGTCATAGAAGTCTATAACTCCCAATCTAAAGCTTTTAGAATGGTTCAGTCCCTGAAGAAGTAGGACGAGATGAAAGAAACTTCAAATGAAAATACATTCTACCCAATATTTTCTCCATGTACTTCAAATAGAATACCTAATTACAAAGTACTAGTACCTGTACTCATGAAGTCAGATACAAAGGAACATTTTATTAAACATGAAGGAAATCACTGTACAGGACTTTAAAAATGGGCTGTATTTGTCTACATAGCATACTGCCCACATTCTCTAGATCTTTCTCACTTGATTAATGAAGAATCATTTGCCGGTCAGAATTTACTTAAAATCTTTAAGAAATATAAATAAAATAATGATGTCTAAAATATATCTGAATTACAGGAAAGATCTTGGCATGAGATGGAAGAAACATTTAAGCATTCTGTGTATGTGTAATTGTTATTAAATAGGATTGCACATCCACTGTCTTTTGTGTACATGGTATGAATGCAGTGATTCTCCCTAACAATGAATATTTTGGCTGACAAGCCCAAACACCTAATATTCTACTATTAGAGATGTCTTCCTCTCTGGAAAATGCTTATGTTTATAAAACATAAGCTCTGTACCACTAAAATGGTCCCTAGAAACTGGTCACATATACTAACAAATTGTCTAATAATTAATTCTCACCTTGGAAAGAATAGAACAGAGATCTATGAGATTGTACTAAAGCAAGGAAGTTAACAGAGAAGACACAGAGTGGGGGAATAAATCCAGAGCAGGAAATGCCCCTAAGTTAGAAGACTGAAATGTCATTGTCCTGATCCCTGGGTAACAAAAACATCATCTTAAGACACTGGGAGTTTGAGAGGAAAGTTCCAAAAAGAAAGGTGATACTAAGAGGTGATACCTGTGCTGTCAATTCACATGCCTCATCTCTACTGGGCAACTCCACTTGGATATTAAAGGTATCTCTAATTAAACAACTGAAATACAACATTATTTAACACATCCCTTTACCAGAATCCCACATCTCCGTAAAAAGTGTGGCCATTCGCCCACATTCTCCACCCTAAAAGTCATTCTCGAATCGTACCTTCCCTTTATTTTCCTCCATCACATCTGACCATCAGCAAATCTTACTGTTTCTACCACCAAAATAGATCCTGACTCTGTCTACTTCTCTTCAGTTCCACTGTCACTCACTAGTCCAAGCTGCCACTGTCTCTCCTCAGGGCTCCTGTAATGGTTTTGTTCTTCCTCTTCCCCCTCCATTATAGGCTAGCCCTGTAGGATGCACTTTTCAAATGGAAATCAGACCACATCCCTCCTTTACTTACAGCCTTCCTACAGTGTCCTATGGTTCCTAGAATAAAACGTGTACATCCTTGATCATGGTTCTCAAGGCTTCATCTGTTCTGACCCCGGCCTTCCCTGACACGTCGTCTCCTATTCCAGTCTGTGTGGCACCCATATTCCAGGCAAAACAACCCAAACTTTGTTCCTTGAGCACACCAGGCTCATTGAGGTTTGGGGCCTTTGTACTTCTTGTTTTCTCAAAACACAGGATGGCTATTCCCAGAAATCATCATTTAAATGGCTTCTCCTCACTATTCAGGTCTTAACTCTAATGTCACTTCTTCTGGAAGGTCAATAACTGTTCTCACTTCAGTTACTACCTAACATATTACCTTGTTTCATTTTCTTCATAGGCTTATAACTACCCACATTTAAAAAAAAATGTGTTGGTTTACACATGTATTGCCTGTCTGCAACCACTAGAATGTGATTTCCATGAAAATAGGGGCTCTGTCAGAATTGTTGTTCCAAATCAACCATTAGACTAGCATCGGGCATATAGGAAGAACAAATGAAAATTTGTTCCATTCATAAACAATCCATCATAATACCTATGACCAGGCATGGTCCTGGCATGTGTCAAACACTGTACTTGCATAACACTTTAAAGTTAAGACCTTTAAGACTATGCCACATGACATTCAACAGGAAAACAGAAGGAAAAAAAATCAAACTCTATATGAGTTAAACCAGGTTAATCAAACAGTTTGATACAAAATGAGTCCACGAACAAATACAATCAGTGCTCTTACTTTCAAAAAGAAATTTTAAATCTCGACAAATTATAGCAAAATACACCAGCTGTCCCAAGAAGATTTCACCAAAAGTGTTTGGAAATGTTTCAATTGTAAGAAGCCCAACATAAGAGTTTCCTGTAGTTCTACAGTCCTAAAGATGAAGGGAACCTTTAGAGTGATTTAGATCAACCAACTCATCTCATAAATGAGAAATTAAAGCCGCAGAAGTTAACTACCATCACTCTGGCAGACAGAGGTCAAGATGGAACTTGAACTCAGGACGTCTAATTCCAAGGTCAGTTTTTTCCACTATATCAAGTTGCTTGCATCCTCTGGGTTAAGAATAAAATTTCCCTCATCATTACTGACCCAACTTAAAAGTAATGTTATGTAACTCTAGGGAAGGGGGAAAAAAACTACTTTTCTGAATACTAGGAGAGATGGGGGAATATAAATAAACATCAAATATTAATATCAACAAATGAATAGTTAAAATGTTTACAACAACGATAATATTAACAACAATAATAAATCATACTTGGGGCTCAGAGCAAAGCATTCATTATGACATTTGCATATCTTAGGTAACCAGCAGCCATAAAGGGAAGATAATTACAGTTATTTCCCTTAATCATATTTTGAGCACAGATCCGGAAGTATTGAAACCACACAGTAATATCTTTATTTTTTTAAGATTTTATTTATTTATTTGACAGAAAGAGAGAGGTCACAGGTAGGCAGGGAGGCAGGCAAAGAGAGGGGGAAGCAGGCTCCCTGTTGAGCAGAGAGCCCGATTTGGGACTCGATCCCAGGACCCTGAGATCATGACCTGAGCTGAAGGCAGAGGCTTAACCCACTGAGCCACCCAGGTGCCCCGCACACAGTAATATCTTTAAAAGAGGGCTCTGATCTGTTGGGTTTTAAGAAAGATATCCATGCTATAGAAGGTGATAACCAATCAGAGGAGTATTTTCTCTATGTTCCTTAGAGATTATTTCTTAGAAAAATTGGGATTTATCACCAAACATTTCTTTAAAAATGAGTGCAATTTTTGGGAAGTAGTAAAAATTATGAGAATAGCATATATACTAATAATTATGCAATGTGAAGAAAAGCACGACATGTTCTGATAAAGAGTACCTTAATGTTTATCCTACTGGTGAGAAAATATATCGGGATTTTAATACCTTAGAAAGAACATCTATAGAATAGTAACCTGACTAAAAAGATGAACAATTCATTAAAAAGTGAAAATAATGATCATAAATGTGGCTACTTCAAATGATTATGGAAGGAGAACCTTTAGCACTGATCCTACATTAATGCTTCCCTGCATGGGGATCAGTGTAAGCTTCTATCCTATTCATCCCCTGACGTGTGAAATCAATGTCAAACAGAGCTATACACAAAGTTAACTTAATAAAGTTGAAGTATCTGGTCTCTCAGGGACAGAAGGATGTCAGCTGAACAAATCACAGGCATTCCTGGCTGTCCAGTTAATGAGAAACCAATAAGAACTACCTTAAATGGATAAACTCTGCTTTTTCATACTCCCTTCTAGATGCGGAACACTGCAAGCATGAAAAATCATAAAACAAAAAATAATTCACTCTTTTAAAGCACATGAAAATATTTATTGATAAAGTTGTTTTATGGGGAGATGGAATCGGGGAGTGGATCTCATTTATTTTACATGACTAGGCCATGTGGTTTGTCGTCAAGAAAAATAAAGACCATAATGAAGTTCATAAATTTCTTTACTTCTTTGTATATTAATTGGTAATTTCACTCTACAGCAAGTTCAAGTTGATGTATTTGTTCAGTACTTCTAGAAGGACCATAGTTTTTAATATGGCAAGTGACATCTCTGTCTCATGTATAGAAAAAATAAAGGACAAAAACCAAATTGCAGAATAAAAGGGGACTGAGGAAGAAAAAATTGTGACTGCCAGTTTCTTTTTTGTTCTTTTACCTAACTAAATAATAAGGAATGTGAGGCAAGAAGTGAAAGGTAAAAAAAGAAGGAAATACAAAGAGTAACAAGCTTTCATAATTTCAGTGCTCATGAACGGAAAAGAGAACATAATTATTCTAGAGAAATTTCATTTTGTATATGGTGCTCCCAAAACCAAGCATGGTACATATTTATATAGGAAAGTACTTAAAAAATTTAGTTACTAATTACAACAGTTCCAGAGGTAATTCTTCTACTAGCTCATAACACAAGGCTTGAAGCAAAGCCCCTTTTTTTTTAAAAGTGCTATTTTGGTAGGGATGAAGTGAGTTTTCCGGATCATATTTAGCAAGACCAACCTTTATTTACTTTTTTGCTTTTAAAATGAAATGGCTAAATGGAAAAAAGATCTATTTTTAAGTATCAAGAACTGGCTTCCAAATTAATTCTTCCATTCTAAATAAGCATGAGGCAGAGTTTATGAAGAACTTCCGTATTTACAAGTATCAATGGGGCCTTTGACTTGCTGAATATCTTCCAGGAAGAGAAATATGATACAAGTTACATTTCCTGAGAGTGAAGTGAGAGATGCTTGGAGTTTATAGTAAGTCATTTCTTTCCCAGCTGACACCCACCATCACCTGTCATGTTACAAGCAATTTGGCTTGCGGGGCCTGGAAGGTTTGTCTGAAATGCCTTCCCCCCAAGCTGGGTGGTGATGTTTGAGTTCCACAGACAAAGACAGAAATCTTAGCCTTTTTGTGCTTGCTTGCTAGGGGGATTCAGACAGATAGATTGTTAATGGGAAAAGCTTAGATGACTCTCTGATAATCATGTGTCTGTTATGATTAGCACTTGTTCATCCTGACATTGTAAATAACTTCCCATTGAAAACAAGCCCTTCTACTATATGACACCCAGATAACGAAAATCAAGGGTGGACCAGAGAAGCCACTCTTCAGAAAGGCTTGGATACCTAATTTTTTTCAGGTGTTTCCACCCAAAAAAGAACATAATCCTGGGTCAAACTCCACCTGCAAGTGGTCCTCTGAAAACTGAAGTGTCCTTCCTGAGCCCAGGGTGCTTGGCTTCTGCCTAACGATCACTCGGACCTAATTAAAAGCTGTGATTTTCCCAGGGGCATATATTCAGCTGTTTTTTCTTTGTTTACCTGTTTCCTAGAACATAATGCTATTGCTCTCACACTTTCACTTTATTTTAAACAGTTTTACTGAGGGATAATAGTTATACTGTGGTTTCTCTTTAGATCATTGAAACTTCCACCTTTCACTTTATTTTTTAATAAACTTCAAACTCCTTCGCCTGGCGCTTACATCTGCTCAGAACAGCACCTCAGCCTCCATTTTCAGCCTCCTCCACCCCAGACACTCTTGCCACCTGTGTTCACTACCACACAGGATTTCTCACCATTCTTCAAACTGCCTTGACCTTTAAATGATACCCCAGCTACCATACACTGGCCCCCTGGGTCACCTGGAAAACCTGTATCTATCCTTTAAGCCTCTACCTTACACATCCTCTGTGAAGCTTTCCCTAGTTCCCTCAAAATGGCTTCCTCTGTACATCTCCTCATCTGTTTGTTATCTTCATCTGTACATACATCTAAAGATTGCTATTATAGTCAATAACAGCTAATTATTAACATATCTATATTCCCAGACAGAAGTAACTCAACACCAGGCGCCATGTCTTTATTTATCTTTAAATCCTCAGTCCCCAGCATGTAGTGAGTCTTCCATGTCATTTGGGAATCAAATGAAATACTTTGTGAGAATTCCTTCTTTCACTGCCATCAAAGCTGAACTGAGAAATAATAGAGACAGTATATTATAAAATATTTATTCTGTATACCTCCTAAACAAAGAGATTTTTTTTAAATATTTCATTTATTTGTTTGATAGAGAGAGGGAGAGAGCACAAGTAGGCAGAGAGGCAGGCAGAGCGAGAGGAAGAAGCAGGCTCCCCGCTGAGCAGGGAGCATGATGTGGAGCTCCATCCCAGAACCCCGGGATCATGACCTGAGCTAAAAGCAGACTCCTAGCCAACTCAGCTACCCAGGGGCCTGAAAATGGAATTTTATATTCTTATCATGGGTAAATTAGAAGAGAGATAGAAATGTAAAGATAACAGGGAGGAATACCTAGTTCATTGTCTATGAGCTTTTGAGTGCCATAGAAAAAAGAAGGCCAAGAGTTGATTGGATTGCATTTGTTAAATACACTGTGCAGTCCTGTGCCTTGGGCATGGCCTTGAGGTCCAGGGGACAGTTAGAGAGAGGATCACTGAACTCATGCCTTCTCCCTCCAGACCATACACACATACCCCACTCAGCTGTAAGCCACAGAACAACTCTGGTACCTGAGGGCTGGGGGTGAGCAGCCATGAACAGGGGTTGGCTAGGGACAATGAAGCAGCATTTTCAAGGAGAGGACTCACAGTAAAAGCGAGGGCGATTTGCCTGATCAAGGAGATTAGAATACAAGAACAAGAACGAACTTTCTTTTGGACATGAGCACATGTGCAACACTCTTGGGGCTTCCCGAAATAACAAGAGTTGTTTTTAAGAAGGGGCTGACGTTCTACAGTTATGCAGGTAGAAAGTAGGAATCATCACAATTTAGGCACGGGTGTTAATATGACACCATTTGAACCTAATACTAATGAGACCTGGAACATTTAGATTATCTGAGCCAGAATGAGATCAGCATTACATGAAAAGTATATTGAACCATAAAAAAGGAAGGAATTTTGCTTGAGGACATCAGTGAGGACTGTGTTTAGAAGGTAGTGTGTATATTAAACTTTCCAGGAAATATAAGATTTAAATCGGCAAAAATGACAGGCAGAAATATGCCAGGTAAAGAGAAACGGGTACAGAAAGGCAGTGTAGAGAAATACTACAGAGGCATTTGAGACAGGACAGTGGTCATCAGTAACTTTGAAAGAAATTTCCATAGTGTTCAAGAAGCTCTGGTGAGATGTAAGGGGGTTAAGGGATGTGTGAGGAAGAAGTAGTCAGTAACATTATTCCTCTGGGAAGTTTGGGAGTAAAAGGGATTGTCAAAGGAAAATGTTTCTAGAACAGAAAAGGATTAAGTATATATTTGTAGACTAAGAGGCCAGGATACTGTGGAGAGGAACACTGAAAACAGAAGAGCAAAGGGGATCATGGGTGGATCAAGGTATTAGAGGAGGCTGGCAGGGAGGATACTAAGAGCACAAGTGAAGGGGTTAAAACAGAAGGGTCGCCTCTAGAGAGGACAGCTGAAGCAGGGAAATTCTGAAGTAGAGAGAAGAAGTCGAGATGGTTCGAATATGAGGAATACCTTTGGTGCAAAACATCTGGCCAATTCAATCTCATATTCAACCAACCAGATGTTAATTCTACATGGCACTACCACATGTGTCCATATTAATTGAAATTTTCACTGAACTTGCGATTGCTTCTAAATTACATGGATCTAGCCATGGTGAGAGGAATTATTAAAGTCACTTATTTGAATATATTACTTTTAGCATAAAATTATAAACATTTCACCTAGTCTAGAACACATGTATTTTAGGAAATGTAAGTGTTAATTAAAATGAGGCAACAGACAAGGTATACCGAGCTTATGTGAGTCACATAAAATAACATGAGCAGCTTTTGGCTACCTTGCTTATTTTCTGATTACCCTTCATGGTTAAGTTGAAGGAATTGAAATGATAATAAATTAATAGTTTATTAGCTGACACAATTATTCTTCCTTGATTGACATACACTTCAAAGTTCATCATTGAAATTAAAATTGTATTCCACTATCTAATTCTGTGTTTGAAAATGGAGATTAGACTATCCAGTGCTATTTTACAAAACACAGAGTCTGATGAATCTACAAAAAAAACCTGTCAAGTTCTTATGAAGTTATTTTTAAGCACTAGTATAGCAAAACATCATGCATTACTATAGTCAATTCTCTGGGTAATTTACAAATTTAAGATCATGCTTAAATTTAGGTTTACAGCCATTATAAAAGCAATACATTTGCAACAACCTAAGGTTAATAGCTAATTAATCCTCACAGAATTTATATGGGTCAAATAAGATTAATGATGACTTCAAGTCCGTGCCTATATGCCTTCTTTCTTTTCTATACTCTGAAAACCTGCAATGCACACTCCACAAATACAAACTTACAACCCCCACCCAAGCAAAAGCTCTGTCTCTTACCATATTTGATTTATTGGGTAAAAAGATGAGGGAAGAGAAAAGAAAAATCAAATATATAATCTAACTGTAGATTAATCAATGCCTGTCAAATTGGCCCAAGTAATTACCAAACAGGACACTTTAATTTTATTACTTTATGATGACATTTGCATTATTATAACTTCTAAGGAGTATATTTAACTGCTACTTCACTACCCTCAAGGTAATGGGCATAAGGACATTTTAAGATAAGATAATTTCATGTAATTAGTCATAATAAAATAGGAAATAAGCCCTAAAGATATGCTGTATAACATTGTACCTATAGTCAATAACAATAATATATTGTACACTAAAAAATGTGTTAAGAGGGTAGATCTCATGTTAAATGTTCTTTCTGAAATAAAAAAAATGAAATGAAATAAAACAAAAAAATAAAATAAAATAGGTATGGATATTGTAGAATCTCTACACATATGATCAATTACTGATATTCTTTACTGTTCCCCAAACACTACTGAATTATATGAACTCTGAAGAATAAAAATCACAACTTATTTAAATTTAATGATAATATTAAATGTTTTCAAAACTGGTAAATGAAAACATTAAACAAATAACATTTCATATTATATTATATTTTAGTAGCCATTTCTATACAAAGCAATTTGTTACCAGAATGTATCAGTATCCCTAAATGTTTCAGAAAAAATAACAGATTCTTGTGATTGGTTCTTGTGATGGGGATGCGAATATTTCCATGCATTCTTAAAATATGCATAATCATTCTCTTAAAATTCTGTTATTTAATATATGTAAATTGGCTATATTATATGAATTAAAGACTTCAGTAATTGTGAACCTATCAGGCTTTTCTTTTCATTTTAAGAAATGTATGACTTGGGATGCCTGGGTGGCTCAGTCAGTTAAGCATCTGCCTTCAGCTCAGGCCATGATCTCAGGGTCCTGGGATTGAGCTCCACATGAGGCTCCCTGCTCAGCAGGAAGCCTGCTTCTCCCTCTCCTGCCCCCCCCCCCGCTGCCCTGCTTGTGTTCCCTCTCTCGCTATGTCTCTGTCTCTCTGTAAAATAAATAAATAAAATCTTAAAAAAAAAAAAAAGAATGTATGACTTAGGGTCACCTGGGTGGCTCAGTTGGTTAAGTGTCTGCCTTCAGCTCAGGTCATGATTCCAGGGTCCTGGAATTGAGTCCCACATCAGGCTCCATGCTCAGTAGGGAGCCTGCTTCTCTCTCTACTGGCTGCTTCCCCTGCTTGTGCTTTCTCTTTCTCTCTCTCCCTGACAAATAAATAAATAAAATCCTTTAAAATATATTGAAAAAAGAATGTATGACTTAATAATTCACCTCACATTTATGGTGGGCAAACTATAATTAAGGAAATACAGTGATGACATAAGAATTATGTGTAAGAGTCATTCAATCTCATATAGACAGCTGGACAACTTTTTAATTAAGTCACTTTTCCTTACATGGGAAACTTCTTCTCTACAAAATGATAGGACAGCTCATATGAAAACCCAAGGGATGCATAAATAGTCATCCTTTATAGTTTAATGGAATTGTGAAGTAATCCTCCTGAAATTAGAAGCTTCAACATCAAATTCTAATCATCATTTTGAGCCACAGAATCTAACTGAGAACCTGGAGAGGTCCCAAAGAAGAGCAATAAAAATGAAAGGTTAGAAAACCAGCCCTTCAGAAGACATAAACAGACATTTCTGCAAAGAAGACATTCAAATGGCCAACAGACACATGAAAAAGTGCTCAACATCACTCGGCATCAGAGACATACAAATCAAAACCACAGTGAGATACCACCTCACACCAGTCAGAGTGGCTAAAATTAACAAGTCAGAAAACGACAGGTGTTGGCGAGGATGTGGAGAAAGGGGAACCTTCCTACACTGTTGGTGGGAATGCAAGCTAGTGCAGCCCCTCTGGAAAACAGTATGGAGGTTCCTCAAAAAGTTGAAAATGGAGCTACGCTATGACCCAGCAATTGCACTACTTGGTATTTACCTCAAAGATACAAATGTAGTGATCTGAAGGGCTACATGCACCAAAATATTTATAGCAGCAATGTCCACAATAGCCAAACTATGGAAAGAGCCTAGATGCCCATCAACAGATGAATGGATAAAGAAGATGTGGTATATATACAATGGAATACTATGTAGCCATCAAAAAACACAAAGTCTTGCCATTTGTGAAGATGTGGATGAAACTAGAAGCTATTATGCAAAGCAAAATAAGTCAGTCAGAGAAAGACAATTATCATATGATCACTCTGATGTGAGGAATTTGAGAAACAAGACAGAGGATCATAGCGGAAGGGAGGGGAAAATAAAACAAGATGAAACCAGAGAGGGAGACAAACCATAAGAGACTCTGAATCTCAGGAAACAGAGTGTTGCTGGAGGGGAGGGTGGTAGGAGGGATGGGGTGGCTGGGTTATGGACATTGGGGAGGGTATGTGCTATGGTGACTGCTGTGAAATGTGTAAGCCTGATGATTCACAGACCTGTGCCCCTGAAAAAAATAATACATTATATATTAATATATAAAAAAAAGAAAGAAAACCAGCCCTAATGAGGGAAAAATTGAAAACCAGCCTTGTGTGGGATACTAAAGGAAGTTTAGCCTTTCTAAGAGAAGGGGTGGTAGCATTGAATCCAATGGTCAATGCTTGATGAAAGAAGGCAGCACACCTTAGTTTCTTCTTGGTCAACTCAAGAGAGAAGTGCAGTTTTTCCTTGCATCATGTGTCTCTCCAGCAGGTTCCAGAAGGCAAGACCAGACCACATTCTTTCACCATTGTAATCCCAGAGTCTCAGGGCCCAGTCCTTAGTGAGCTCACTAAGTGCTTGTTGAATAAAAAGGGAGAGCTCTAGGGACACCTGGGTGGCTCAGTTGGTTAAGTGTCTTCCTTCAGCTCAGGTCATGACCCCAGGGTCCTGAAATCGAGTCTTGCATCAGCCTCCTCACTCAGCAGGGAGACTGCTTCTCCCTCTGCCTGCCTCTCTCTGACAAATAAATAAAATCTTTAAAAAAAGGGGGGGGCTCTATACTACTCTGCATGCATGCACTACAGTGATTATTGAATGTCACCTCTTACTCACCATTTAGCAGAAACATTTCAGGAACCCCTAATACTTATACAGTAAGCTATAGCTTTTATTTGTAATTGCTATAAGACTTTAGTTGAAAAAACAAAACTTAATGACAAAATCTTTAAAAGATAACATCTAATGCTGCTGAAGATATTGGGTATTATACAGAATGGAAGGGGAAAACAATGATGAAACATAATTAGAAGTATGTATCAAGATGTCTAAAAACGAACTAGTAATTCCACTGTGAAAAATCAATCTTATGGAAATAATTCTAAACACAGAGAAAAACAACTTTCCTGCATGTTGTGGCATTATTCATAATGATAAAAATCTGGAGGTAACGTAAAGGTCCATGTAGAAAAGACATGAGCATGGGGTGAATCTTTCAACACGTGTACAGACAAGGTATAGATCATGTTACAATATACAAAGCAGCTTTTCCCCATATGTAGGATTATTTCCAAGGGAACTGTTAAGGTTCAGAGAACTTGAACAACTCCTAAAAAACACCACCAGTCTTACAAATATATAATTTGGCATTTCCTACTTATGGTGGGCTATTATGGTTTTTAAAACACATAAAATACAAATGAAAATAGTTCCTATCAGCATTTTTTTTTCCTGTGTGAAGCTGTGAAACTAAATAGCCCTTGCTTCCAGAAAGCAACCACCAATTTAATGAAAGAGAAGGAGAAAGAGAGAAGATTCTTCTTCATAGGAGATTTATTTATTTGCAACAAAAGCGAAGGGGACCATATCTGTCAGTTATGCCATTGTGTCTAGCTATACTATCCAAGCTCATAAAATCTTATTAAAGTTAATCTGTGTTGATTATCTTTTCACACATAGCCTCATTTCCCCCTCATTCTTAGGAACTGTTTCAGTTGCAAAAGATACCAGCTCACGGAAATCATCCTAAATCAGAGAGATTACAGACTGGAAACATGTATAAGCTCTCCCATCTCCCCTCTTTTTGCTAATAGGTCACAACGGTTTAATCTGCTGAACTTAATATGGCCTCAGAATCCTTCTCAACACAGTATTTCGGAGAGCCACTAGCTCTCTAGCTCTCAATCACAGAACCTAAGAAATAAGGCTCTTTACTACCTTGAATTCAATAATAAATCAGGAAATTCATCTTCCCTGCTACATTTGAAATCATATGATCTCCCATTGGCCAATCAAAAAAGAGAGTGTTGCCTCTTTAGAATCAACAGTATATGGGAATTCAACATTTATCGGCTCATAAAATATTCCACTACTAAGACATTTTTATTTCATTATTTGAGACATTTTTATTTAAAACACATTTCTATAGAAGCAACTAAAAAAAGGCAAGAACTGTACTACACCAAGAAAATAAGGTGCTCCATAGTATGTGCATATTTTGTGTACATTTTCTCTCAAAATTTCACCACTTTGCCCTGGTAATTGCCAAAACACAATTTAAAGATAATCAGACTATAATCATCTGGGATACAGCTCTCTCTCTCTCTCTCTCTCTCTCTCTCTCTCTCTCTATATATATATATATATATATATATATATGAATAATGAATTATTTCTTTTGCACAACTAAGGATACTTGGAGATACAAGAAGCCAAGGAAATCTCTATAAGATAATTCCAAAAAACTAGGTAGCATGCCACCCAGAATCTTTTAACCAATACTTTCATTTGCTATCCCAAGGACTACTGAAGAAATGGACACAACTTTAAAATAAAACCAAACATATAAAGCCCCTCAGATGTTCCCTGAGCCTGTGTCACCTTTGAGTGTATAGTAATGTCTCTAGGGACCCCGTTAAGAGTTGCCCTTGGGATTCCCACTTTAAGCCAGGCTCAAGGTGCCGAAAAGTACCTGACCAACATGCTCATTAAATCTCTCCCCTCATGAATCTCAGCTGGAAGATGACTGAACTATAAAAATCATCTCAGGCACAGAAAGAATCCTCATTTTCCATATAAAATAGCATGTGCCTTTTCCCATATTGATTCTGCAAGGCAGCTTATTTACAAACACATAAATAGCTGCAACTTTACTCCAGTCTCATTGAAAAATCAAAATGGCATCATGCAAGAGAAGCATCCTAGCATACTTGGCTCAGTGAGTGAAATGTAAATGGAGATGAGCCAAGCTACTTGACACTGGCTAGTCAGCTTAACCAGATACCCTCCAGTTTCCTGTAGTAGAGGTACCAGGGTTCTGCTCCGCAGAGCCAGGGAATTTACTTCCATTGATAGCCCAGGGATCACGCAATGATTTAGAGCTAAAGGTCGGAAACTAAGTGTCGTGTTGTGGCTGATACCTATGATCACGCATATTCAAAGGGGAATAGCGTTGCCTAAATGTGGCAGCAAGATTTCCAGTGTAACTATCTAAAATTAGCTAAATCTTATATTCGGTTCCAATGAATTTTAAAAAGTTTTCCCTCCAATCCTTTAGCCACCTGGATAGAACTACAGGAGTTTAAATGGTCAGAAAGAAGACAGGAGAGAAATGCACCTTAATTTTTAGAACAGAATTTGTTGCCTTTCTTCAATTCTTTAATTAAGGTTATTTACTACTAGTTAAAAAAATCTGAATCTCTCTATACATGTGAGATACATATTGACTTTTCTTTACTGGATATGAATACCCAAACACAGACCTGCTGGACACCGAGGGCTTAATGCCTACCTGTGAGGCCACCCAGAAGCTACCCACAGCAGCACAGCCCTGTACAGTCCTATCTGCCCAAATGCCCCTCCTGACAATCACCCAAGATCAGATGACTCTTTTCCTTAACACTCTTATTTCTTACCAATTAATGAGCAGTTTACTTTTAAGGAACCACATCATTAAACTAAATGCATCTAAAGTTTCACAAAATAGAAGGTTTAAAAGAAAGTTTTCTCAAGAAAAAGGTGAGTGAGGGAGCTGGTCTACATAGAGCATCTGAGGATAGGCAACAAGATGATTAATGCTACTTCCCTTTGAGAATTCAAATGTGAAGATTCTCAACAACCCCGTCTGGTAACTTAAATATTAGGCTACTCATCAAGAAGGGAAAACATCCATATATGTTTTCACACAAAAACATCTGTGTTGGGGATTAAACCAGAGTTTTAATGCGTTTTCACTGCAGTGTATTCATAAACTGCAATGTTCCTCTTGGACTCAAAGACTAAATATCATGACCGTATATGTTCTATCTGCCTTCAGGATGACTCAGGCTTTCTGAATTACTGTGTATCCATACTCCAATCACATGTGGACCATAGGGGGACGTATTATTGCCCTGTATAGTTGCTGAGCAACTGTCAGTATTTAATGGCATGCGATGCATTTTTTTTTAATCTCAGTCTTATCAATAGGAAACCAATAGTAAAGATAGCAAAGGAAAACTTTGCTAATTCAAGTTTGAAATACAATGTGTATCACGACCATCTTATACTCACGTCATCATCTTATGTTACTATGTATCCCACACAATATAGAAGAGGAATACCTAAGGGCTATGTTATGTTGTTTTAATTTATCATGAACCATAGCAAATGTAGAAATGAGTACAATAAATATCAGTCTTTTGTCTCTAACTCTACATTGCATCTTATATTTTAAAGTTCACATTTGAAAATCTTACTTATTATTTTACTTATAATTTTAAACATACATAATACTTCTTCAAAGTGGTTTTAATTTCTATTCTGCAAAGATTACACCTGTATCCGTATCAGTGAATGGCATTTATACCATAGAATAAGATCAGATTGCAAGGATTATTAAAAATAACAAATATAAAAACAGCCCACTTCCCACAGAATTCAAGTAAATATGATACCATTGAGAAAATTTTTATTTTTAAAATTTAGAATTTCCTTAGAAAATAGTTTGTATAGTATTATTAAAATGTAAAAAAATTATTATTTTACTTACATGGTATCTCTAATAAGAAATGCACTTCCCAATTTGAAACAGGTTTTATCCCCTTCACAAAATGCACGTCTCAGAGAAAAGCTCTCTCCTAGGTCAAAACCTACAAAATGTGACAAATGATTTAATCCAGTAGTTTTGTTAAATTTAGGAAACCACAGAGATACTGATATCTTTAAATAGGACTTTTTTGTTGTCCTTATCTAGAGACTGATTTATTTCAAATAAAATCCTGTCATTTGGGATAGGCAAAATTTCTTGATTTCATTTTCTCCTTTTAGTATGAATACAAGAGGATGAAATATGTTTCAAAAGACTCAAATATTAATTTTCTTTCTCCTAGCAATTATCCTAAGAATATAATCAGAGCAGCTCATTGTAACATTTCTAATGTCTAAAGACTGAAAATTAGTTAAGTAAAAAATACAACAGCAATTTAATTGAAATTTAAGCAGTCTTGTTTTTATGAAAATCATGCCTTAGAGGAATATATATTGAAGTGGGGAAATGCTTTGACTTCAAATTCAATATACATATTCATGATTATATATGTGTGTGTGAGAAAGGGAGGGAGGGGAAAGGAAGACAGAGGAAGAAAGAGGAATGGTACACCAAAATGGGAATCATGGCTATCTTTGGGTAGTGAGATCTTTCTCATAAATTTCCTTTTCCTTTTTCAAAATTTCTACAATGGATACAACTTCTATAATTTTAAACAACGTTTTTTTTTCTCCAAGAGGCTGAGTTATTCTTAGTTAATATAGTACTCTGCTCTTAACACTTTTTACTACATCATTTATCTTTTCTTTTTAATTTCTCATATTGATGTTATCATCTTAAATTACAATATCAAAGAGTCCCTTGTGATATAATACACATATAGGAGAAATTTCACACAAAACACTTCTTTGCAAAGGATTATAATGCTTACCTGAAACTTCAAGTTTATCTCCGTTGTCCTGGGTAAACTGATGTCCATCTATTCTCGGTAAAGGACACTGTTTTTCTATTAAAAAAAATTGAAAATTGAAGATGTGCACTGCATTTTTAATTGATTTTTTTCAAATAAGTTTGGATCAGACAATACAATTAGAAACTTAAGATAAAATGAAAATAATAAACCATTTTACTAAATTTCTATAGATCAAGGATAAGAATATTACCCACCTCAGAGTATGTTTGTGAGGATTACATGTGGCTGGTATAGAGTCAACACTTGTGTTAGCTATTATTATTATTATTATTATTATTAATTACTATTACAACTACTATTACTCTAACTTTCTAATAGTTGTTATACATTTTTGACAGAAAATTATCGAGCTTCAACATCATTAAATCTTTATATTCAAAACATATTCTAGTATTAAAACAAATGAACCAATATATTTGAACACAGATTTGATTCAGGTTTCCTTGCCAGGTGATACTAAAGTTTAGATCAGAAGGGGACTGCTATGCACTGAATGTGTCCCCCCAAAATTCATATGTTGAAGCTTTGATCCCCAATGTGATGGTATTTGGAGGTGTGGCCTTTGGGAAGTAATTAGGTTTGGATGAGGACATACAAGTGGAGCTTTCCTGATAGGACTGGTGTCCTTATAAGGGGATGAAGAAACAGGGAGCTCCTCCACTCCCTACCATATAAGGAAACCAGGAGGAGAGCCCTCACCAGAACCTGGCTATGCTGATACCCTCATCTCAAGCTTCCCAGCCTCCAGAACTGTGTGAAATAAATGTCTGTTCTTTAATCCATCCAGCCTATGGTTTTCTTAGAACAGCCTGAACTGACTAAAGAAGCAACATACATGGAAGTTATCACAATAACATTAAAAAGCAAAGACATCTGCTATACAAAAGTGGCATATAATCTTAACAATCGGATAAAAGCATTGAGAAAGTGTTAATTATGTGCTAGGATACCTAATAATAATTTAAAAAAATAAGTGATAAACTTAGTCTCCACACATAGTGAGTATACATATTCAACACTACCACCTTAATATAGTAATGAACATGCGTGCATTAACTTTTGGTTATCTGGGGTTTGTTTAAATCTAATTCAGGCTAGATTCTAGAAGGTAATAGTTAATTCAGACAAAAATGCAGCCAATTTTTCGAATATGCCAAGATAACTGTATAACTGGACAGATATTCTTAAAATTAACTATTAACTACTAATTAATTAACTATTTTGGCATCACACAACCACAACCTTAACTCCCCAAGTCTAAAATTCATGTTTGTGTTTAATGATCTGAAAGTTTTTAATACAGAGGGAGAGATAAACTGCTTAAAATTAAATGGATCTCTTGGTCTGTGGAAAGTGGAAAGTACTGATTCCCAAGTTCAACTGCTCAGCTCCTCAGCCCTTCATTTAACAGATGCATTACGAACTACAGGGGCAGTGACAGGGTGTCATCTAAATATATTTAACTAGAAAAATAAATCAGATTCTAAATAGCGCTGTCACTTAATCAGATTTAAAAGTTGCAATACACATATGTGAAATGGTAGTACTGGATAATTGTAGAGATCACTTAGCTATGGAAATTCCTATCTCAGAGATCTTAACAGGACTGTAGGTGCAAGATGATAATAAAAATATTTTGAATATTTTGTAAACATTACCATTTTTTTTATCCAAAAGCATAGTCATTTTTATAAAAACCAAGTGTCCCATCAAGATCTCTGTATTGAAAATTAGAGAACATTGCTGAGGGAGATTAAGTCCTAAATAACTGAAGAGATAAAACCAAGTATTTACACTGGAAGATTCAATATTGTTGAGACATCAATTCTCAATTTTATTTCTAGATTCAGTACAATTCCAATTAAAATCCCAATGGGGGCATTTGGTGTGTGTGTGTAAGTGTGAGAGAAACTGACAAACTGATTCTCAAATTTATATGGAACTCCAAAAAAACTAGAATCATTAAGGCAAAAATGAAGAACAAGCTGGAGAACTTATTCTATCAGGTACCAGAAATTTTTATAATGTGGGATTGGTGCACATATTGTTGGGATTGGGTAGAGAGTCCAAAAACAGACCTGTGCACATGTGGTCCTCTTATTTACCACAGAGGAGCCATTGTAATTCAGTGGGAAAAGGATGGTCTCTCTAGTAAATGTTTCTGGGTGAACTGGATCTCCACACAGGAAAACACTGAACCTTGACTCTTACCTCGCACCATGCAGAGAAATAAATTAGAGATGATACCAGACCTAACTGTGAAAGTAAAACAATAAAGGACCACAGAAAAACATAAGATCTTCATGAACTTGAGGAAGCAAAGATTTCTTGAAGGGATACAGAAAGCACAGGTTACAAAATACTGATAAACTGGACTTTATTAAAATTAAAATACTTATAAATCAAAGGACATTAAAAGATTGCAAAGGAACCATAGACTATTGTAATACATATATCTGATCATATATCATCTCCAGAATATACAAAGAACACCCACAAATCACTAAGAAAAATATTGAAAATTCTATTTTGAAAATGCACAAAAAATTTAAGCACTTCACAAAAGTGAAGATCCAAATGGCCAACCCACATGTGAAAAGGTGCTCAACATCATTAATAATCAGGGAAATACAAATTGGAACCACAATGAGATACTGCTAAATGACCAAAACTTAAAAAACTGACAGCACCATGGCTTGAACCCATGACTGTGAGATCAAGACCTGAGATGAAACCAAGAGTCAGATGCTTAACCAAATGAGCCACCCAGGTGCCCCCATCACTCTTCTTTTCTAACACGCACTGTGGAAAATTATTTTCCTTACTGTTAGTGACAAAACCATCACACAGCCTTTGCTTCAAGATTACAGTCAGGAAGCTGAAGACTAGCAATTTACCATACATGCAGAACTGGTTCGTTTTCTTTTCATAAATGGAGCAAAGAAGAAGCTTTAGCTATTTCACATTTTTTTTAAAAAGGCTAGAACAGACTCTGTTGGACTGAGGGGGGCGCAGGCCTTTTTATTTTATTGTTACTGGTTGCCCGCAGATCTCCTGTATATTTCTAATTGGATAACACCTCTGATAAAGGATTATAGAGCATCCCGGGTGAGGAGAAAAACACTGGTTAATAAATATAGGTAAAGATCAACAGACCAAAATATAACAAAAATAATATGGAAAAGTGACCAAACAAGAAAAAAAAAAAAGAAATGAGAACACAGTTATTTTAACAAAAAAGTCACAAAAGGTCACAAAAACTTCACAGCTTCTTGTGGGTTTGTTGTTGTTGTTGTTGTTTTAATTCAAAGCTGTTCCTCCTGATCAGGAGCTATAAATTTTATTTAATAATTGTGAAACTCCCCTCCACTTCAAAAATTTAGGAGTTACAAGTATATTTGTCAGTTACATGGTACCATATTAAACATGAGGAATTCTTAAAAACACAAAATAAAATTCTCTATATGATAGCATACTTTCTATGCTGAGTTTAAGAGTGCAGTGTGTGTCATTTAATTAAAGCCAAATTTCAAGATGACAGCTTTTCCTTGTAATTTACAAAAAACTAGTTTTAAAAGGTATATGCTCATGGTCTAGGGCCTAAGTTTATAATCAATTCCATCTAGACACCTGATGTTTTACCATAAGAAAAACATTCTATCATCTCTCCTTTTATCAAGTCTGGCTTTTTCTTTTGGTTTTGGTTTTGGTTTTTGGTTTTTGTTTTTAGATGGGGGAGGGGGAGAGGAGGAGAGGGAGAGGGAGAGAGAGAACTTCAAGCAGGCTCCACACTCAGCACAGAGCCTGATAAGGGGCTCCATCCATCTCACAACCCTGAGATCATGACCTAAGCCGAAATCAAAGACTCACAGAGTTTAACCTACTGAGCCACCCAGGAGCCCCTGGCTAGGGGGACGGTTTTGCTGCTTTTCCTTACTCTGGTTTTCTGCTTTTATTACTTTTGATGATAATTCAATACTTTGGCCATAGACCAGATTTAGGAAAGTAGAACAAAAAGAAGAAACTTTAATTTTTCAATATATAAACTTCTATCATAGCGGGAGAGTTTTAAGAAACTGAATAAAACAAGTTTAAACATCTACATAATGTATATTTTTAATTTGATTCTCTTCCCCGCCGTCTTTTGACAACTGAGCTGAAACTGCCACAAGTTGTTTATCTGCAATATGAAAATGTATAAATATGCCTTAACTCATAATCTCAATATAATATAATCTCAATATAAAACTGATAAGACTAAGAAATAACTGAATTCTTAATAGCTTCAAGATTTTAAAATTCAAGTTGTATTGAATCTTTCCATATTACTCTTGAATTCTGCCCCAACTGAAACAATACCCCAACTCTCATTAAGCTTACCATAGAGTTAAAATAAAGCAATTAGAAGACTCAATTTATCCTTCATATATTTAGGTTTAACAGTAGACTGCTGACAACTTCACAGACTCCAGAGTTGAAACCCTAGCCTCTCCCTCAGATTTGTTATATCTTATTTTTAGATGTAATCACTTCCCTCCGGTAAATGGTTAGTGACCACACGCGCAGGTCTGCACATGAGGAAACTAAAAAGGGAACTTTGCACTTGTGAATCAGAGACACAAGACGCAAGGAGAGCCCCCTGTCAGGCCATGCCCAGCGTGTCATATTCTTCAATAATCCCCGTGACAGTGCTGTGCTGACATTTTCAATTAATGCAAATGATACCTGAAGTTAAGCAATTTCCATGGCACGTTCAGTATGTGTTGCTTCAAGAACACTTTCCCTCAAACAGCCTGATAAAAATCAATGCTTCGTTTTTGTCTGTATTAATTTCCCTCAGTGCTTCATGTTATGTGAATCTTGTTAGAGTTCAGATTAATTTTGAATTCATACTTCTTAGGAAAATCTTTCAGAAAGATCAATTTGGTACAGTTAATTGGACCAGAATATATGCATTTCAGGGGTCCTACATACAATATAACCTGATTAAAGAGTTGAGATACCAAAGCTGAAAAAGCAAAGCATTCTGGGGAATCCCAAAAGGGGAAGTTTCAGTCACACAAGATGATTAAGTTCTAGAGATCTACTGTGCAACATTGTGCCTATAGTCAACAATACCGAATTACACACTTAGATATTTCTTAAGAAGGTAGATCTCATGTTAAGTGTTCCTACCGCAGTTTTTTAAGAAAGAGTTACTAGAGGCAAAAATAACTAACTAAATAAATAAATAAATAAATAAATAAAGGGAATCTAGTAGCATAAGATATAAGATAACCAGCTAAGAAAAAAAAAGGAAAAAAAGAAGGAAAACATGCCAATTAATTATTCCAAGTCAGACAATTGCATTAGATTCACCCGGGGAGCTTGTTAAAAATGTAAATTGCTGAATCCCACCCCAGCCTATTCTGCATAATGGCAATCTCAGAATGGGATTTAGAAATCAATACCCCAGATGATTTTTGCTCAAACTAAAATTGGAAATACATTTATTGTAGATCCTTCAAATCATTATGAAGAACATTTATTATGTACTAGCATGTCCCTAAGAACTATGTCTTGCTCAACCAAACATTCATTTTCCTTTCTAACCAAAGAAGCCCTATCCTCTCCGTTTAACTTACGAATCACATTACCTATTAGTGTTCTTAAAAGGAGGAGACATAAAGAAATTAAGAGTAGCAACATTAACAGAATGACCTCCCCTTGCCCTATGGACTTCCTTTTGTCTGAGTCACTTCTGATTTATTTCTCACTGAAGAAAGTGTTTTCCCTCCAAAATATATAACAGCCTCAGGATATCATTGATACAGTGGTAGCATATCCAAACTCTCACATGCATTATTAGGAAATGCACCTCCTGCCAAATTAATATAAAAGTCATAAAGACTGTTTTGATTCTATGTATGCTTCAAACTCAAAAGTCTCTACCAGGCTGTGTTTATAGTTGTTTAGCAAAACTTATTAAAGATATATTCAAAAGAATAAACACAATAAGACTCAGTTTCAGAATACATCGTCATATGTAACCATCGTCAGAATACATCTTATGTGATCCTTTGCATAGGAGAGTTGAAGTCTCTCTTTGCTTAGCAAATGGTTTCTCCAATGTGTCTAGTTTGACTTAGAAGTACATCTAGATCAGTCATTTACAACTCAAAATTCAAGAAAAGTTTTCCAAATTAGCCACATAACCATTTTTAAAAATCAGAAGTGAGAATAAATGTTTCAAACTGCCTTCAAGCCGTTTAGAAACATTTGTGGAGTTGATAATTTAACAATTGCAAATAAATATCTATTTAGTTCAAAAAGTGCTCTATAAACTGTCAACCTTTTGTTCATTTCATCTGAGATATTATAAAACTTACATAAAATTAAACTATGTTTCTTTTTATATCTCCTATTCTGTTTTTTGCTTTTCCCCAATTAAGATTAGGTACGTTCCTGGTTAAACCTAATTAGTGATAGACTTATGTACTTCTAATTTGAATAACTTATAACACAAGGGGAAAGGAGAAAAACACACACAGAGAAGCATGCACATATATTTATATTTGTAAACATCAATGAGAGACAAGAAAGCCTATTTAGACTAATACAATATACATATGGGAAAATGAGGTAATTTTAGAAATTCTCAATGTGCAACATGAAAGATTGTGGGGAAAAACAATGAATTCTTTATTTTGTACCAGTAGATTTACCTATGGCCTCCTCAACCCCAACAATATATTTTAATGATTTTAAAAATAACTAACAGGCTATAAATAACATTTGGTGACTGGACAAAAGAGGTGGCCTGGATACCTGACTTGTCCCTGACCGTCACGGAAATGGAAGCAGGAAGCAGAAGCATTACCACCCAGAGCCAAAGTTTCCAAGAGCCAGCATGCCTCATTGTGCCTCGAAACCATGTGAACAAGTGGCCACAGATCTGCAACAAAACAAAATATTGGAACTGAGCTTCTTGTATACAGTTCCTCTCATCATGATCTCTAGAAAATCCTCATCACCAAAGAGCACACAATAGATTTTTACAATATATATAATTATATAATTGGATATATGGTTATATATATATATATAATGATACATAATAATACCATATAGACCTTAGTGTATATGAAAAGCACCAAAAATATTTTCTGATTAGGTCCTAATTATCAATGTCCACAAAGCCTCTCCTACCTTAAATTTTCTCTTTTTTACATGTGTTTTTTTTAAAGCTATACCACTTAAAATGACTTTTGTGTGTGTATATATATTTTTAAATTCTGGTAAAACACAGCTAACATAAAATCTATGATCTTTTTAGGTGGGATTAAGTACCTTCATATTACTATGTGAACATCACTACCATCCATAACTTCTCATCTTGCAAAACTGAGACTCTATAACTATTCAACACTAACTTCACATTTCTCCCTCCTCCAGCCCCTGGCAACCACCACTTTACTTTCTATCTCTATGAATTTGGTTACTCTAGGTACCTCATATGAGTGGAATCATACCGTATTTATCCTTTTGTGACTTTCTTTCACTTAGTATACTGTCCCAAGTTTCATCCATGTGGTAGCACGTGTCAGGATTTCCTTCCTTTTTAAAGCTGAATAATATCACAGTGTATGCATATACTATGTTTTGTTTATCCATTCATCCATTGACGGACACTCTGGTTGCTTTTGACTATTGTGAATAATGCTGCTATAAACATGAACGAACAAATACATGTTCAAGTCCGTGCTCTTAATTCTTTTGGGTCCTTACCCAAAAATGGAATTGCTGAATCAAACGAAAATTCTATTTTGAATTTTTTGAGGAACCAACATACTGTTTGCCACAGCAGCTACACCATTTTATATTCCTACCAACAATGCACAACAGTTCCAAATTCTCCACATCCTTATCAACATTATTATTAGTAGTAGTAGTAGTATTTTTAATAGCAACCATCTTAATGGGTGCAAGATGGTATCTCATTGTGTTTTTGATTTTCATTTCCCTAAGGATTAGTGATATTGAACATCTTTTCATATGTTCATTATACATTTGCATATCTTATTGGGAGAAATATCTATTTAAATCCTTTCTCCGTTTTTTAATCTTGTTTTCTGTTCTTGAATTGTAGGAGTTCTTTATATATTCTGGACATTTGCCCCTTTTCAGATGTGATTTGCAAATATTTTTGTCCATGTTGTGGGTTACCTCTTCACTCTCTTGATGGTGTCCTTTGCTGCAGAACAGTTTTTTTAATTTTTATGTCATTCAGTTTACCTATTTATCTTCTCACCTGTTATTTTGGTGTTAGTACAATTATTTATATTTTTAAAATATAATCTTATTATTCACAATTCTATTTTCTCTTCTGAATATTAGTGTTGCATGTTTTGTCTTAACTGGTACTACATTTTCTATAAACTTAACTATGTTGTTACTGGGTTGAATAAACACTGCTACTGGAGGGATTACTAGACATGTGAAAAGCAATCTTTCCTTCTGCTCAACAAGAAAAATGGATAAATGCCATGCCTATCTTACCTGAGCCTACCATTGGCATCATATTTAACAGAAATGTGTTACTTTCCATAATCATTTGCCTTTCTAAATATAGACTACTACTTTATAGGTATTACAATAAAAGATTTAGTAAATAGAATTCTTATAACGGAAAACTTAAATATTACTTAGAATCTCTATAATGGAAAACTTAAATATTACTTAAATTAATTTTTATAGTGAAATAACTAACATGGAAATAAATGGCAAGTAAAAATATAATGGCTCCTTCTGTTTATTTAACAATTGCAGTATTATTAGAATAGCTATTCTAAGACTTCTAAATATGCAAATAATATTGAATCATTTATTTGCCATCATTCAAAGTTTACTCAAGAGTCAAATATAAAAGAATCCAACATACCAATGTCTAAATGTTGTCAGTACACACTCTAGAAAAAAACTAAAGCCATCATCTTTGGTATTCTGCATGTGCCAAATACCCTAAGATCAGCATTTTAAAATTAATTCAAGATTTTAGATATTTCTGGATGAATAGCTAGAAGTAGCAACTGCAATACTAAAATCGTATGTGTGGTTCTAAATATCAAACATCTGGTTTTATGCTTTATTTCTTTTGAACCCTTTCATCTAGATATAGCCCTAATCCTCATATGACTTTGTAAACTTATCCTATTATTTCAAATCAGTTAGTAACTATTAAGGTAATTAATTTTATTTCAAATAAATGATCTCACAAATATTAATCTAATTGTTGAAGAGTTCCTTTGTCATTTTAAGCAGTGATTTTTTATCTTCTAGAAATTTTTATTACTTAAAGGGATTTCAATTACTAAAATGTAGACAAGAAAGAAAAGAGTAAGTTTTACACTATAATTATCATTAAATATCCAATAAAAACTACCATACAAATAATCTTAAGGTACAGATGGATTAAATCAGAAAATTTTACCAAATATTTAAGCAGTAATTATCACTGAACTTTCACTTAAAAAAAATTTCAGAGAATAAGCAAAGAACGTAAATCACTAAGTCAGCAAAATTATTATACCATACTCAACAATGATATTTTTTTGACAATGATATTATAAGAAAAGAAATTTACAGGCAAATCTCTCTTGAACACAGATGCAAAACTGTCAACAAAATTATCGCACAGTAAAGGAAACCATCAGCAAAATAAAAAGGAAACCTACAGAATGGGATAAAATATTTGAAATGATATATCTGATAAGGAGTTAATATCCAAAATATATAAAGAACACAAACAGCTCAACACCAAGAAGAAAGAAAATAGAGTTAAAAAATGGGCAGAGGACCTGAAGAGATATTTCTCTGAAGCAACTCTTATTAAAAGTTGATAAGTTAGCAGTGTAGTATAGTGGTTGAAATCATGGTTTCACGTCTGGACTTATGAACAAGTTATGTAATTTCACCAAGCCTTCATTTATTTACCTGAAAACTGATAATAACACTAATGATAAATTATTTAACACCTGGGAAAAGCATAGGAAAAATTCCTTGAACATATTAAGTATTCATGAAAATTACCTATTATAATTGTCTGCTCTATATATTCACAAATAATAATAAGTAAAAATTTAGTTATAGTTACCTCCTCAGCCCGAGATTGACACAGATATTTGGACAATGAGGAAGTGCCGAAGAAATTCTAGAAATTTATGTTCATTGTAGCTTTGGTCCCTGTTATAGCAACAAAGAACCAGGGAGCTATACAACCATAAGCAAACTGACTCAATCTTGAGGTCTCCCAACTGTTTCCTTGAGCTACTTAGAGATTGATAGCACTTAGCTTCAATCTCATTTATGCAAAATGTTTGAAGAAATTGTTATGGATAGTTGACTAACTGTCCTAGTTACTGATGAATTGCCATTCTACCTTCCATTGAAATGTCTCTCACCAAGTTCAACAAGAACTTGAAAGAAGAATCCTTTTCTGTCCCCATCAATTCAACTTTTGGTAGTATTTCCAATAGCTGACCACTCCCTCCCTCTTGAAATCCTCACTCTTATTGGCTTCTGCCATCACACTCTTTGGGATTTCCTTCTAAATCCCTTCTCAAATCCTGTTTCTACCTGATTTCTTAATCCTGGGATCTGGAGGCCCTCCTTGCCCAAATCGTTGAAACGAACGTCTCCTTAGGTGACCTCAACATTCTCTTGGCTTTAAATGGCATCTGTCGGAAAACTCTAAAATTTGTATGCCCAGTCCAATCTTCTCTGAACATTAGATTGTGTAGCCAGCTGCCTATTCTATATTCCCTCTTAGATGTTGCACAGACACCTGTAACTTATTATTTTCAAATTAAATGCCTGATTCCCAACCACAACTGACTCCTCTCATGCTCTTCCTAGTCTCAATTAGCACCCATCGAAATGCTCAAACCAGGAACTTAAGCATCACACTGATGTTTCTATCTTCCTCATCACCATCTCCCACATCCAGACAACAAGTCATATCAGTGTTACCCCAAACCCATCTCAAATCCATCCACTGCCCTCCATTCGTCTGCTGTAATCCTAGTTCAGATTACCCTGGTCTAGACTCCTCAACAGCTTCCTTGCTGGGCTCTTGGGCTCCTGACTAAATTCACTCACTACACAACCCTAGAGAGCTTTTCTTTTTTTACAAAAAAAAAAAAATTATTTATTTTTGAGAGAGGGAGAGAAAGCACGCATGTGTGAGTGCATGAGAGGGGTGGAGGGGCAGAGGGCGAAGCAGACTCCCCAATAAGCAGGAAGCCCACTGCAGGGCTCCATCCCAGGACTCTGGGATCATGACCTGAGCCAAAAGCAGATGCTTAACTGATTCAGCCACCCAAGTGCTCTAGAGAGCTTTCCTTAAAATAAAAGCTGAATCAAGGCACTCCTAGGCTTTTACCCTTTTAATGGTTTCCCATTGTAATTCAGATGTAATCCCAAACCTTTCTATGGCCTAGAAGCCCTGACTAAACTAGCCCCTACCCCCTCTCCAGCTTCATTTTCATTTTACTGTTCTCTTCACTGATTAACTATTCCTCAAATTCCCATGCTCTTTCCAAACTCAGGGCTTTTGTGCATGCTGTTACCTCAGGTGTACATCTCTTTGCACATTTTAAAACGTGTTTACTAGTTGAGGTTTCTGTTGTTTTGATCCTGATTAAGTACAGTTGTACTCCACTCTGAACATTTTTTTTCCACTATGAACATTTGGTAAAGGTTTGGTAAAGGGACAGGTAAACTTGGGAAAGGTTTCAAAATAGATCCTGGTATATGTTTTTTAAAAATACCTTTTCCAGATCTTTAACCTCTGCTTCAGGCAGTTGCAGGGTTGGGAAAAACTTCTATCGGGATCTTTCTGGACCTCTCCTCCAGATCCTTCTCACTGTCCTTAGAACCCACTGTTTTCAGGCTGCTTGGTGCTGCTATGGACCTACCTCCAATGCCCTCCAGGAATTCTCAATTCTGGGCTACAACCCAGAATTCTGTCTACAACCTCCTTCATTATCAAAACTTGTTAATTTTCTATTTTGTCCCCTCAGATCCTAGCTAGACCACCAAGATAGTTTGATAAATTCAAGCCAACATTATCACAATTTAATGTGTTGCTCTTCCCAGGTAAGATTTAAATATTAACACAGACTTTCAATGCTTTCCCAGTGGATTAACTAATGAAGAACACCAGAATAATGTATGTGGATTTGATGTTACTGAAGGCCTCATTTTTTTTTTTTTTGGTACAAAGATGGCTCATGACAAATTTTAAGAAAAACATGAGGAATACTTTACACAGGTTCTCATTTTCTGAACAGAATTTCTTTTATATATGGTATTTATTGAGAGGCAAGCATGTCTGAGGCAAGAGGCAAGCACCCTAACATGAGCAGGGTATAGAACAAGAGATCCATATACCAAATGTTTAAATATAAGAAAGTTACAAATAAAGCTAATAAAACTAAGAAAAAATGTGTTTTTTCCTTTTCTCTTGCAAATATACCTTCACAAAGACTCGAAAGCCCAAATCAAGATTAGAACTGTACGCAGCAGTCTGCAAAGGATGAACTAGCCCCTAGACTGGACCAAAGCTCTTCTCTCACTTTTTCCCATTCCAGGCTTGGTCTGCACCATGAGGAGCCTCACCCACACGTATGGGAACATACCAGTAAATCTAAGCTCTGTCCACAACAGCTGCAGGCAGTCACTCCTTGATACCCACTGGGGCCTAGGAGTGTTCCTACCAGTAACTTAGTCTGCCCCTGGGAAGATGAATCCAAGAAAGAGGTTTGCCAGGTCCCGTAAGAGGACTAAGGGTCACTTGGTCAGGGAATTTCAGGATCTTCCCAGAGCCTCATCTAGCAGCTTGGGCTTTGGACAGGTCCCCTTAGCTTGTGGATTCCTAACCCTGAGAGAAGGAGCATAACCAGAGTGAGACCATATAAAGGCCTTCCAAAATGTAATGCCCAGAGCAGGGACCTTTTGCCTGGGCCTAAGAAGACAAGTATCAGGTCCCCATTCTACAGATATGAAATATCAAAGCTCATAGAGATGATCCCAGAGACTGAGATCTAAGCCCAGTTCTTCTTGACTAAGAAGCTAGTGGTGTTACACCATCAGGATGTGGGATAGACCTATCATATCCCTTTATACTTCCTTTATTTATTTTTTTTTTAAAGATTTTATTTATTTATTTGACACACAGAGAGAGATTACAAGTAGGCAGAAAGGCAGGCAGAGAGACAGGGAGAGGAGGAAGCAGGCTCCCTGCTGAGCAGAGAGCCCGATGCGGGCCTCGATCCCAGGACCCTGAGATCATGACCTGAGCCGAAGGCAGAGGCTTTAACCCACTGAGCCACCCAGGCGCCCTATACTTCCTTTAAATTTTCAGCTATTCTCTATCCAGATGCTAGCCAGACCCAGGCAGTAACTTCCCAGCACTACAAAGGACCAGAGTCATGACTGTGAGTGTGCCCAGGACTGGCAGTCTCAAGCAGACAGCAGTGCTGGAGCCTATGAACCCTCTAAAATAGTGCAGATAGCCCTGTCTGGAACTGATTTCTCACTGTCATGACAACAAAGAGATAAAGGTTGCCTGAAAGTCTGTCTATGACCTCTACCTCTAACCCATTATTCTCACCATCCTGGCCAACTGGAATAGTTTTGGATACTGGTTGGGGTAAGGTGATTTAAAAAGGAAAGTCACTTTCTCTTAAGTTTCCCTTATTTGGCTCTTGAAAACCTATGAGGCAACTACCAAAATATTTTAATCAGGACATGGATTTTTTAAAAATTCCTTATTAATCTAGATTCATGTACAGAGAGCACAAAAAGGACAGAAAGGAACAGTGGAAAACCTTAATCTTTCATTCCATCTGTACAACGAGTCTCCTACTATGGGCCATGGAGGGAGATAATAGTCACTGGGGATATAGCAGGGAGACAAATAGAGGAAGTCCCTGGTGTCACTGCGGTCAGGGAGACTAAAACAATCAAACACATATGTTATCTTTGCAAGATAGACACTAGGAAGTAAAGGAAAGCGGAGAAAGTAGAATGATGAAAACAGCAGGCTTGCTAGACAGGATGGTCAGGGACTTCTTAGCACAAGCTTTTGAGTAAACCAAAACAAACCAAATCTGCCTATGGAACATGAATCATTTTACTGTTATGCCCTCTAACACTTTATAATGCTCACTCTGCATCTTTGAAATTTGGTATTAGGTAAAGGGTCAGAACGTTAAAGTTAAGACAGATATAGAAAATAACATGGGAAAGAAAATGAAAGAGGCAAAAGAAGAAAATAGAAGAGTCCTAATTTGCTTTACATAGGCCACTAAATAAGCAACACCACATTTCAACTTTGAGAAAAGTGAATTTGATTTGTCAAATGACTGAAAGAATCCATGTTTTCAGAATATTCATTATAAAGAGAAATGCTGTGTGACTGGGTAGGGGGTCAAATCTTAAATCAAACCTCTTGACTACCCTCCAATATGCCTATACATAACTCCAAGAAAATCTGGCCATAGTGTTATGAAGTCACACATCTTGTAAATAAGCAAAACAACAGGTGTTACACATCTGTTCTTTTACCAATCTTTAGAATCTATCTTTAGTGAGGCTACAGCAGAGTCTATAATGTATTGGAGAAAACCAGCTGAAAAGCCATGCCTATAGAGCTAAATTCTAAGCCAATAACAAGGACAAAAATTCCCAAAAGCTTAGGACTAGATCTAGCATTATTTCATAATTTTATCATTGACTACAGCAATAAAATTGAAGTTAGTTTGCAGAAGTCTGTTGCAGCTTAGGCAAGGTTTCTGCCCTCATTATAATCCATAGAAAGCTCTTGAGCTTTGTATTTTAATTACAGGCATCATATTTAACTTAAGAACTCAAGTTAGAAATTTCAAAATACTTTTCAATTCATTCTTTACCCCTCCCCATTTCTAACCTCTATCAAGTCTATCAAATCTACTTTTAAAAATTTCCTTTGAATCCATACTAACTTCTTCTTCCTTAAAAAAAACTAATTTACCTTGCCTCCTTACCATTTCTTATCTGTAAAAGTGCAGCAGACTCCTAACTACGCTCCTTTCCTTAAGTCTGGTTCCTCTTGATTCTATCTCCCTACTGTTCAAGAATTCCGTAACAGCGATCTAATCACTTTAGTGTTCTGCTTTATTAACGCCTCCTGGTGTTTTTTCATTGGCCATTTCTAAAGGAAGCTCTCAAGCCTCTTTCACAGTGGGATCCTCAACTCATCTGACCAGTCTCATGGCCTGCTACCTCCTTCCAAACAAACTTTACACCATCAAACTCTTCACAATTTCCCAAATGTGCCAGGCTTCGGCACATGCAGTTTTGACTGTTGGGATGTCCTTCCAATTCTATTTCCAACTGGTGATCATTTACTCTGCCCTCCACATGCAGTTTAAATGCCATGTCCTCTATGAACTCTGCAAGAACTATCACAGAGCTCATTTATGCCTTGCAATCCAAGGGAGCTCAGTACCCACCTCTGTTTCAGTGTGGTCTACACTGCATTTTAATAACCTGTGTGCATTCTGTCTCTTCTCTATACTGAACATCTTGTAGGAAAAAAGTAGCTTATTGTTTGTGTTTTGTTCAAACA
Source organism: Ailurus styani (assembly GCA_002007465.1). NCBI lineage: Eukaryota > Metazoa > Chordata > Mammalia > Carnivora > Ailuridae > Ailurus > Ailurus styani. Next base: position 704,574 of record LNAC01000090.1, on the reverse strand, counting down.
TTCAATAACGTTTAAGCACTGGCATTTAGTAGGTGCCTACTTGATCAATTTGTAGAATGAATATAGTCTAAGGCAACACATTTCCAAAATTAAACAAATGGAGATTCAAACTGTTAAGTAATATATCCAGCTGTGTACTTAACATTTATAGAAGATATAGGGGGAGAATTATTACTAAAAGAAGGCTCAGTGAGCATAATTTCAGTTATTTAATGAGATGCACAAAAGATAGTATTACTGAATTTTCTTCCATCACAGAAAATATATTCCCTGGTTCTTAATGTTTATAATTCCCTAAAACTGGGGCACCTGGGTGGCTCAGTTGGTTAGTTGTCTGCCTTCAGCTCAGGTCATGATCTCAGGGTCCTGGGATCAAGCCCCCACATTGGATTATCTGCTGAGCAGGGAACTTGCTTCCCCTTCTCTCCCTGCCTGCCTCTCTGCCTACTTGTGATCTCTCTGTCAAATAAATAAATAAAATCTTTAAAAATAATAATAATAGTTCCCTAAAACTGATCAACTCTATCACATTTTCCCAAACTTCTGTGTTATTTCTCCTGTCACTTCAAAACTCGTGCCTATTTCCCAGAGGGTCTCCAACCTCAAGTTCCCTTTGAACGTGCTTAACTGATTCTCTTCACTCTCAACAACTTATTTTATTTATTCACTTCTCTGACCTGTCGTTGTCTCCATCAACTTTTTTGGTACCATTCTCAACATCCATCATCATGAGTGACCTACAGTTTTTCGGATTTCAATTCTCTAGCTCCATTTCCACATACATATCTATATCAGTGATCCAATGCCACTTAAACTTTTAAATTAACATAGACGTATATATTTCCTTACGTATCAAGTTTTCCTAATTTTCCCATTTGAAGGACTCTACTAACTTTATGATCTAATAATCTTACAATCTCATGATTATTTTTTATTTCTCTCAAAGAGAGGTATCAAGACCCTGTGGGCTTCACAAATATCATGGGATATCATGGGTAAGGCCTATTATTCCCACTTTCTCATCCACCATCTATCAATTTCCAAACTCAATATGCAACTTCCTCACCTGATTATCTCACTAAAGGCCTACAAAATAACACCCCAAAAAGCCCCTTGCCTCTCAGTTTCTCCTTTTCGATCTCTCCTAGGCAAGTGCTATCTGCTCTCCTCATCTCCGGTTTCATCCAGCTTGGATTCTCTGTCTTACCAGGCACATGACCGCTCACTCCCATCTCTAAGCCTGCACACATGCCATTCCTTCTGGCTGGAATGCCCTCTCTCTTGCTCTCTTCCACTAAGCCTCTTTATTCTCTGCCTCTTTAAGATCTATGACCTTAACGCAGCCTGCCTCAAATAATCCAACTCCAATCCCATTCATTCTATTTTCTCCAGCAACCTTTTCAGGTTATATATTAACATCTCTCTAGCCCTGCTAGTTTGTATTCCTGCTAATTCTTCATTTTTCACTTGAATTTGTATTTATGATGTTAATTATCTATATGAATATGGTTTCTTTTGTTTTGTTTTTATTTAAATTCAATTAGCCAACATAGAGTACATCATTAGTTTCAGATGTAGAATTCAATAATTAATCAGTTGCATATAACACTCAGTGCTCATCACATCATGTGCCCTCCTTAATGCCTATCACCAATTACCCCATCTCCCCACCCACCTCCCCTCTAGCAACCCTCAGTTTGTTTTCTATAGTTGAGAGTCTCTCATGGTTTTTCTCCCTTTCTGATGACTTCCCATTCATTTTTCCCCTCTTCCCCTATGATCCTCTGCATTGTTTCTTATATCCCACATATGAGTGAAACCATATAATTGTCTTTCTTTGATTAACTTACTTCGCTCAGCATAATACCCTCCAGCTCCATCCACCTCCAGGTAGAACTATGGCTTCTATTTCCATATATTCTCTTGCCTCTAAAACCATCCACTCTGTATACTCACTGGGCATTACTGCCTGCTGGGGAAAAAATGAAGTACAATTTCAGCAGGAGAGATTAAACATATGGACCATAAAGTAGATGGAAAATTTCTATTTCTGGAGAATACAATGGGCTTCTCTCTGTTTTAGATGGTTTCCTTGGATGGCAATGATTTGGATACGGAGATAATGTCCTAACTGTGATAATAATCACATTTGATTTTCTTTCACCTTTTTGGTGTTTCCCTGACCTTTTCATGTCAGGTTCAGGCTCACTCCCCTGCTCTATCACTACATCTTCTCCCTCTTTCCCAGGAAACTCCACTTAGATGTCTCACCAGCCAGTTTGAGAGATCAGGCTGAACAGAACCTCATGGAAGCATGTGCCAGACAGGGCCTCCACTTTCTATCCCCTAGGGCGAGAATGAATTGTTCTACCCTTGGAAACCCCCTTCCTCTTTTCCACCCTGAAGAGATATTCCCACTCAAAGAATCCTGTCGACTTTCCTCAAGAAGAAATTTTAGGTACATTTTGCTCCATCTGAACATCTAAACATCTCAATTCCTCCTTTGCAGGCGCATAACAAAAATCTCTACTTAGAGTCCTACAGCTCTCTCGTCACGAACCAGCAAGGAGATGCTGGAACCCACGTATTTGTAAGTTGTTTTTTGGTTTGGGTTTTGGGGTTTTTTGTTTTTTTGTTTTTTGTTTTTTTAATCTCGTTTAAAATGACAGTGCTGCTTGGTTTGGACTGAGAATAGTAGGTGCCATTGCTCTTTTGCTTTTTGATGGAGGTGGGGGTAGGGAGAGATGTCGGAATTCTTGCTAAGGTCCCAACCATTCCCCCCACCCTGTTTCTCCTCAGACTTCTCCGCGCACAAGATGGGACCAAGCCTTCTTGGAATCGTGACTGGAAGGAGGCAGCGCAAGTATCTCCCTTAGCCTTGCACCCCCCAACTTCAAGCTAGGGCTCAGGAGCACTCACTGCTGCAATTCCTGGACGGTTCGATTAAAACTCTCCGGATTTTCAGGGTTCTGGGTCCCCCCCCCTGGATCCCCAGCCCCCTGTGCCCTGAGGCCGGCGAAGAGTTCCGGTACCCGGTTTGTCTCCATTTCCCAGGCTCTCTGTGCCCCCGGGGCTTCCCGCACCCTGGCCGGCCCGCCACCGAGCGCCTGCTGCCTCCCGCCCTCACCCCACGCGGGGCAGGTCTCGCTTACACGCCCGCCTGCTCGGAAGGAGCTGGCGTGCCCGGCGACCGCGGCGCGCCTGGGTCCGCGCCAACAAACTTCCCCGGCACCCCGCAGCGCCCGCGCCGGCTGCGCGCCGCCGCCTCCCTTCTCG
>LNAC01000090.1:646632-701159 GCA_002007465.1 Ailurus styani | reverse complement strand
GCGGGGACGGCGGCGGGCTCCGCCGGGCGGCGCGGCGCGTGCCGCAGGGTAATTAAGGCGCAGCGGCCGCCGCGACCCTGGCGGGGCTGGGGGAGGCCGGAGGGCCGGGGTCCCCGCCCGCGCGGTCCTGCGAAGCAGCCCTTGGGAGAAATGCCCGCAGGTCGGAATAAGTAACCCCCGACCCGAGAGCGAGGCGCCGGAATCTCGCGTCTGCCAGTTTATGCCCCTTAACTGTCTCCTCGCTTCCAATCGGTAACGTCCCTAGACGGAGGCCAAAAAATACGACCTAACGGCATGCATTTATTTATATTGAGTTTATTTGTGCTGTGCATTTAACCCCATGGATAGTCTTTTCTTCTGTATTGATGTCTGTTCTCACCCGCATCAGCAGTGCTCATAGCTCTCCTTCACAAATACACGCAGCCGGAAAACCCACCTAGAACTAAAGTAGAAGGCGTAAAGCCTGCATTACGTGAACATCTGAACACGAACTCCATTCTGTGGAGCGTTTTGAAGTGGCCATATCGTGCCGAACGTTCCTGGTTCCACCATGAAGCTACCTATGGGAATGCGTAATTGCAGGTGTGCATTATTTATCTACCCAAACACATTTACATGTGCAGCACAGTTTTTACATGTTCTTGAAAAGCAGATGCACGCAAATGACCAGAAACACGAGCAGATGACATGGACCCGGCATGGGTGCGAGAGATCAAGTGAAACGGCCCGTGGCAAAGCTGCGCGGCTTACCTTGAATGCGTGTTTGAGCCCCTCAGAGGCGCAGTGGAGTCCGGCCCGGGCTGCCGCACCGCCGAGGAGTGGCCCGAGGGAGCTCCCTGCGAGTGGGGAAGGGGGACGCATCTCTGCCCTTATTAGTCTCTCCCCGTGTGACCCTCCCACTCGACGAGGACGGAGGACTCCGCAAGACAGGACTCCGCCAACTCGTGCCCAGGTTTTCCTTAATTACAGCGATGTCGCCTTGGAGCTAGGAATAATGCCTTTCAGGTTTTTGTTTTATAAGCAGTTTCACAGAATGACGGTTGGATGCAGGTGCTAGAGTTTCTCACTTTGATTATGAAGTGTCTTCAAAGTATTGTATGTGGCGTACATTCACAGGTAGATAATTGGCTTTTTAACGGTTGAGCTAAAAAAGGATCTCATTTATGTTTCATTTTTCACTTTTGTCAGTTTATATAAAGTTAATCAAGAGAACCTTCCCGCCTTCTAATGTTCGTGTGTACAGGTTTGTGTGCATGATTTGTCTCAGAGTACATAAAAGTATTTTGTGACTTTAAATATTATGTCTTTCCATGCAGTAGTGCTACAAATCCTGGGTTTTGAACTCGTTGGGATCCCTTTGAACATGTGAAGGTAACATTTTCTGCAGATAAATGTGTGTGTGTGTGTGTGTGTGTGCGGGTGCGCGCACATGCGAGTGTACACATACGCACGCACAAACACGTATAGTGGGTGTATATGTATATTTGTAGGCATAGATACATATTGTGTGTGGGTATATATATATGGATACGTATATGCATATATATGCACACACATATATATATGCATGTATACATATATTTGAAAGAAAAACAAAGCCATTATAGAATTCAGAAAAATAATCAGGCATTAGAAAATGGATAAATTGGTTTAATATTCTTTCATTCAGTATTGCCATAGTTGGGGAAATATGATAAATTATGTTACTGATCCATAATGGTGAAAATCAGTAAGCTTAAAAGTTACCTTAAACCAGAGAAATATGCTTCACGTGTCAGGGCTCACATATAAGGTAATAAATAAAATTAGGCTGGCAAAAGCTAAAAATGTTAAGAAAAAATTTAAAAGATAGCTCATTTCCACTTCATTTAAGTGAAAATATTAAAGAGTCAACTAGTGGTTTTTAAACCTGCCTTTCGTTGTAATCAAAATACCTGCAGTTTTAGTCTTGGCATTCATAGTGATGCGAACCATGTTTATGTGTCAGAATTTAAAACCTCTTGATATGTTACCTTCTCGTGTGATTTTCATTACTAATTTTTGGTTGACTGTGGAAAGAGGCCAAGGAGGGAGGATATCACATGAATCACGCTGCTCGAATGGCCATTTGAAAAACATGATTCACGAACCTTCATTAGACTTTTGGTGATCATTCTCTAATGTTTAGAAAAGTGTTACCCCTATTTGAACCTTTTTTGTTTTCCTTCTAAGCAATTGTACTTTACCTTTCATTTGCTAGTGAATTGAAATAAGAGCATCCAGGTTTTATTTCTCTGATAGATTATTAAATTCACTTTATTTACATTTAATTGGTACTATTTAAAGTAAGGCTTTAAAACTACTTAAGAGAAAGCCTGAAATTTTCCCTCTAATTTGTGTTTTAATACAAGTATACCAACTGTATTTTAGTGTAATTTTTCTAAACATTTTAATAATTTCATAATCTTTAAGATTTTTTTGAAATAACCACTGTTATGTTTTTGCTTCAGTCTCTAATTGCTCCATTCCCTACTCACAGCATTGAACCAAACAAGAGTTTGGAAGAAAGTGAAAAATGATTTAAAAATTTTTTTTATTATCTGTGGCTTACTATGCACCAACAATCCAAGGTCAATAAGTATTCCTGGTTTTTCTTCCAGGAAAAAGTTCAAATTTGGGCTGGTTTCATAATTAGAAACTATGATAGCTCTAGGGTTTGGCCCTTTTAAGTCAATTCTTTTCATTGAATTTTAAAGTGACTTCAAAAAGAAACAGCCCCAACCAAGCACCTTTTATTTATACAATGCAAATACAATTATAAATGATCAGTTTTTCCACTTGCTTTTGAAGCTACTGTTGGTGAATGCACATCTGAAAATAATAGGAGATCTGACAGGACTTTGAATTCTGGCAAACAGCTTGCAGGGCTTCTAGTGCCCAGTTCAGCTGTGAGCATGTGCGACTTTAAAAAATTAAAAAGATTTCAAAATCAAACTGCTTTCAACATTTATGCATCACAGAAGACACGTTTAACTATTTTTATGCCATACAAGGAATAAGTTCCTTTTTGTATAATAAAAAACGGTTTCATAATTGTAAATTTAAATGATATAAAAGGAATTTGCACCCTATTTTAATAATTGTCCCATAATAAATTTAAAGAATGTCCTTTTTCTTCCTGAGCCTCACTTCTCAAACGCCTGGGTTAACACGGCTATTTCTTTTTCTTTTCCTTTTTTCTGTACCTCTGTACTCCCAGCCATGTTACTTTGCCTTTTCTCTTTTGTAGTTTCTTTCACTTTTCTCCTCCTTCATAGTTTCCATTTTCCAAGAAGAAAGAATTTCAGCATTGCCCCCAGCTAACTTCTTAGTTACCAAACTATAAGGGTGTTCATTCTCTATTGAATTGGCGGGGCACGGCCATACATGACTCCCATACATATCCCATGGAAATACTTCAATGCATCAATAGTGGCTGAACAGACGGTACTGTTAACTATAATTACCAAATCTGACTTGTCATCGCTAGCATGCACTCCCCATTCTTTCCTTTTTACACCAGTACTACATATAATATTCTTAAGGGTAAACAGAAAGTCTGCCTATCAGTTCTAACTTTTTAGTAATCCTCAAAAGTAAGGGCATTTACATTTTTTAAAGGCTATTTTTACTGTTGTTTCTGAAAATAATTCTCACAGAGAAAATAATATTCCACTGGTGGTTGTTATGTTTGCTTCCATTCCTGGAAGACATTCTAGCTCCTCACATTGACTCAGCTTAGAAATGAGAGGAAGAGGTGATCATAGATCTGACATTCACTTAGTTTATTAGACTTACTTCCTAGGGATCGGTGACCCTGAAAGGAAATATGGTAAAAGACAAACGCCTGACTGGGGAAAATGTTTATTAATACACATCCAGCTCTCAAAAATACTTTTTTTAAAGATGGACACATAAATATCCCAATAGAAAAATAGGCAAAAATGTGAAAAGGACATTTGCAAAGGGAATACAAATGGTCAATAAATGCATGAAAAATGTTCAATTAAATTAATATTCAAAGATTAATTTCTAAAGGAATGAGTTTGTCCCCTACCCATTTTGCCAGGATTAATATTAGTGATTATATACAGTGTTGGCATAAATGAGGAACATTCTCACACTTATAGAGGAACACAGAATGGTGGTCTTTCTGAAGGGCAGATTTGCCATATTTATTTAAAGCTCTAAAAACTCTAAAACCATTAACTGTGTTTATTTTTGAGTTATTATTATGGGAAATTTTGATGTCTTCCTTTTGATTATCAATGATAAAGTTTCTACAGTGAATATGTATTACTGTTGTAATAAAAATATAACAAACATAAACTAATGTGGTATTTTTTATATCTCCGACAAATTAATGAAGCAGTGGTGTTAAGAGAGCCGAGAAATTTGCCTCTCAAGTACTCTTTTCAATCATTTCCAGCAGGAATCTTCCAGGTAAAAATTAGTATGTAACTTGAAACATTTAAACATATTCTAGTGATTTCTCTAGGAAGCAGATATTAATTAAACCATTCATTCAACACGTTTTAAATGCCCCTTTGCTGAGCACTGTAGAGTATACGAAGATAGGTTGTACGTGGGCCCCACCTCCGGGAATTTAACATTTAGTAAGTAAGAGAAGGCACATATACACATACACAATGATAATATGAAATGAGAATACAAAGTGCAATAAAGTAGATATAAATACTGGGAACGTTCAAAGAAGGGGGGACGCTATTAATATGTAGAAGCATGAGGGTCAAAAACTTCCAGTGAGCAAAAATATATCTGTTGCTTTGTCAGTCTAAATAAATCTATGTAAAAATCATCATAGAGTCATAGTACTAGAAGGGGCACTGTGACTAAATAATTATTTGTGAAATGATGAGTTTACTGGTTCTATAATAAATACTTGTTGAAAGAATCAACAGAGGCGAGAAAAAAAACTAAGACTCAACAGAAAACAAACTCACCTCTCTCCCTAGTCTGATGAGGAAAATGAAGTTCTTTCCTACTGAGTTAAATCCTTTCCTGGGAATTCCAGGCCTGAAACAGTGTCACCTCAGTCGGCTCCCCTCACACCCCTTAGATACACAGGAGGCCACAACCAGATTAATCTCCGGTAACCACAATGAACACGCCCCGCGCTTTCTCCATGGTCTTACTCATGCTGCCTACAGCTGAACCTCAAGGTAGCGATTGAAATTCTGCTCATCATCCGAGGCTTATATCAGGTGTTCTTTATAACACGGTTTCTTGCTTTCACCAAGCTCTCTCCCAGCTCTAGACAGCAGAGCAGTCACTTTTTAATGACAATCTACTTTCCACTGCCTTGTTTCACACACACTTCTATATTTGGCCCTCTGACGTGATTGTAAATTCCTTGAGAACTAGAATGAAGTCTTCTCCTTTTTAATAATACCCAGAGCACCTAGTACAATAAATTGTTTTTTCTTAATATAATCTTCAAATATTTGTTGAAATGAGTCCTGTAGAGGTTAAGTAACTGAGGATATACAATATTCTAATTACAAAGCATAGACTGAATCTCAGAGTTTATATGGAAAAATGGTAGGTTCATTTTTTGTATGCTATCTAGAGAATTAAATTATTACACTGCTAAAGTAATTCAGGATAATTTGTTCTTACATAACATATAAAAGATTCTCAGGGGCGCCTGGGTGGCTCAGTGGGTTAAAGCCTCTGCGTATGGCTCAGGTCATGATCTCAGGGTCCTGGGATTGAGTCCTGCATCGGGCTCTCTCCTCAGCAGGGAGCCTGCTTCCTCCTCTCTCTCTGCCTGCCTCTCTGCCTACATGTGATCTCTCCCTCTGTGTCAAATAAATAAATAAAATCTTTAAAAGAAGAAAGATTCTCAGAACAGGGACTTTTATATGTGTGTGTGTGTGTGTATGTGCATGTGTGTGCATACAGCAATGTATCAAGACAAGACCATTATTAGTTGAAAATGTCCCCATCATTTGTCCCCTTCACTTCTTTTCCACACTAAAGGTTAATTTTCATTATTGACAAAGAGAACACAACTTTGTTCAATCTCTTATTATTCTTAGAACATGAAAAAGGACCCCCAGTTAAACTTTGTTCTAACTCCTGAATGTTTTTAAATAAAGAACTCTTTATAGGACATTTTAAAAAATATTTCACCATTGACACAGTATAAATGATTGGTACACTAGTACATGAATCAGATTTATGGCTACAAAATTGTGATTCTTTTCATTGTAACCTCTTTTGGAACATTTATTTTCAACTTAAAACTTACTTAGCTTCTATGATTTGCATGAAATCATTTTTAAAAATTATTTGCTAGGCATGGTGCTAAGTGCTTTACATATTTCACCTTTTTGAAATCCTTCAACAACTGTGTTGTCCTATTCTCACAGCTCAGGACTAAGGCCCTGAACCAGACAGAGCCAGGATTTGCACCCAAGTCTGTCTCATTCCAACGTCCAGGCTCTTATCCACTGCACTCTGGCACATGGTCCTTAATCACTTTTCAACACAAACATTTTGCAACCCTACATCATCCAACAGACTGGCTACATGCGTGCTCAAGGCAAATCAGAGGCTTCAAAGTTATATGGCGACAATTTCCCTTACAAGATAATACAAGAAAGACAAAATGAAATAAGCCTATAAGCCTCTGTTTTAAGAAAGGAACCAATTTTAAGTAAGACAAAACCATGAACGAAATTAGTTGGACTTAAAATTATTTATTTATTCAGACAATGTGTGGCTATATGCTTTAGTCTGTGCTAAATTAAAAGAGAAAAATTCCAAGATAGAAAAAACCACTTTGCTTCGTTGACTACTCAACTAAGCCAAGGTAAGATAAATTTGACCAGACTCTGTTCTCTCTCAAAGGTGACAGATTTACCTGGTTTTCTAATACTCAAGGACATTCTTGCTGTCAAATTATTTTGCCATAAACCCATTTTATCCATTTTAAATGTAAACTTCTATGTTTATAAAACTCCTTTCAAGTAATTATGAGAAGTCATAAAACATAGCAAGTGAAGGGAGCAATGATAGTTCATAAATCTACTCTTATTTTTAAGCACTTTGGGTGTTGACCAAAAACTACAGAATATTTTTTTTGTTTTCTTATATAGAGAAGCTTTTTTTTTAATAAAAACTTCATAATAACCTTTAGTGTTTTGATAGCCATATTGAAATCCACTGTCTTTTATCTAAAGACTTGGTTGCACTGGCTGCCAGACAGAGATAGTCTCTTGCTAATCCTATCCTTTAACCGTGGTCACTGCTCAGCTGGTTATGCTGTGGTGCCATTGCTCAGTTTTGACCCTGGCCCTGGGGATGCTGGCCATGTCAGGAGCCAGGTGCCATCTGAAGCAGAGGAAGGGTCTGTTTTCTCCATCAAGGTCTGCCTGGTGGATTCTGTTAGAATGACAGTCTCGCAGTGGGTGACATGAGTGGTATTTTCAGGCAGTGTTTGGCTTCTTGACTCCATGTATCATCAGCTTATTGTCATATAATCTCCTACCCTAAAAACAGTAGCTGAAAAAAATAACAATGTATTATTGTTCATGAGTCTACTGATTTGAAGTTCTTCTGGCATAGGCTGGGTTTGGCTGATAACAGTTGGGTTCTCTTATGTGTCTGCCATCAGCTGTCAGGTCAGAAGAAGATTGGCTGGTAGTCAGGTGGCTCAACTGGGACAAGTCACTGCAGCCTCTACATGATCTCTCATCCTCCAAAAGGCTAGCCTAATCCAGGAGAACATAGGGATTCAGGACAGAGTGGAAGCCCACAAGGTCTCTTGAGCTTGGGCTCAGAACTGGAACATGTTCACTTCTACCACATCCTACTGGGCAAAGCAAGTCCCAAAGCCAGATCAGAGTTAAAATTTCCATCCCTTGAAGGAAAAAGCTTCAAAATCGCATTGTCATGAGCTCAGATATAAGAGAGTGAAGAACTGGAGCCAGTGGTGATTTTCTACGTTTAGGAGAACACACAAAGGGTGCCTTCAATCAGCCCACCAGTTCCTTCCTCCTCTAGATGATTGTTGCCTCTAGAACTGCCAAGGAGCAATAGCTAGCACATCTTGATAGGTCTTATCCCTCAGCTAATTCCAGTCCCTCTCACTTGGGATCATGGAAACTGAAGAGAGTCTTCCCTTCACTCTCCCCACAGAGGTATGAAGAACTGGGATGTGTGCGTGCCTACCCTCTCCTTAGAAAGCCTAGAGAGTAGTTTTCCACATGTCCTCCTAGTGCAGGGGAATCTGGCAAGCTTCCTAACTTCAGAAATCTCGAAGGAAGAACCTTGTCTTCAGTCTTTTTAGAAAGCCTCACCACACCTCAGGGGAGACAGGTTGGGGATGACCAATAAGAGACTCTTCAGCAGCTCTTCATCCTCTTTCCTCTAGAAGAAATCTTTCTTTTGTATCTCCCACTACTTTGCTGGTGACAAAGACAACAAAGGCAGTTGAACACTTTTCAAACCGTGAGAGCCCGGGAAGCTAACTTACCAGAATCTTTCTTCTCTTGCACCTGGCCTTTGGAAATTTAACATCTTCCCCCCACCCTCCGGTTTGCTGTCTCTATAATAATGGATAGGCGATATGATTAAGAAGTTACTTGAGAAGGGAGCAAGAGACAACTTTAGATGGGATGTCCATAGTAAACCTCTCTGAGGTGTTGATATTAGTGCGGAGACCTTACTGCCCAGAAGGAGCCCGCTCTACAAAGATCAGAGGAAGGGATCAGCTGGTGCAGAGGCTCTGGGTAGGCAGAGCAGGGCCTGTTCTGTGAACATAGAAAGGCCCTCATGCCAGGAAGGGGGTGAACAAAAGAGGGCGTGTAAGGGATGATGCTGTCTGGGGCCAAATACTACAGGGCCTTATAAGCCCTCGTAAAAAGTTTATATTTCACATTGTAAAATATAAGAAAGTACTGGAGGGTTTTAGCAGGGAATGAAATGAACTATTTTTTTTTTTTAAAGAATCACTCTGGCTTCCCTGTGGAAAATAGGACTATAGCAAGGCAAGAGTAGAAAAATGAGACCAGTTCTGAGGCTGTTGTATTCCAGGCAAGAGATGATGACAGCTACATTGAGGGTGGTAGTTCTAGAAGGAAAGAAATAAACAAATTCAAGATGTATTTTAGAAGTGAACTTGATAAGAGTTGCTAAAGGGCCCAGAAAAACAGAGAACCACAAAGCAAGCCTGTATTTCAGGAACACAAGGGGCCTTAAAAATACTTGGACCAATCATGTTTCTATGTTCATTTTAATCAATAAAAATGAAATAGAAGTTGCTTGGTTTTCAAGTGTTTATCCTTTAGGGAAAGGGGAGAAATTCCTGTATAAATGGTCAACAAGCTCATGTGTTGCAATTTGTATTAGAGTGTGCTAGTGAAGGCTATTAGACCTCTCAAGTGATTGACTATCGCATTGTGGGCACAAGAGGGACAGGAGAGAGTTGGGGTGATCTAGAATCACATGAGTTTCTCCAAGAAGACTAAAGTGGCAAGGACTGCAAATAAAACCATATTTTTTCCCCCACAGAAGGTTTAATAATTAATAGCTCTTTTTGGTTCTTCAAACTGAACTAGATTTGCTGTAGCTCTGGATGTCTGCTGTCCAACTGCCTTGGATAAACTGAGAAAAGGAGACAGTGGGGAAAGAAGAAAGGGGTTCCAGAGAGAGAATTTAAGTAACAGACTTCTTTGCTTCTCATGAATCATACTTATAATTATGAACACAGAGACATCTACGAAGTGAAAGGGAAAGTTAAACACTATATTAGAGAGTATTTTATAGACTTGGTGAAATAAGTCAAACTCTAAAAATCTGTGTTGATCTAGGGTTTAGGTTTCTCTTAGACTTAAGCTCCTTGCCTAAGACTTGGCAAAATACTACTTTACTAATAATCCAGTGATTTAAATCTTGAATCTGTTTTTTTTTTTTTTGGTTTTTTTTTTTAGGTGATTTAAATGACCATGTACATCCACACCACGTATCTCCCAAGAAAGCAAGGAAGTTAATTAGGTGAATAGCTGCAGTCTGGGCCACACTAGTGAAGGCAGCATCCTCCGTCATCATAGGGAGGATCAGCTCTGTGAGAAAGATAAGGAATCTTCAATATTTTGAAGACTGTGAGTTTATTTTGAGAAAAAAGAAGGAAATAATAACCTCGTTATGAAAAACTGATACTCATGTAGTAGGTACATATGAGCAAAAGTGACTATGAAGTAAAAATGAACCATATTTTTAAATAATTTATATAAGTACATGAAGACATAATTTTGAAATTATTTACAAACAGCAAGATGTATTCTTTAAATGATCAAAAGTGGGGCATCTGGATGGCTCAGTCAGTTAAATGTCTGTCTTCAGCTCAGGTCATGATCCCAGAGTCCCAGAGTCCCTGGATCATTTGAGCCCAACATTGGGCTCCCTTCTCAGTGGGGAGTCTACTTCTCTCTCTGCCCCTCACCCCACTCCTGCGTGCCCTCTCTCATAAATAAATAAATAAATAAATAAATAAATAAATAAATAAATAAATAAATAAATAAATAAATAAATAAAATATTTTTTAAAAAATGATCAAAAGGGGCTCCTGGGTGGCTCAGTGGGTTAAAGCCTCTGCCTTTAGCTCAGGTCATGATCTCAGGGTCCTGGGATCCAGCCCCAGGTCGGGCTCCCTGCTCAGCAGGGGGCCTGCTTCCTCCTCTTTCTCTCTCTGCCTCTCTGCCTACTTGTGATCTCTCTCCCTCTCTGTGAAATAAATAAATAAAATTTTTTTATTTTTTTATTTTTAAAGATTTTATTTATTTATTTGACACACACAGAGAGAGATCAGATCACAAGTAGGCAGAGAGGCAGGCAGAGAGAGAGGAGGAAGCAGGCTCCCTGCTGAGCAGAGAGCCCAATGCGGGCCTCCATCCCAGGACCCTGAGATCATGACCTGAGCCGAAGGCAGAGGCTTTAACACACTGAGCCACCCAGGCGCCCATAAAATATTTTTTTTAAAATGATCAAAAGAAGATGTACTCCAAAGCCTTTCTGTGTCTTTCCTCTTAATGAATCTTTCCAACGGTGTGGCCTGTGGGCCCAGAAAGATTTGGAATAGCTCTTGCCTCTGAAACAAAGAAATTTTTTACTTGATGTTATACAGATGGGTTTAAGTACCGTGACTGTATCCCTTCTTTCCAAATGGGCACCCTTTCAAGAGTGAAAGGAGGCTCTATGACTAGTATTACAGGACAATGGGTGTAAGTGCCCATGCGATAGCCCTAGATTTAGAGCACAGCATAAACCAACAGAATATCAACAGAGGGGAAGAGTCTAGTGTAGTTACCTTTGTATTTAGAATATATTTTCACAAATCAGATTGGGACCTAAGTAACTATGGATCCATGCAAGCCCCCAATCACTTGCTCCAGGATCAGAAGCTTCTGTATAAGGATTGTTACTTTGTCACCTTATCTGTAGGGTCAGTGTTACTATGTAATGTGTCTTAAAGTTCTAAAGTAACCCTCTGGATGCTCACAAATATTACTGTGCTTCTTTAACCACCTTTTACCAGAGCATGACTTGTATTTCAAGAAAAATTCAATGTCCTTCTAACATCTGTTTGTTGTGTATTTAAGGTAAGGTTACATTTCCTAATGCTGTTGTCCAATTTCTTCATGGTTTCATATTGGCACCCACATAAATAACTTAATGAGTATAACAGGTACATTTTTATAAATAAAATTAAAACCCCAATCCTATATATTGTCAACCCATGCTGTGTAAATATAATGGATTTTTAAAATGAATGTGTGTGTGTGTATGTGTGTGCGTATGCATGCACACACACTTGTGTTCTTTAGAGAATGTTGAACGTGTGATTGGGCTTAAGGAATTCTCATAAAGGTAGATTGTGTACTATAAAAAAATTGGATGACATGACCAAGAGAGATCAAATGCTATATAATACTAAGGAAAACACATGCCCAAATTGTCTTCTTATAAAAAAGGGGCATTTATAAGTTGCAGCTGGCTTTGGTTAATACCTCGGTAATTTACAAGGTTGGAGCATTTGGTTTTGTGTTTTATTTGGAGATGCAAGAAAAGAAATAGAATCTTTATTCATCAAATAATCAAGAGGTTCTAATGACATAGAACTTTGTACACAGTAGGATGTATACAAAATATATATGTATATAAACACCCAAGTATATATATTCTATACCACAAATATATATTGAGTTCCTTGAACTGCTTTTAATTCTTGGAAAACAATCATTAACAGGGCAGATAAGATTTCATGCTCTTTACGTGAATTGTGAAGGAAAAGTTAATTGAGATGAAGATAGCTACAAATATTTCCGCCAATACTTCTGGTTTAACCTGTTGCAGATATGTATAAGGATTCTTCTAGGTGAAAGAGTATTTGTGAATAATATTCTGAAAATAATTACCTCCTAAAAACTCAGAAAAATTGAAAACCTCCTCAAAATGCTTTCTTATTATAAAGTCAACGTTTTTTCATTCAACAAATATGTAGAGTGACACGAGGTGAGCAACTGTAGTGGTCGTTTAATGGGTACAAAAGTGAACAAAATGAATTGTCTTCCCTCTTTCTGCTTGTATCCCAAGGAAAGAGATGGTTAGCAACTGGAGAGATAAGTGAATAGTATACATCATGTCAGAGGGTGAAAATGAGGCAAGGAAGGAGATAGTACCCAGGTGGATGATGAGGGTAAGACAGGGTGTATGTTACTATGTTATAAAGAATGCCAGAGACCTCTCTGGAAAAGTAACATTTGAGTAGAAACCTGAAAGAAGTAAGGAAATAAATTATGGAGACACCTGGGGTGAGGGAGGGGAGAAGTTTCCAGACAAAAGGAAAAGTTAGTGCAAAAGCCCTGAGTTGGGAATAGGCTTTACATATTCAAGGCACACCACAAATGCCAGTGATGCTGAAATGGAGCAACGACAGGGAGAGAAGTAGGCGGTGACATCTGAGAGACTGGGTTGCCTTGGGTAGCTGCTGCAGGGTAGTCTACTGTGGAAAATATGCTGGCAGTAGAAAGAGGTGTTCATTTGAAGAATATTGGACATTTTAAAAGAAACTGCTCTACTCTATTTTGGTCTATTTATCCTATTAAATTCTTCCTAGACACTTTATTTCTCATGCTGGTGATAAAAATGTGTCATCTTCAGGCTATGTGTGTAAAATAAGATTTCTGAAATAACCACTTTGCTGAGATTTTTTTTTAATTTACTTTTTGGCAAATGATACAGCATCCCGTCGCTGAAGTGTCTTTCAGAGAGAAGAAAAAAAAAGCAAGGACATTTATTCCATTTCTGGAAATCATGATATGTTTAGCTGCTAGACAAGTGAAAGATTTTCTGGCCAATCTGCTATGTGAAGGAAAAACATTCTTTCCCTCCTGTATATGTGTGTAACTGTGTATATGTAATATGTATATCTATCTGTATTTAAAAAAATCTATTCTTAGCTCATGAAGAACCTAACCTTGTCTCAAATTGTATGGAATCTTTAAAAATTCTCTGTTTATTGGCAGGTGGGCTATGGATTGATGGGGGAGATAGGATTAAGAAAAGTGCCAAAGAGGAGGAAAAAGTAAAACCTCCAGAAGCAAAAAATATTTCTCACTCATATATGATATATATCTATGTATATCCAGATCTATCTATATATAGTTATATAATTAAGCTTACGGATTTTCAATTGTCCCTGAAAAGATTTTTTTTCTTCTGTTCTTAAGCTTAAAACCTTAGGCTTCATAGAGTAATGTTTAAAAGCTTTGGGGTCAGACAGGCCCGAATTTGAATTCCACCTTTGACATTTTGGGGTAGAGAGACTAACCTCACTCTGTTTTTTAAAAATTATTTAAATTATAGTTAGTTAATATATAGTGTAATATTGATTTCAGGAGTAGATAACCTCACAGAGAAACTAACTAACTAAATGCCTTCCTTACAGAGAAATTAACTATTATCTGATATAATGTATACGGAACATTCAGAATAGTATCTAATGTTCAATGGAGCACAGTTAATATCATTTCTTAACTCCTTATTCTCTCAGTTCCTGTGTTCAACTGTTCACCATTTTATATTAACCCTTTAAGAGTAAGACTTTGAGTTCTTCCTTTTATCCGTGTCTCTAATACAATGAACTGAATCACCCTTTTATTCATTCATTCAGTAATTACCGAGCACATGCTCTGCATCAGGGACTATGCTAGGAGACAAAGAGAGCAGTGAAAAAGATGGAGAATTGCCATGAAGCTTTCAATCTAAATAGTACGGCCTTGAATACTAAATTTAGATAAGAATTCCCCTCAGTATCTAGCACAGGGCCAAACATTGAGGGTCTTCCAAAATAGCCATAAATTTAGTCTTGTAGAATTAGGAAAGAACCTAGAGATAATCCTGTATAAATCCCTTACTTTTAAATAAAAGTTTGTGGCTAAGCAGAGCTCAATATTGTAAGGTGATGCTTCAAGTAATATGAACAAGGTAGTTTTATTTATCACAATAACAGATCCTTTATTTGATAGATGAGAAACAGTGACTTAAGACTTTATATTGTTCAGTGTTAGAAAAGTTGTTAGAATTAAAGGTGTGACTGGAAGATATTGTAGTTAATAGACATGTAATTTCAAACACATGTCTAAGAAATTAGATGAAAAGATGGAGAATTTTAAACAGAAACTTAATTAAATGAAAAGTAATCAAGTGGAAATTCTAGAGGGGAAAAACCCCACAATAATTGAAGTTAGTTCAACAAATGGGCTTAACAGTAAGTTAGACACAGTGGAAGAGAAGATTGGTGAAACTGGAAGAAAAATCAGTAGAAATAATCAGATGGAAGAATGAAGACCAATGAATAGAAAATAGCCAGAAAGTCATCTGGACAAAATGAAGTAGCTAACATACATGTAATTAGAGTCTCTGAAGAATAGGGTATGGAGAATATGTCAATAGTGTATTTGAAGAGATAATGACCAGTATTTTTCCAAGATGGATGAAAGATACAAAACTACAGGTACAGGTAGTGCTACAAAGCTTACGGGTTCAAGAAGTGTCATAAAACCTAAAGAGTAAATGCAAAGAAAACTACATCTACAAACATCATAGCCAAGCTGCGGATTGAATAACCAACAAATTCTTAACAATATATATTTTGTGCAAAGCACTGTGTAGTGAAAAAATAGAGAATTTATAATTAGAGAGAGAACATCTTAAAATAAAAAAGTTACATTAAATATGAAGCAAAATTCACCCATTTTTTATTTATTTTTTATTTATTTTTTTAATTTTTTCTTTTTTAAAAGATTTTATTTATTTATTTGACACAGAGAGAGAGATTACAAGTAGGCAGAGAGGCAGGCAGAGAGACAGGGAGAGGAGGAAGCAGGCTCCCTGCTGAGCAGAGAGCCCGATGTGGGCCTCGATCCCAGGACGCTGAGATCATGACCTGAGCCGAAGGCAGAGGCTTTAACCCACTGAGCCACCCAGGCGCCCCACCCATTTTTTAATTAGTATATTTTTTGTGTGCTCTTTTTAAAAATGTTTATCATCAGATGATTAGCATATTTTACCACATTATCTTCTAAAATTTTTATTTTTATGTTTATACTTAGGTCTATTATCAAGTCAGAATTGAATTTAAAAAAAATATGGTGTCATGTAGGAGTTACATCATCACCATGTATTGAAATCATGTTTTGATATTCTCTTCTCCACTGCCCTGCATGTGACCTTTGACATAAATCATAAATACACGGACTTGTCTCTAGGTCCTCTATGCTGGCCTATTCGTCTATCTTTTTTTTGTTGTTGCTTTTAAGATTTTATTTATTTATTTTAGAGAGAGAGAGTGAGCAAGAGAACACAAGCAGGCAATGGGAAGATGGGAGGGAGAAGCAGACTCCCCGCTGAGCAGGGAGCCCAACCTGGGGTTAGACCCAGGGACTCTAGGATCATGACCTGTACTAAAGGCAGGCACTTAACCAACTGAGTCACCAGGAGCCCCCTATTTGTTTATCTTTGCACCCATACCTCACAGTCTTAATTAATAGATCTTAATTGCTGTAGGTTTACAATAACGCTTGATATTTGGAAGTAAGTCCAACCTTCATCATCTTCTTTAAGATTGCTTTGGTTCTTTTCATTTCTCTATACATTTTGGAATCTGCTAATTGATTGATACACATTAAAAAATAACTTCTGAGATTTTGATTGAAATAACATTGAGACGGATTAATTTGTGGAAACTGGTATCTTTACATCAGCAAATTTACCAAGTTATAAACATGGTATATACCTCCATTTATTTAAGTACTTAAATGTACCTCTGTAACATTTTATAATTTTCAATATAGAAGTCACACAACCTTATCAAAATTATTATGTTTTCATTTCTATTTAGAAATGATTTTTTAAAAGAAAATTTTGTTTGATAGTTACATGTTGCCAGTACAGAAATACAAATAATGTTTATATACTGATCAGTGACATCGCTAAATTCACTTATTAATTCTAGCAGTATATAAAAATTATTTCGAATTTCTACCATTCAATTATGTTATCTATGAAAAAGGAGAGTTCTATTTATTTCTCTCTACTCCTTATATCCTTTATTTCTTTCTTTCCTTCTTTAATCAAGTATTCCAAAATCCCATTTCCCCTTTGTTATTCCATTTGTTATGTATTCTTTTGCTGTTCTTCTATTGGATATCCTGGAGATTACAGCATGAATACTTATTAGAGTGTCAAAAAATTTAGTCCTTTTACTACCTCTCACATAATTCAATAAACTTTGGACAATTTACTTCCCTCCCCCATCTGTGTGTCTGCATATATAATGGAAAAGATAAACAAGTGGATAGAGCTGAATATATTTTGACTGACAAAACCAAATGTAATGTATTTTTGAGTTTAATATATGTATAATTAAATTTATATATTTTTATAGATGAACGTATATTATATATCATTAAGTAGAGCACACAAAAATATACTAATCAAAAATGAGAGAACTTTGTTTTATAATGGAAATTTTCATTAAAAATTTTCTCTTGGGGACTGCCTGAGTGGCCTAGTTGGTTAAGCATCTGCTTTCAGCTCAGGTTGTGATCCTAAAAATTTGTTGAGTGTTGGCTATTTTATCTTTTTGTTGTTGTTGTTCATTGGCACTTTCTTTTTTCCATAACTTTTCTATAATTCATAAAATATTTCAAGCATGTAACAAAATTTTTAAAATACATTATTTATAGTCTTGTTTATAAGTTCACCAGCCAGATAATGGTGTTTTATTTCCATATAATCTTTGCAACAATATTTTGAAAGAAATCTAAAACTAAATCTCTCTTTATGCTCATTATTTATAAACCATAGATCACAGAATTTTAGAGTTTGAAAGGCTTGAAAAGATTGCACTGAATGATGTCTGCAGTGAAGAAAATTAGTCTAGAGATGTTCAGTTCTGTCCCCACAGTCACAAGCATGGTAATGTTGTGGCTGAGAGAGAAGCGGGGTTTTTTTATACCCAGAATAGTGCTTTCTTTCTTTATACATTCCAACCATTAATAAAAATTCATATCTACATCATAGATATTTGGGAAACAAAAAAGCAATGCCTGATACTCCCCCTTATTCTGACATAATCTTATTTTTAATATAAATTTGTTATTAAATATAATAATACATATATAAAATGTTAAAGTGACTTTTTTTCTCTTTAAGCTTAGAAACATTTTGTCCTGGTTCTTTTTTTTTTTTAAGATTTCACTTATTTATTTATTTGACAGTGAGAGATACAGTGAGAGAGGGAACACAAGCAGGGACAATGGGAAAGAGAGAAGCAGACACCCCACTGAGCAGGGACCCCGATACGGGGCTTGATCCCAGGGACCCAGGATCATGACCCGAGCTGAAAGCAGACGCTTAATGACTGAGCCACCCAGGCTCCCTGTCCTGGTTCTAATAATCTATATTTACCATGCCTGCATAATATTCCAAAAATTAGGTGTAGTTAATCATTATCCTACTTTAGAATGTTTAGTTGTTTCCTCTTTTCATCTAATAGAAGCATGATGAACATATTTGTGAAACTGGAGTTTTCCACAATTGAGATTTTTTTGCTTAAGTTATGGTCCCCCAAATTTCCATCTTCTTATGACTCTTGATGTATACTGCTAACCTACCAAAAAGTATGCAATATCATCAGCAATATAAAACATGCTATTTCAATTATGATAAAGGGTCCTTTTTAAAAATTTTAATTCCAGTAGAGTTAAGATATAGTGTGATATTAGTTTCAGGTGTACAATATAGTGATTCAACAAATCTATACATTACTCAGTGCTCGTGAAGCTAGGGGTACTCTTAATCCCCATCTATTTCACCCATCCCCACTCACCTCCCCTCTGGTAACCATCCATTTGTTCTCTATAGTTAAGAGTCTGTTTTTTGGTTGGTCTCTCTCTCTTTTTTTCTCCTTTGTTTGTTTTGTTTCCTAAATCCCATGTATGTGTGAATTCATATGGTATTTTTATTTATATAAATCATTTATGTGATTTATCTTTACTGAAAATAAACCATATATTTTCCATGTTTATTCTTGTTTTTCCTCTTGTAAATTTTCTGTTCAGATCCTTTTATCTAAGCATATATTTTAGTGGGTTTTTTGCCTTATGTGTTCTTTTTATCTATTGATCAATTAATCAATGGATCTATTTTCTATAAACAGGATATAATTTCTGTATCTGCCATATTTGCTAAACTTTTTTTCTACTTTCTGCTTTAGTCTTTACTGCTATGTCTATCAAAAATTAATCTAGTTATAAAAAATTATAACCTTTACTAAGTTTACTTAGAAGATGAGGCAAGTAATCACTATTGTGACTAGTAGATTTTCCTTCTTTTTCTTATTTTAGACAATGATCTGAAAGTGTTTTTGAGTGCTCCTTTCCATTCCATTATGAAGATATCATTCTTCAGTTGTATCATAGTAGAGTTTATGAGGTTCAGGTTCACCATTATATAGTTTTAACATCACACAGAAATCCCAAGCAAATGTCTATGAGTAAATTAACTAGACCTTTGCTAGTATGAATAGTATGAATTTACAGGCAAACTAATTCATTTATAAGTGCTTCAGAGTTACAAATTTACATATACCACAATTTGGATGTGCATATAATTCAACTTCTTCATTTCTCTATAACAGATCTAATTTTTATGACCACAGTTGCACTTACCAGGAAGTTGAAAATACTAAAATACTAAATTTAGCCCAGTCTGACTCAAACATTAGTCAATCCAACTATCTGAACAAACCTTGAGCATAAGCCTAAAGTAACCATGCAACAATTTCTCATTCTCTTCCCTCTAGTTCGCTTCCAGATGGCATCTGGTTGTGAAGGAGAGAAGTGTAAACCACCTCATGGTATTGGGAGAGAGAGGAAAACTGGCCTCACGCTGGCCTTTGGATATCCACTGACTGACCAAACATTAAAGTTTGTTTGTTGTTTATCGATTGTGATAGCAAAAACTTTTTTAAAAACCAATACAACAGGGGTACCTAAGAATACGGACACTGGCTATAAACCACCAGTATAGTCATACTTTGCATGTTGAATGAATCACAGCTCTGCACCTGCTGCTAATGTCTGATGCTAATAAATCCCTTGTCTATCCCATCTTGGCTTAGTTAGGATCCATTGGCTTCTTCCAGCTGACCAGGTTTCTCTAATCTTGTACTGAAAATCACTGTCCTGCCTTTGACTCCGCAGTTCTGTGCACAAATGCCTGGACAAAAGGGTCAGGCTTTTCACTGCATCATAACCTCTTCCTTCCAGAGAAGGCATCTCCACTCCTCTGTCTCTTTGCCTGAAGCTATAATGGTTAACTTCATATTGGGAGAGAAAAACGGCTTACCAATAAGGGGGGAAATCAGGAATTCATTTTAAAATATAGTCTACTTATATCACATGCAATGACAAAATAAGAAAAGGGGTGTCATAGAAATATGAGAATAATTGAACTTAAAGTATGCCTTAATATAATGAATTAAGGTTCTTTTTTTAAAGATTTTATTTATTTATTTGACACAGAGAGAGAGAGATCACAAGTAGGCAGAGAGGCAGGCAGAGAGAGAGGAGGAAGCAGGCTCCCTGCTGAGCAGGGAACCTGATGAGGGACTCAATTCCAAGACCCTGAGATCATGACCTGAGCCGAAGGCAGAGACTTTAACCCACTGAGCCACCCAGGCACCCCTGAATTAAGGTTCTTAAAATCTTTGCTTCCTTCATGTCAATTGTGGCAAGAGATAATGCCTTGTAAATTTGTTGCCAAAGTCTCTATCTGTCCTTCATTCTGATACCATAAAAATCAAGATGAACTTACATTCTCAATGATAGCCATTTATAACTCAAATCAAGTATCATATGTGGAAAAGATAAAGAACTAATAGAAGTCATCTAGCAGTAAGTAGACTAAAATGACCTGAAGTTAAGGGTAGGATAGACATTTATTGCTTTTTCCTATTCAGCTTTTTTCTTCTGGTAGTATCATTTGATTTTCCTTTAAGGAACCAGCACTTCCCTGCTCTCGGATTTTGTAGGGTGGCGGGAGGGGACAGTAGCTCTCTGATCCAGGAGTGGGCATGTGACCTCACCTTGCACAATGAACATATTCCACCTCCTTTGCCCCAAGGAAGTGTATATGATCCATGTCATCCAATGATACTTACTAGTGTTGAGATTTTATTGGAACAATTGAAACAAGAACCCCCTTTTCCTTGGAATAGTCAGCAGTACCTACAGTTGCTGCAGGCCACCTCAGGTAGATAATTTACTTGACGAGTACAATCAACACAAAGCAAATTATATCTGGGAAATGAGAGAGAAATCTCTTAAGCATCTGAATTTAGCAATTCCTGGAAAAGGACCTAACCCTCGAGTTTTCCATGATGTTAGTCAATGAATTCTCTTTTTGTTTTCGTTAATGTGAATTTAAATTTTTGTTACTTGTAAACAAAAAGACTGCTGGATGATACAGACTATAATGTTTCTACATTATATCACACCATTGCCAAGAATTTATATGTCTCTTTACACTTTATTTAAATTCTTTCTAGAGGACTAAAGTTAGATTTATTCAGAAATATTTTATATGCCACTGATGCATGTAAGAGAAATAAAGTTTCTTTTTATCTTTCAAGAGATATTATTGTAACTGGGTAAAGAATAGTGCCTTGAAGATTCTGCATATATAATAATTAAAAAAAAAACCAAACCAAAAAAGAGCAAGCAGGAACAATTTGACCAGAAATTGCATATTTACCTCTGCCAGCCATCTCATTTCAAGTGCCAAAAGGCAATAATTTTTTGCTACTTTAAATATGAACGCATGTCTAAGAATAGAAATTCCAACATTAGTAGTCATAGTCACTTGCAATATTTTAAATATGGTAGGAAAATGTAAATTAGATTTAAAATATGTGATGGTGACGCCTGAGTGGCTCCGTTGGTTAAGCGACTGCCTTCGGCTCAGGTCATAATCTTGGAGTCCCAGGATCGAATCCGAGTGTGCTCTCTGCTCAGTGGGGAGTTTACTTCTCCCTCTGACCCTCCCCCCTCTCATGTTGTCTCTCTCTCTCATCCTCTCTCTCTCAAATAAATAAATAAAATCTTGAAAAAAATAAAAAATAAAAAAATAGAATATGTGACGGTAGGCTAATCAATGACTTGAAAGCTTTTGATAGTATTTGCTTACAAATTATCTAAAAACGTTATTCTAGAGTGTTTTTATATATTCCTAACATATATTTATATATTATATATTATAAATACATATGATATTTATATTTATATATTTAATTTATATTTTTTATATTCTTAGAAGATTACAGGCCAACTTATTAACTTTTTAACAGCAACATCAGCCTTTAACCATTATAAAAATTACCTAGATTGGGGCTTCTATAAATTTTGCAAAAGGAAAGATTTTCTTTTTCAATAATACAGCCATGAAGAAATGTGTCATGAAGACATGAAGCAAAAGTTAAGATCCTGGAGTCTCTCAGAAATACTTACATTTAGCTTAAAAATATACTATGCTTTGGAGGAAAGAAGCAAAAATAATATGCTTTCTACCTTTGGGATTTTGGGGGGTGAGTATTAGTATAGTTATACCATTACTAAAATTTTTTTAACAGGCTCAATGCATGCACCATGTAAATGTAACATGTCCATTATATATCCAACTATCCACATGGTTTTGCAAATTAGATATGCTAAGCCTGTTTCAAAGTCTGCCTGTGAATCATAACAGTTCTGAGTGGTCTCATTAGGAACAAAAATAGGAAAATTTCACAGCTTCTTATTGCTATTTATACTTTTGAAAAATAACAAAAGGAATCGAGGGTTTAATATAATGGAGATGGAATATGTTATCAAAATTTTAATATGTGGAAGCTAGCTGGCACTATAAAAATAAACCAAGTTTAAAACTGATTCTTTTAAAAAATATTTATTTACTTATTTGAGAGAGATAGTACACATGTGCATTCAGGTGGGGAGGGGGAAGGGCAGAGAAGAGGGGGAGAGAATCTTAAGCAGACTCCACGCTGAGCACGGAGCTCAACTGGGAGCTTGGGGCTCAATCTCAGGACCCTGAGATCACAACCTGAGCTGAAACCAAGAGTCGGGAGCTTAATCAACTGTGCCAGCCAGCCACCCCTGAAACTGAGCCTTTTATCATTTCAAGAAATATATTTATATTTGGACCATATGTGTGTGTGTGTATACATATACATATATACATATACATACATATACATATATATACATATACATGTATATGTATATACATGTATATGTATATATGGACTAAACACTGAGTGTCTAAATTCCTTAAGAAAGCAACACACTGCTTTCTTCTTACTCCATGTAATTTAGTTGGTAATATATGATAAACAATAGCCTCATATCTTTCTTTAATAAAAATTGACTGTCAGAGTTGGAACTTTCTTTTGTGAATAATTGATATAAACAACCGTTTTTGACTTACAAGTTATACTCCTTTGAAGCAGCAATTTTGTACTATCTCCAATTTTAAGCTTTCTTAAAAAATATTTAAAAGCATAAGACAACACAGCATTTTGTTTTTATGGATTCTATGTGTGTGTGTGTTAAACACCATCCTGAAACTTTTAATAAAAATATATCCACCCTATTGTTCTTTTTCCAAGCCAAAATGTTAAAAGAAACACATTTCAAGTGAAACTTGTTTCTTTGCCCACACTTTTAACAGAAGTGTAAAGTGAAAATCTTTATCTGCGTGTCTAAAATGTTGTCTACAGCCTTTATTTTTATTTTTTTATTCTAGTGAAATTTTTCTCATGTAACCCAAGCCTTCTTGACTTATAGGAAGCTATCTGGAGATGCATAAAGAGCATGGATCTGGGAATTCCCCGTACACCAATATAATTACTCCTTTGCCATGGTACCCTTATGGCACTGTGTTTGATTTCATTTGTAATATTATAATATTAATCAATATAATATTGACTCTATGAAAGAAATATGAAAACAAAAACTCAGGGAGCCTAGGGGCTCAGTCATTAAGCTTCTGCCTTTGGCTTGGGTCATGATCCCAGAGTCCTGGGATCCAGCCCCACATCAGGCACCCTGCTCAGCGGGAAGCCTGCTTCTTCTCTCCCACTCCCCCTGTTGGTGTTCCCTCTCTCACTGTGTCTCTCTCTGTCAAATAAATAAATATAATCTTTAAAAACAAACAAACAAACAAACAAAAAGCAAAAAAGTCTCTTGGTCCAACCTTAGAAATCTTGGCAAATATTTCTATTAGAAATGATTACGTTGGCTCAATTTTTTCCCATATTTCTTTGCATGTATCAAAGCAATAAATGGAAGTGAAATGTTTTAGAAGAATTGGTAGACAATGATTTTGTAATGCCTTTAAACATTGGTCCTTAGAATGGAAAAAACATACTAGAATGTTCCATTAATGGAACTACTGACTACTGAGAAAAGAGTGAGCTAGAAAATTGAGAGAAACATGAGCTTTTAGGGGATATGGAAAAATTTAAAGCACATGAATTCAAAGTCACGGGTGTAGAAAGACAGTAATGCTTTGGACATATTAAAAAACTGAGATTGGAAAAGAGGTAGTTCTGTAAATAACAAATTAAAATATAAGGAATCCAGAGCCTGGCTGGTGCTAGAGAGGTTAAGAGAGAGAGAGAGTGGAAGAAACCCCACATATGAGCACCAGATTGGATGTAGCAGCCTACTTACATTTATGGAAATAGATACAAACAGAGAGAAGATATGTGAAAGAATTCATCGAGTGAGGGGTGGCTCAGTAGGTTAAGTGCCTGCCTTTGGCTCAGATCATGACCCCAGGGTCCTGGGATTGAGTCCCACATCGGGCTCCTTACTCAGTGGGGAGCCTGCTTCTCACTCTGTCCGCCTCTCCCCCTGCTTGTGCTCTCTCTCTCTCTTTGACAAAGAAATAAATAAAATCTTAAAAAAAAAAAAAAGAATCATCCTAGTGAAAATAGGCAGCAACCCAATGAAGAAGTTTAGATAGAGCACAGTGTCACTGAAACTCTTCTATGGAAAGATGTGAGATTTGATGGGATTTTAGAAATTATGGTTTTGAGAGTCTCAGCCTAAAACCAAACTGAGAGACCGCAAGCAAATTATTTACTGTCTAGGAACATACAGAAGTGTATATGTGTTAGGCTGTATTTCCTCAGTTCTGAACCAGGCACAATCAGAAGTGGGAGGAATGGGAAAGGGGACAGTGCGTGAGTGAGGTCTGACTTTGCCCTCTGGGAGCTTAGATTCAAAACGAGAGACAAACGTGACAAGAGCTTTCTGGTTCAGCATAGAGACATATAAATGTTAACTAGTACACTGTGAGTCTTGAATAAAGAAACAATTTTCCCTCTGGGGAGCAGGAGAACAATGTTTTAAACTGGTTTAAAAATAGTGCTTAAGAAAAGACTGAGGAGTAACAAAGCACACATTTTGTTTCAGGGACTAGTGAGCAGATTGAGGTCAAATGAAGTATAGTGAGTGGTGCAAATAAGTCTGGACAATTGTTAAAAGTCAGGCCTTAAGGGCGCCTGAGTGGCTCAGTGGGTTAAGCCTCTGCCTTTGGCTCGGGTCATGATCTCAGGGTCCTGGGATCGAGGCCCACATCAGGCTCTCTGCTCAGCAGGGAACCTGCTTCCCTGCCTCTCTGCCTACTTGTGATCTCTCTCTCTGTCAAATAAATAAATGAAATCTTAAAAAAGAAAAAAAAAAAGCCAGGCCTTACAAGAATCTTATGTTTTTCTTTCGGCAACTGACTACAACTACAGAAATTTTTACAACATATCATCTGATTTAACCATTAATCTCAAAAATTTTTTTTCAAAATTGACTATTTCAACAGATAAATGTGTATTTCCAGCTATTACAAAGGTCATTTAAATAATTGTCATGGCATGCCAAAACTAAAGGTTAATAAAGCACATTGTTTGAGGACAAACCCTAGAGTCAGACCGACTTGAGTTCACATCCTATATCTGCCGCTTTCCAGCCCTATGACTTGAGTGTATTAGTTAATCTGTCTGTGCCTCAATTTTCTCAAAATACATGTACATGGTTTATAACAATTATTCCATAAGAGTACGCTATATAAAAGGAAAGACAATGACTATCGGAATGATTGTGAAAGAAGAAAAAATGAAGCTCTTGTGAAGTAAAAAGTCTGCTAGAACTAATTAACGAATTTAGTAAAACTGTAGGATTTAAAATCAACATATAGAAATCAGTTCCATTTCTATACCTAAAATATATGAAAAAAGGTACTATTCCATTCACAGTAGTATCAAAAATGATTTAAAAAATACTTGGGAATAAATTTAACCAAGGAACAAAAGATAGGTACAATGAAAACTATAAGACTTCGATGAAAGAAATTGAAGAAGACACAAACATATGGAAAGCTAATCTATGCTCATGGATTGGAAGAATTAATGTTGTTAAAATACCCATCTATCCAAAGTCATCTATAGGTTCAACACAATTCTTATTAAAATTCCAATGATATTTTTTCCACATAAATAGAAAAATATCACCCCTAAAATTTTGTTGAACCACAAAAGATCCCAAATAGCAAAAGCAGTCCTGAGAAAGAAGAACAAAACTGAAGGCATCACACTTCCTGATTTCAAACTACATTACAAAGCTATAGTAATTACAACAGAATGGTACTGGTATAAATACAGACACATAAGAAATGGAACAGAGTAAAGAGCCCCGAAATAAATCCCCACAAATACAATCAACTAATAGTTGGCAAGGGAACCAAGGACACTCAATAGGGAAAGAATAGTCTCTTCAACAAATGGTGTTGGGGAAACTGGACAGCTACATGCAGAAAAAAGGGATTGTACCTCTAACTTACACCACTCACAAAAATTAACTTTAATTGAATTAAAGACTTAAACATAACACCCGATGCTGTTAAACTCCCAGAATAAAATAAAGTGAAGAAGTTCCTTGACATTGATCTTGACAATGATTTTTTTAAAAAGATTTTATTTATTTATTTGACAGAGAGAGAGAGCACAAGTAGGTAGAGCAACAGGTAGACGGAGAGGGAGAAGCAGGCTCCCCACTGAGGAGGAAGTCTGACTCAATCCCAGGACCCTGGGATCATGACCTGAGCCAAAGGCAGCTGCTTAACTGACTGAGCCACCCAGGTACCCCAACAATGATTTTTTTTAATGTGACACCAAAAACAAGCAACAAAAGCAAAAATCAGCAAGTGGGACTAAATCAAAATGAAAACTTCTGCAGAGCAAAAATAATAGTAACAATAATAACAAAAATAATAACCAAATGAAAAGGCAATCTACAGAATGAAAGAAAATATTTGCAAATCATATATACAATAAGGAATTAATCTCCAAAATAGAGAAAGAACTCATACAACTCAATAAGAACAACAACAACAAAATTCTAGTAAAAAATGGGCAGAAGAACTGAATAAACATTTTTCCAAAGAAGACATCCAGATGACCAAGAGGTACATGAAAAGATTGTCAGTATCACTAATCATCAGGGAAATGCAAATCAAAGCTACAATGAGAGCTTCACTATTTTTTTTTAACCTTTTGATTTTTTAAAACCCACCTTCTACCAAGAAAAGAACAGCAAAAAATCAGGAACTTAATCGTTATACATATAAACTTTGATCAAGAACAAGCAAGTAAATAAATTTCCCTCTTTATAGGCACGAGAGCAGTGGTTCTTAAAGTGTGGTTCCCCAAAGCAATAGCAGCAACATCACAGGGGGCCTTGTTAGAAATACACATTCTCTTGTCTGCACCCCAGACTTAGTGAATCAGAAACTCTGAGGGTTGGTCCAGCAGTAGGTGGTTTAATAAATTCTCTGGGTGATTCTGATACCTGAATTCTGACTAACATTGAAAGCCACTGCATTAAAGTTTTTCTCCAACTTGTAAGGAGTCTCTCTATCAGTACTCAAGAAGAAGAATCTCTTCCCCTTCTCTGCAAAAGGTTATGAAATCTGGTGTAATTGGGGTAGGCAGAACATTTTGATTTGAGAGCCACTTGAGGACTCATCTTACGTTCCAATGAGGAGATACCATACTGGTCTGATAATTACATCAAATGTATTTATAACATCACCTTCCCCAGGAGACCACAGTTTTTCAAATGTGAATTTTTCAAATTTAGTCATGGAACTTTCAGCTAATTTATTATAGTACCAAAGAGAACTTGAGATTTGTGCTGGGGATGAAAAAACTTTTAATGGAAAATAAATCTATAAAAAAAGCAAATAAAAATAAATATTAAGTGGCTGTGATAAAAACAAAACAAAACAAAACAAAAAACACCTAAAAGTCCGGAAAAACAACTTTAAAAATCTATCGCCTCTTAAATCCTAAAACACAAGTGGAATGCCCTGGCTAGTTTCACGAGAGGGAAAAAATGATAACACGTTGATTTAGCTAAGAATAGAACTAGCAGTTACCATACTTAAGATAAAATTACAGGGACTATAAATCTTTATCCCTTAGGGGATACTGCTCGGATTAGAAAGAAAAGCTACTTATGATTTACCCTTTTAATAGTTCTGAGATTTCTAAGGGTCTTTTCTTTTCATTCTTTATACCCGCTTTGCCTAACCTTTCTATTGGCACTGGGAGGTTACAGTCTATAGTGAAAATAGACAGAATGAGCATGATGTATGTTCACTGTCTCAATAGCAAATGTTCCTTATTAATACATATTATCCAAATATAACTTCTTGTGGAAAAAAGTTTAAGTCCAAATTCTAAGTATTTCAGAGTAACTAGCAGCAGGAATTGGAAGAAGAGTAACTAGCAGCAGGAATTGGAAGAAAATGCAGTTAGCTGTGAATGTGGATTGAGGTGTTTCATGAGTCTGGTGAGACTTGGCGGGCTCTGCTGAGAGACACCATGTTCATAAAACACAACAGCTGACAAACATCTGTGTAGGCAGGTTATATAGAGACAAAGCATAGCCTACCAGCGTTCCAAGATACAATGAGAAAAAGGGAAGCTTTCTCTGAGGCCATTTATTAAAAAGCCTTAAACTCCATCCATAGAGAAAACAGGTGCTGAAACAGACAGTGATCTGGATAGACCAAGCAATAGAAGTGTAATTTTTTAAAGTTATTTCAGCCTTTATAATCTACTTTGGTTGTTTATATTGATCAGATTCACTGGATAATTACCCAATTCCATAGACAGCTTTGAAGTATAAATGGGCATAAGCTATTTACAAAAATAAATGTTTTCTACTGTGGGACTGAAACCTAGGAATTCAGAATGGGAATTGACCAGAACTAAAAAACAACAACAAAAAAACATTGTTAAGGTTGCAGGGATGCATGAGTGGATGTGATGCCGAAAATATCTAACATAAAGAGAAAAATGAATCTCTTGGTGGAATTTTAGGATTTGTGGAATCTGAATGGAAAAAATGTTTTTAAAAAAATATCACTATAAGCTTCTTGAATTTCCATGGAGGAAACTTGTAAAGGCAGTCTTGAAGAGAAAGTGATTTAAAAACAAAGACAGGAGCAGAATCACAGTAGCTTAATAATAATATGGAACAGATCCATGCCTACAATTATGTGCATTTCCTGCCCTTACTTTTCCCATCTTGATTCCTTAACCACCTAAAGGAAATTCCAAAGAGGAGGATGGTAAGTGAAGGCAAAGCTGCTGTCAGCACATATTCTGATTCTACCTGTTGATTACACAGTCATATTCATGTCTTTACCTGCTGGAATGTGCCTCAACAGTATAATACACATGCACTTTATTTCTGACCTCAAACTTCTCCTCGGCTATCCTGATGGACTTTGATTCCTTACAGATTCCAAAGAGCCATGTACATACCATCCTATTAAATCCTAACTATACCTCTGTGAGATACAAAGCAGTTATCAAATCTATCATGTCTTACAGAGAGTTAGCAGATCAGAGTTATGGCTGAAGTTCGTAGGCAGGTTCTGCCACTTAGTAGCCATAGGAGTCTGAGAATTCACTTGCCCTCTGTGTTCTTCAATTTACTCATCTGTAAAATAAGGACAAAAATAGAACCTGCCTCAAAGGGTTGTTGTGAGATTTAAGTTAGTTAATATATGGAATGTGCTTAGAGCCATGTCTGGATCATAAGGAGTGCTAAATAAATATAAGCTCTGTGTGTCACTTTACAGTTGGACCTAATTTTGCATCCTAGTTCCATGGGACTTACTTGCTGTGAGCTCTGGGAAAATCTTTACTTAATGATCCTTGATTTCCTCAGGAGTAATTTCAAGATTGAAAACAAAAACAAGGGCGCCTGGGTGGCTCAGTGGGTTAAAGCCTCTGCCTTCGGCCCAGGTCATGATCTCAGGGTCCTGGGATGAGGCCTGCATCAGGCTCTCTGCTCAGCGGGGAGCCTGCTTCCTCCTCTCTCTGCCTGCCTCTGCCTACTTGTGATCTCTCTCTGTCAAATAAATAAATAAAATCTTTAAAAAAAAAAAAAGAAAACAAAAACAAATCTCACAGCAGTGTTGTGAGGACTTACTGGGTTAAAATGTGTTGTGGGTCTTTGTAACCCAAAAGGACTAAAAATTGGTCAGGATGGTTGAGAAGTTTTCGTGTCAGAAATCAAATGCACATATGTGGTGCTAACCTACCTAGATACCATGCTCGCTGACTCTGACTCTGGGAGTACATTCCAGATTGTTCTGGTACTAAATGAATGTAAAATTGATCCTAACCAATCAGGATAACAAAGATGAACCTACCATGAAGAATGAAAATATTGAAAATTATGTCTCTGACAAAAGTCGCACATTTACAATAACCTTTCATTTTGGTAGGAGCATCATTCTCACTTATATGATAATACTGTAATTAAATGCCGGGAAAAGCTAATGAAATACTACAAAATGTCAACTGTAAAATTAATTTTAGT
Source organism: Ailurus styani (assembly GCA_002007465.1). NCBI lineage: Eukaryota > Metazoa > Chordata > Mammalia > Carnivora > Ailuridae > Ailurus > Ailurus styani. The sequence continues at coordinate 670,596 of LNAC01000090.1, read as the reverse complement.
GAGACAAATTCGAGAAGTAAAGAAGAGAGTTCGGTTGGGAGTAGGAACATCCTAATAATTAGCCATCTGAAAAGGTCTCACTGAGCATAACCAAAGTCACATAGAGGTCCTGGTAAGGTTCTAAATTACCATAAATCAGAAAGTGAATAGTATTCAGGGGCTCCTGGGTGGTTCCGTTGGTTAAGCACCAGACTCTTGATTTTGGCTCAGATCACAGTCTCAGGGTCATGAGATTCTCTCTCTCCCTCACCCTCTGCTCCTCTCATCCTTTCTGAAAAGAAGAAGTGAATAGTATTCAGAAGTCAGTGAAGAAATTAAAGACATTCAAATGCAGCATAATCAACAATGGATTACACTTTTTTGATAAACATTTTCTTCATGTCTCTAAATATATGACAATTGTGTCGATCCAGGCAGGAGTGAGTGAAAGATTGAGGAGGGAAGGAACATTGCTTTACATCTGGTGAATGGGCAACTTTAAGGGTCTCTATGCAGATACGGGTTTCTTATCAACCAGGTGGGAAATGAAGGTCTTATCCCAAGGCCAGTGCCATTTCTTTATAATTGTAAGTGATTTATTAAAACAAATTTATTATCAAGAAACTTACATTCTTATCTGTTATTGCTGCTGACTATTTGGGGTTGGAAATTTCATTTTCTCTTCCTAGTACAATAGAGTTGGCTATTCTATTAAATGCGATAGTAGAGAGAATGGCACATTATACAATATTAACCTGGAACTGTAGCATGATCACTGTAGACAGACACTAGGAAAGAGAAAATGACCAGTTTTCTTGGATGCCTTAATCACAGTTGTAGCAAAACCCATTGGTAGTGGAATTAGACAGAGTTCGGGCCAAATCCTTAACCTGCCACTTACAGACATTGGGAGTTATTCGCTTGACTGCCAGCTTCCTCAAACGTAAAAGAGAGATCATGCATTCACAACTTCCTTTGATTGCTTCAAAAAAATAAACAAGGAAGCACATGTTAAGTGTGTAAAGCAGTGCCAGGCACACAGAATAGGCTTTTCTGTGAGTTTTTTTCTAGTCCTCTTCCTTCCTAGTCTTCCTTTTACACATCTATCAGCAGGTCCCCAGAGTGGAGGATGGGACAATGAGGTTATTTAGGGAAGAGAGCCAAAATGACTGTGATGGATGGAAGAGCAACCACCAGGTCTCATTCCCGGCTCTTCCAGCTCCTTCCCATATGTGAATTTAGTTTTCCTGCCTGTACTTTCTTATCTTGTTGGGTCAGGTGACTCGTCTTGAGAGGGCAAAGACCAGAGTATTAATCCTAGCTAAGGGTTTGTCTAGCTGTAATACACTATTTCCTTGAAATTCCACTCTAGGACTCAATTTCTCTAAACATTAATACGTGTAGTAATTTTACAGGTGTTGAATAAGAGCTAAGTGGGGCAAGGAATAACTAAGGCGATAAACAGGGAAGAAGCATGCTTCCTACTCCCTAAAACGGTAAGGGAGAAGAAAAGGAGAGGGGTCAAATCTGAAACTTTTCCTTAACTGAATCATTAAATACATACTTAATTAAGCCCTTAATTCCAGCTGCACTAAAACTCTGGAAAGAGCCTTGAAGATCTGATGACTGTGGAGCACCATCTAGTTTTGGCCACTAGAACTGCAACGGAGACTTCCAATTCCGATTCCCTAAGGCATATGAGGTAGATTCTCTGGGGGATGGAAATCGAGAAACTTGCTCTTTAGTAGTTTGAATTTTTTAATTATTAAACTTCTAAATTGCATCCATTGGTTCCTTATTGCCTCAGAAAGGTTAAACATCCTTTATTTTTTTTTGCATGAGCTGCTGTTCATTTGATACATTAGTTTCTTATGAAAAATAAATGATCCATAGGTAAATATGAGATCTAAAACCGATCATAATATCAAAGATTTATGTATATTTAAGACAATGTCAGCACTCCCATGAAGAACTTTCTTCCCAGAGTTCATGGATCAGCTGCATAAATTTACAGTAAGTGTAATCTTGGTGTATAATGAGTTCAAGTGTATTTTAGAAATAATCAAACCTTTAATAAAATCAGTATTTTATAAAAAACAAAAAACAAGACTTTGCTTGACCCAACGGTTTTGATTTCAAAAGTATATTTTAACCTTGAATGAAAAATTAAGTTTTGGTTCTCTGAAAATATTTTAAAACAGAGAATGCTCTTGTTGTCTTCATTTTTCCTTGACTTAGAGATTACATTATACATTTCAGCTAATCATGTATACTACCCCTTTAGATCAACTAAGATATTCCTCCAGTTAGGCTTTTGAGCATATGTAACTAGTTAGAAATAACTGAAAAAATATAATTTTTACAGGAAGAATTTTTTAAAGAATGAGAATACAGTTTGATATAGTTAATATGAATTCCATTTGTAAAAGATACACTTTGTACTTGGCAATTCACCATTTATATTTCTACATAAGCTTTTATATGTTATATTTCTACATCAGCTTTTAAAATATCCATTAGCTACAATGAGATAATCATCTATAGTCTGACAAAAAAATCTTTCCAAAGGCTCACATAAAAAAAATTGTGATATCATGTGTGCTTCAAAATCATGACACCTTGAATTTATGTAGCATTGTGGTATCTCAAAACATCATTTAATAAGTCCCTCATTTCCAGAGGAGGAGAATTTCCCTGACAGAAGAATATGTTTTACATGAGAGACCACTTTAGCTTTTTATCTTTTCTATTCTTCGGTTATGCTATCTATGATTAATTATGCTTCTGGGACATTGTTTTTTGTTATTATACTTAAAAATGTGTTTGTTACTCCAAGAAATATTTAACTACCTGATTCTAGGGTGGCTACTGGGAGAAGAGAAGTTCTAGTATTCAAGCTATGCAGCTTTGAAGCTTCTCAGAAGTGAAAACTGAAACTTATCAGAGGCAAAATAAACCATTCTTCAGGGTAGTCACTTCTACAACATTCTGATGAATTGATCCCTTGCCTCCTGACCCAACCATGCACAGCTCTGAAGAAGATTCAACATGTTGGTCAGTTACTCTTTAAGAAAATCACCTTTATTCAGGAGCCAACCCTTCAATCTCATATCACATTGCTAGTTTCCATAGAAACCATATTTCCAATCTTCTATCAAATATTGCTTAGGGTTCTAATTCAAGGCAAGTATCATTGAGTCAGTTCTGAGTGAAATAAAATGTGCATATCAGACAATCAGGAGGCAAATTCAGAGGAACAATTAAGAAGAAAATGGTCAGATCACTGCTTTTCTAGATAAGATAAAATGCTTATCAGTTTTAGTGCGGGCAAATGTGAAATGACCATATGCCTCAAAATTAAGTTAGAATGTTTGGGATATTTGAATGAAATTGGCAGATATAGTTACATTTTTATTTTTAAATTGAATTTTGTTACTTAAAGCAAATATTTGAAATGTCAAGGACTAAACCCATTTGCTAACCGATTTGTAAATATGAACATATTTCTTTGTGAAGAATTATCCATTATTTTTGAAAATATAGTTTAATTTGTAAATATTCTTTTCTCCTAAACAGAATTGTTCTCATCTCATGTCTTACTATATTCAGAACTGTTTTTGAATATGTAACTGTCTAAAAATTATTATCTTAAACTTTTATTCATACATGGAGAAAATTAAAAAATAATACGTAAACTAAACAAGATTCTACCTGTGTAATGAGTGATCCAAAAAAGCGTATTTCTCAGCATCAGTAGAAGTATTTAAAAATTTAAGAAAAAAGTCTTCTACAGAGGATTTGGGAAAAAACTCTGATCTTTCTGACATGACTAGGGTAGTTGGCAATTAGATAACAAGGCCGCATCAATAGAGAACCAAATGCACAGACAGGGAATTTTGATCAAGTATCTAAAATTGTTGGGGCACCTGTGTGGCTCATTTGGTTAACTATCTGCCTTTGGCTCAGATCATGATCCCGGGGCCCTGGGATAGAGCCTCATGTCTGGCTCTCTGCTCAACAGGAACCTGCTTTTCCATCTTCCTCTGCCACTCCCCCTGCTTGTGCTGTCTCTCTTTAAATAAATAAATAAATAAATAAATAAATAAATAAATAAATAAATAAATAAATAAATAAATAAATAAATAAAATCTTAAAAAATAAGTATCTAAAATTGTTAAAATCACCATGAATAAGCTTATAAGTCCCAACTAGATAAAATCCTAAAACAAGTATTATGTTTTGGAACTTCTTCCTTTGTTTTGCATTTTATAAGCTGGATCATGTTCATGGCTATTGCTGAAAGGACCTGGAAGGAGTTTTTGATCAGATCCTAAATTTCTCCTAGAACAGCAACTTTCTATTAGTAAAAATGTCAATTAATTGTCAATGATATCTTGAAACTAAAAGGTGTTCCATGATAAATGTGTGAATTTTATAATAATATAACCATTCAAGTCTTAAATTATATGCAGTCTTGTCATTTCGTGTTAATTTGCTATCAGGATGTGACCAGACAGTGGGAAGTGGAAGAGATAAAAACAGGAAGGAATAACTGACTAGAGCCCACCACTTTAAGAGATGTGGTAGCTAACCTGAGCAGCAAGTCATCGCTGACAGAATGGGTGGAATGCTGGCAAAGCCGGGTGCAATATGTCATCTTACCACTCTTGAGAAATCCAACAGTCCACAGTTGCACTATCAGTTTCTGAGGTTTCTGTTTGCTCCATCACTAGACTAGGTAGCACAGCACAGACCTATAGTATTTGGTCAAACATTTTCCCTATTATATTTTTATTTCCTATGAAGATAAACTTAACGGAACATGAAAAGTCAAATCTATGACTAGAGAAAGTCAAATCTATGAAGTGAAATTTAATTCTTCTTTCGTTTATGGTCTCCTTGTATCCAGTGGAATGTTACATGGTCCCAGAATTTAGGCCAACCTAATAGTGGCAAAAAGATTAATCAAAGTCTCATATTATCTTCAATGATAGTTCTTATCTATTCTTCTTTCCTTGTAAAACTATATTAGAATTCACATTTTCTCATTTTATTCTGTTATAAATTTATACACTAGGTGGAGTTTTCTGTTAATTTTTAGATATGATAGAAATCATTCAAAATTAGTATATGTACTAATGCACACTATTAAAGAATATAGTGTAATTACACTTTCTTTTGTTTGCTACAGTATAAGCTGAAGATAGGGTAGTGGACATTTTTTTTCTTTTGGCTGTCCAACACATGAATTCCTTTTCCATGTTTGAGAAATTCCTACCATATGAGACTAAATCCTTTTCTCACTGTAAAAGGTAAAAATATGAGATACTCTTGGTTCCCAGCTAAGTACACAATAGTGTTTCACCAGACTATTTCTGTGGTATGAGTTAGTCATTATTCCTTGTATAGCTTGAAGAAGTTCATTGAGTTACCCCAGTATCTGTTTAACAAAACCGTTTTCTGCCTAAATCAAGCAGATTAGTTTCACTTGCTGAATGACAGCGCAAATGAAGAAGCTTGGTTGCAGACCACAATACATCATGAGAAAGGAGGGCCTGGTTGGAACTGAGAACAATAAAAATCCAGCGTATATTAATTGATGGAACAAGAGAAACTCAAAGCATCAAATTATTTACTGGGTTACTTGAGATGAAATACCCATTGGAGAAAAAGGATTTGGGGAATTAAGTGGCCAATCCCTTGGAGTAATATGAAGGGCTTGAAGAATTAAAAGACTATGGGGAAGGATGGTTATTTCTAATAGCACCATAAAGTTTATACATAAAGAGAACGACAAGGTCAAAATAGATGGCCAAAGATATCTCTGTTCCACATTCATGGAGTGAATTTATGCATTTTCCTGACTTTGCTCCCTGGACATATATTTCCCTCAAGGAAATTCACAATGGGATGAGTGTCCGATAGAGTACTAAATTTGACCAAAGTCAACTCCTTTCACAAAATGTTCAATGCGAACACTGCATTATTTTCCCCTTTGAAAGCGTCAGACAGATAATTTAAATAACAATTTAATCAAGCATAGGTGAGAAAGTAAGAAAACATCTCACCCTTTATTGTGTCAAATATCCAGGTCCAGATAAGTGAATTGTGTCATTAGTAAGGCAGGTTAAGGTATAAAACAGGTTCCAGTCCTTAAACATGCAAGGTGGGGTCAAGAAGTTAAGAACAAGGAGGGTGTAGAAAGCTGAACATATGTATACATGATTTGGAGACGGGTGAAAGCCAACCTAACAGCAGAGATTAGCCCCAGTGAGAAGAGCAAGGGTTCAAATAGGCTTACACAACACTCAAGCAAGCATCAACACCAGGCCATATAATTTTAAATGCAGGGCTAAGTAGCAAGAGAATCTAGTTAGTGGTCCAACTCAGAGGTTAGCAGTATCCCTACCCCCTGACATTTCCTAGGGAGTGAGCAGCAGAGTAACCAGCAGAGTTAGTGAGACCACAACCACTGGCTTGGGATCAAGCTGATGTCTCAAGAGGCTCTATTAGTTAAGATAAGAAGAGAACTAAAATAACTAAGGATGAATATATAGATATGAAGGTGGAAACCAAGACTGATAATCCAGACCTATACAGAAGCTGAGTAGGGAATAGAAGGACTTCATATTTCCGCGGGTAACAGATAGCACAGCAGTCTCCAAGCAGCATGGAAGTTTACAGCAATGCAATCAGATTCTTGGTGTAGGAAACCAGGCTATTTCCAAAGCCCCAGATAACAAAATTTCCTGCCTTAACTATTAAAACATAGATTGATACCGATTTTTAAAATTGTGTGGCATCAAGACGAGTGAAGGAAGAAAAAAACAAACAAGAATTGAAAAACAACCTCAGAGATAAATCTTAGAAGTTTTGTCATCATATTTTAGGGATCATAGGAAATGTGAGTGGTGCAGAGGAACAGAGATAAGTAAATAATAGCCTTGATTTTCAAAAAGGAATAATCGATAATTCATTTAAAAATTTACAAAGTCGATTGAAAAATACAGACATCATGAGAATGAAAATATAAACCACAGCAGGAGAGAAAATATTTGTAAAAACACATCTGATAAAGGACTGTTATTCAAAACACATAAAGAACTCTTAAATATAAACAATAAGAAAACAAACAACATGATTAAAGAATAAATCCAAGCCCTTAGCAGACACCTCATCAAGTAAGATAAACAGATGGCAAATAAGCATATAAAAATATGCTTCACATCATATGTCACCAGGGAAATGCAAATTAAAACAAACATGAGATACCATACTACATCTATTAGAACGGCTAAAATTCAGAACACTGACAACATGAGTGCTGGCAAAGATATGGGGCAACAGGAACTCTCATTCATTGCTGATGGGAATGCAAAAATAGTACAGCCACTTTGGAAGTCAGTTTGGCAATTCTTTACAAAATTAAATATATTCTTACCATACAATTCAGCAATTGTGATCCTCAGTATTTACCCAAAGGAGCTGCAAACTCTTGTCCATACAAAAACCTGCTTTACTTGTAATTGTCAAAATTAGGAAATAACTAACATATCTTTCAGAAGGTGAATACGTCTGTGGTACATCCAGACAATGGAGCATTATCCAGTGCTAAAAAGAAATGAACTACCAAGCCATGAAAAGACTTGGAAGAACCTTAAATGCTATTACTAACTGAAAGAAGATGATTTGAAAAGGCTACATACTATGTGATTCCAACTGTTTGATATTCTGGGAGAGGCAAAACTATGGAGACAGTAAAAAGATCAGGAGTTGGTAGTGAGTGGGGAGGAATAGATGAATAGGCGGAGCACATAGGATGTTCAGGGCAGTGGAAATACTCTGTACAAAAACATAGTGATGGAGACATGTTATTGTACCTTTGCCCACTCAGAGTATACAACACACCAAGAGTGAACTCTAATGTAAACTATGGACTTGGGGTGATACTGATGTGTTAATGTAGATTCATTTGTTGTAACAAATGTACCACTCTGGTGGGAGATGTTGATAATGGGGATGGCTTTGCATATATGGGAACAGGGAATATATAAGAAATCTCTCTGTACCTTCTCCTCTTAAGAGAGAATCTTAAGCAGTCTCCATGCCCAGCATGGAGCCCAACACAGGGCTCAGGATCTGAGCTGAAATTGAGAGTCAGATGTGTAACGGACTGAGTCTCCCAGGCACCAAACCCCAAAATCTTAATTAAAGTAAATCTTGGGAAAAAATGGACCTTGCTTCCTGGAAAAAAAAAAAAAGTCCATTTGGATTATTAAGTGGAGGAATTGTGAACTTTGGGAAGACAATGTACTAAATACTAAATGAATCAATGAGTCAAATAAACTATGCTAAATAACTTAGGCAAAATAAAATATTTTTTTTTAATTTGGGTTTCTGGACTGGTGCTAAAGTAAAAACCAAATGTATAGTGTATCTTAAATTGAGCCAAAGAATTTGATTCAAACCTTCTTTGACTGTCTCATAGAAAAGATGACAAAATGTTCATTAAGTAATAGTGTAGATATTAACAGTGTAAATTGTTTGGAAAGATATTACACATTCGATATAAAATTAAAATTTATTTTTTCTGACTATAAAATGTCCTCAAATATTAAGAATATTAATTATTTAATATTTTATAGAAATATAACGCAGGCCAAGAAGACTAAGATGAAATTAATGCAATGCATTTAAAATTTATATATATTTCTATATAAATGTATATGCAATTATCAGGTAACTTTGTATTTTCCCATTTCTTGATGCTTTTCCCATCTTCATCATAGTTAGTTACTTCTGTTAAGTAGGCTTTGATGGGGAAGAATCAGATAGAATTTAAAATTTTTACCTTGCCTTGGCCTGCATTTCATGGCACTCTTGTGTTCTCTTTGTTACATGTATTATAATGGTTAATACTTTTTTTTAACATCCTGAAATTTCTCTTCTGAAAATAGGACCACCTGGAGCATATCTGCTTTCTCTTTATACAGGTTCTAATAAGAATGAACTTTGATGGCATTTTCTTTATTGCTGTGGATGGTTTTTGTGACCCTGTTGCTCCTCTTGCTTTGATATGTGGACATTCATCTTGAGTGGTGTACTTGGAGTACAGAAACTTTGGTGCATGGGGCATTCTGAAACTTTTCCTGAGCTAATGAGAGTTCATGCAGACAAGTAAAAGTCACAAATATTGAATAGAACTCCAAAAGTTCCTCACTTGTCTTTCTGATAAGGGCTCACCTGTTTATCTGGGAATGTGGAGTGGGAGTTCAAATTGGATTGGAACTGGAGAAGATACCATGTGACAATCAGGGATTTAGCTGATTTAAGTTTGGGTCTTGGGCTTGTGCCTCCTGGGGTGTGTGTGTGGCGGGGGAGGACATTATGAAGCCATTAAGTTTCATAATCTCTGTAAGACACGCTGATCTGTGATTTCTGCAACCCTGGGCTCCCAGGATGAACAGAACTTTCAATGTGCAACTCTCCTCTTGGGTTTCCGTTATTTTATTTGCCCCATCTGACTGTTTTTCTATTTACTCATTTGCTACTCGTGTTTTCCAATATCCTAAAAAGTAGGCCTGTCCCCAGGAACTGTCTTTTGGTTTCCTTTTTCCTCCCAAGCAAGCCTTTCTGGGAATGACCTTATCTCATCTCATGCTTCCCACCATCTCCACTCTGAGAATGAATCTCAGCTCCCATTTCTAGCCCTGACCTCTTTCCTAACCTCCAAATTTATAGTCTGAGTTGTCTGAGTAGTTTGACAGAGCATCCAACTTAACATTTCCAAATTTATTTCTAAAATTATTCTTTATTCCCATACCCTCAATTCTCAGAAATTAAAAAAGAAAGGAAATCTTGCTTCTCCACTTAAAAAAAAAATACTGTAAGTGACATCACTTCATTAAACATGAAAGCTTAGGTCTTTTTTCTTTTTCTTAACTCCCTTGTCATCGACTCTGCTACCTACAATAACATATTTTGCTTTTAAAGTGACATGTATATCTGCACCCTCTTGTTCATTCTAAAGCTACTTTCTAGTTCGGACCCATTTTGCTGAGATTATTACAATAGTTTCCAACTGGATCTGCCACCTCTAAGACATGCTATATACTGCTACAGTGTTGATTCTAAAAGTAAGGGGATAATCATGTCTGTTTCCTACTTCGAACCCCAAATTTCTCCCCATAGTTTACCAAATTCAGTTAAAATCCTGTCTGACATCCTGACAACCTTTCTTCACCCTACCTTTTAATTTCATATTCCCCCATTCAAACCAGAAATGAGTGAGGGTAGTCTGTATCATTTGCATTTGAATCCCTGGGTGTTTGTTAAAATTTGTATTTCAGGGGCCCAGTCTACTTGCTGAAGAAAAATCTGTAGGAGTAGAAGCTTCAAATTTCCAGGTTTAAAAATCTTGTTATGTACCATAAAGTGTCAGAACCATTGTCCAAAATTAAGACTGAACGATTAATTGATGGTCAATATGTCTTATGTATTCTTGACTCTTATCCTTTGTTGATGGTTCTCTCTCTTTCCAAATGTCCTCCTCCTTCCAATCTGTATCTATTTAAATCCTACCCATTCTTTGAGAAATATACATACCACATGCCAACCTCAGTGTAGATGAGTAGTTCAATAAATACATTTATTGTAGGTCAACAAATACATGACTTTCTCTCTTGGCAAGTTCTTCAACTTCTTTAAGTCCCAATTTCTTCAACCTCAAAAAGATTATTTTGAACTAAATGATCCCTAAAGAATGTTAGTCTTCTAAATTGTGATTCTTTTATGTGTCTTTGGATGCTTACCATAATCTGCCTAATGCTATTATTTGTATACTTGTCTTTTCACCTTTATACTATAAGGACCTTAAGAATATAAACTACATCTGTTCCTATCTATATTCTACACTGTTTTGCAATACGCTTGCCGCATAGGTGGTATTTAATAAGTAAATTTCATTAAATTGATTCAAAGGAGGTAAATAGCTATTTAAACTCTGCTTTGGTTTTGTATACTGGGTTTTCCTGCCTTGACTATAATAATTTAGGTATATGCACTTGATTTATATTAAGGATGAATCTGAATTCCTTCTAAAAAATTAAATTATTTCATATTTATTAATTAAATACTACAGTGTTAATGACATTTATCGTTGTATTAACATAAAAGAATGTGAAGTGTGAGACATGGAAATCAATATTCCATTAGAAGTAGTGACATGTTTAAGTTTCCTTCAGAAGCATTTTGATAGTTCAGTGTGTTTATGACACTAGTGGTTATGTAATATGCATAATAGATCAACCACAATGCAATGTTATCAAAGAAAAAGCTATACTTCAAAAAAATCAACACATACAAATTAATTACATTGAGTTCTGAAAAGCAAAAATGTCAAAAGAAATTATGCTTTATATTTAAGTATTTTGAGAAATGTGTCCTAAATTTAGTCTGCAGATTAAGAGGTTGTCAAGGGATTTGACTACTTCTGGATATATGCAGATATATGCAGATATATTCTCTGATAATTAGTAAATATTTCCACTAGACTAACTCAAGAAATAATTAATTAATTAATTAAGCTGAAACAGAAAGAATGATGGTTGGGTATTAGGAGGAACTTGATAGCATTCTGAAATCTAATTTACACAGTCTTAGAAATAATATTAGAAAAAGGAAGACTTCATAGAAGATTAAAAGATTGCTGTCTTTTCAGTCTGGCTTATGCAAAGGGGTCACAAAACACACACCACCTATGCCGCCTGTATGGATATAAAACAGGGCTTATTGGGGGAAACTTACAAATAAGAAGTAATAGAGAGCACAGAAACCACTGGGCTGTCATTATCCCATGGCTTAGACCAGGCTTAGTTTTGTGAACTGTACCTAACAGTCCACGTGAGACTGTCCTCCTCAATGTTCTACACATTTATAAGGCAGAGGTACGTACAGTCTTGGAACAGTAGAAACTCCTGTTTCAGCAAGAGGTCTTGTTTGAGTGGGGTAACCTCTGGAACCCAGGGGCTAGGATCAGCCTGTCCTTGAGTTGCATTAACTCTGACCTGCAGAACCTGCTGTCTGGTAGGCCGCCGAAGTGGGAGGAAATACACCCTGGAACGGTTCAGTTTGTCTCTGGTGAGTCAGCGCCCTGGCTTTTGGGGATTTATCAAATCTACAAATCTCCATCAGCTCCTAATGGCTCCAGGTAGCAGTGTTTACCACTGGAAGTGTGGGGTTCCGTAGCATCGTCTGGGAGGAAGCTATCATTTCAGATCCTAATCCAGACTTCTAGTACTAACCCAGATGGGGTAGCCCGCTACACTCAACCTCTCTCACTGACTGTAACTAGAAACTTGGGACAAAATACAAAAGAAGCTACTTGAATAGCTAGCAGATTGGAAAAAAAAAGTCAAAATTGAAGAATGGCTGGTAGAGTAGAGGTAATTTTCCTGTCTTTTGTTTTTTGTTTTTCCTTTCCTTTCTTTCTTTAAATTCCTTTATTTGCTGATTTTGATTGAGGGGTGGGCAGAGTCAAGTGGAACAAAAGTAAAAATTCCAAAAGAAACCATCTTTCTACCCAGAGGCCAGAAAACCTGTGAGCCAAAGAGTATGGGGGAAAATCTCTATTTTTTTTTTTCTTGTTTTCCTCCAGCCCTCCTGAGACCAGCACTATCTACAGAACTGAATTGCCATCATGGAATCTATGATAATGAAGAACACATCGCTGTGCCGTGATATATCTGTCATGACAGCAGGGACCTAAAACCCTGAGAATTTGGGTAGAGGAACTAGAAGAAAAGTTAAAAAGGCATCTGTCGTGCAAAGAACAGAGGGTGGAAATCCTGGTTACTTTTCATCTCTCTATTCTCTTGGAACATCACCTAGAGAGTACCCCAATCACAGAACTGCACAACAGCACGGGGGATTGAAACTCTGATAAAATCCAAAATTTTTGGCCAGAGGAATCAGGGGTCTCTGAGAGCTGCAGAATGTGGGACAAATTCTAGAGAGTATAGAGCTACGCTGACAATAATTAGCAGGCTCCCTCCCAAACCAGGCATGAAGAGAACACAACTAGAGAAGAATAACAAAGGCTTGGAGAACGAGATTATGAGATAAACCACCATCCACATCCCAGATTAACCTCTCAGTGGCTCAGACGTGGGGCCGACACTGAGCACAGTGAAAACTTTGAAACGGAACATGCATTGCATACCTGTTGGTTTAAAACTCGGGAGCTTCCTGGGTGAAATCTGAAACTGGTCCCTGTACCCAGAGGGCAAGGAAAGATGAAGAAAAAGTACCCCAGACTGGGAGGTGGCGTTTTTAATGAGCAAGTGAATTTATTTACCAAGATCTTAAATTGTTGTTGTTGTTTTTTTAAATATTTTATTTATTTATTTGACACAGAGAGAGAGATTACAAGTAGACAGACAGGCAGGCAGAGAGAGAGGAGGAAGCAGGCTCCTTGAGGAGCAGGGAGCCCGATTCAGGACTCGATCCCAGGACCCTGAGATCATGACCTGAGCCGAAGGCAGAGGCTTTAACCCACTGAGCCACCCAGGCGCCCAATCTTAAATTGTTTTTGTTCTTGTTTTTTTGTTGCTGTTTTTTTCTTTTTTAAAAAGATTTTATTCATCTATTTGTCAGACAGAGGGAGAGAGCGCACAAGCAGGGGTAGTGGCAGGCAGAGGAAGAAGAAGGCTCCCCACTGAGCAAGGAGCCTGACAAGGGCCTCCATTCGAGGACCCGTGACCTCAGCCGAAGGCAGACACTTAACCCACTGAGCTGCCCAGGCGTCCTGTACTTATCAAGATCTTATAACATTTTAATCACATTTATCTGGTATTTGACCCTTTTCTAACATAACTGATAATGTTATTTATATGTTCACATAGTTGCTTATATTGCTTCAAAAGGCACTTTTTGTTCTTTAAAAACTATTTGATAATTATATATGAAAGATATATATGTTATGTCCACATACATTTTTTAAAGATTTTATTTATTTATTTGAGGGGGGGAATACGAGAAGGGGGAGAAGCAGAGGGCGAGGGACAAGCAGACTCCACACTGAAAACAGAGCCTGATGCAGGGCTTGATCATATGACCCGGAGATCATAACCTGAGCATAACCCACTGAGCCACATAGGCATCCCTCTAAGTATATTTTAAAGAATGATAATCAAAAGAACAACCAAACATCATCGAGCCTATGAAATAAAGCTTTAAAAATCTGTGGAAGCTTCCTGGGTGCTACTCCTCACATTTTCCTTTTTCCATGATGCCTTTGATTTTTTGATAGATATACCACATTTATATCCCTAAACAATATATTGCATAATTTTTCCCATTTAAAATATTGTCATAATGAAATAACATTGCATGTATTCTCTGGTAACTTGCTTTTTTGCTCAGCATTAATTTCTGAGATCTTTCCAAAGGGATGCATGATAGTAGCTTATTTCCATCACAATTTCATTATATACGTGCTCTGCAATTTATCTGTGTGAGGGGAGAAGCATTTGGGTTGTTTCCATAATTTTTGCTATCATTGAAAAATGCTGCTAAAACCTTCTTACATGAGCCTTCAGGTGAACAAGGGCAGTGATTTCTCTCAGGTATAAATCTAAAAGTTAAAATACTGGTTGTATGATATGTGCATCTTCATCTTTACATAATAATGTCATATTATTTCCCAAGATGGTCATATTTTTCAAGACACCTCTGGAACAGTTGTCATTGCTTTACATCCTTGCCAACATTTCATATTTTTAGCCTTTACATTTTTTTTATCCCATAGGGTATGTGAATAGTTTCTCAATTGTCAGTTTAATTTGTGTTTCCATGATTACTAAAGAGTCTGAGCATCCTTTCATATGTTATTGGCCATATATACTATGCAGGTCTTTATATATAAAGGTCAAAAATAAGCAAAGTTATTCTATGGTGATAGTGGTCATAATAATTATTGTCATGTAATGAGGAGATGGGTAGTTGTTAATGGGTAGAGACCATAAGGAAGCTTTTAGAGGTACCATATATATTCTACAGCTTAATTTGGGTGGTAAAGTAGTATATTAAGTAAATATTCATCAACATATAAACTTAAAGTTTAATCAATAAAATGGAAAGACAATGGAACTAATAAATAAGTAAAAATATTGTGTTTTTTTTTAAATCAGCAAAACAGACAAATACCAAGAACATAGAATAAAAGTACTAGAGGAAAGGGGTGCCCTGGTGACTCAGTTGGTCAAGTATCTGAGTTTTTATCTCAGTTCAGTTCTTGAACTCAGGATCTTGAGTTCAAGCTCTGCATTGGGCTCCACGCTGAGTGTGGAGTGTATGAAAGAAAGGAAAGAAGGAAGGAAGGAAGGAAGGAAGGAAGGAAGGAAGGAAGGAAGGAAGACAGACTAGGTGAAAAATAACCGTTGAAAGAGAGGAATTCAGAATATGAGACTACTTTACACAAACCTTTGCAAATACTTTTTAAAATATAGATTAAATGGATAGTTTTCTAGGAAAATGCAATTGACCAGAATTACCAGCATACATATTTTAGTAATGTTTTCAATTTTACTCATATAAGATTTACACTGAGTTTACTTCTAAATATGCTCTTTTTTTTTAGTTGTACATGGGATTTTCTCTTATCTTATATACCTACCTGGTTATTGTGTAAACACTTCAAGCTACTTATTAATTTTGTACCTGCTTCATGAAAATTATTTGTAAGTTTTCTCTATTTTTTCTAAGTTCTGAAATAATATAAGTATCACTCAATTATTGATTTCAAAGATTCATAGAATTCTCCCATTAAAAAACCTGTAACATTTTTGGGAGAGAGTTGTTTTGTAAGAATTTGGTCTTAAAGCTAGACATGCATCTAGCTTTAGTGAAGACTGCTCAAACGACTTTTCTGTGCCATGGAGAGTGGTGTGTTAAAGCTTTCTATATCAACGCTGGTAATTCTGTTCAAAGTGTAACTAATATGGCTGCTATTTCACTTCTACTTTCCTGCAAAATGTCTTTTGTGCCCAACACTAACCTTTGACTATAAAGGTAAGAGGATCCTAGGAGATATAATTCCAGTCTAACAAAGTTAACACGGTACAAGACTACAATCTAGCCTTTGAAGGTTTTATTTTTTTTATAGATTTTATTTAGTCATTTGGTATTTATTCACTTGAGACAGAGAGAGACAGAGAGAGAGAGAGCATAAGCAGGGGGGAAGCAGAGGGAGAGGGAGAAGTGGACCCTGCCAACTGGAGAGCCTGACATTGGGCTCTATCCTGGGACCTAAAGACCATGACCTGAGCCAAAGGCAGACGCTTAACAATCTGAGTCTCCCAGGCACCCTGCCTCTGAAGGTTTCAGTTATTTATGCACAAGCCTGTTGCAAGAGGGCTATATGCTGTTTGATTCTAAAGCTGGTGTTCTTTCTGGTACATTGAACTGAAATTTTTACCTAGACAGGCAAGACATGGGTGGGGGAAAAAAGCCCTGTAGATGAAAGCCCTTTCTTTGTATATAATCATGCATGCACATCGTAGAATGCGTTTATTGCACTTGTGTAGGAAGACACTTAGCAAAATAGAGATATGTGGTTGAGAATACTGCCCATAGAATGTTGGAGAGCAGGTTGCTGCTCTGACAGCAGAGAACCTGGTGCCATCTTGCCATCTTTGCTCTTTGTTCCTTGACCCACTGCTGAGATATGAGGGTGTGACATTGTCTTAGTCCATTTGGGCTGCTATAACAAAATACCACAGACTTAGTTGCTTATAAACATTTATTTCTCAAAGGTCTGAAGGCTGTATATTTAAGATTAGAGGGGCCATCATGATTGGGTGGGGGCCACCTTCTGGATCAAAGACTTCTCATTGTTCCCTCATATGGTGGAAGGGGCAGGGGTTCCATGGGATCTCTTATAGGAGCACTCTTGAGGGCTCCACCATCATGAGTGATACTTACATTATTTCAGAACTTAGAAAAAATAGAGAAAACTTACAAATAATTTTCATGAAGCAGGTACAAAATTAATAAGTAGCTTGAAGTGTTTACACAATAACCAGGTAGGTATATAAGATAAGAGAAAATCCCATGTACAACTAAAAAAAAAAGGGCATATTTAGAAGTAAACTCAGTATAAATCTTATATGAGTAAAATTGAAAACATTACTAAAATATGTATGCTGGTAATTCTGGTCAATTGCATTTTCCTAGAAAACTATCCATTTAATCTATATTTTAAAAAGTATTTGCAAAGGTTTGTGTAAAGTAGTTTCATATTCTGAATTCCTCTCTTTCAATGGTTATTTTTCACCTAGTCTGTCTTCCTTCCTTCCTTCCTTCCTTCCTTCCTTCCTTCCTTCCTTCCTTCCTTCTTTCCTTTCTTTCATACACTCCACACTCAACATGGAGCCCAATGCAGGGCTTGAACTCAAGATCCTGAGTTCAAGAACTGAACTGAGATAAAAAGTCAGATACTTGACCAACTGAGTCACCAGGGCACCCCTTTCCTCTAGTACTTTTATTCTATGTTATTAAGGAAAACCTGGATATTTCACGTGAAGCACTAACACTGGGACATGTTTTGAGGCAAACATCACTTGTGCCATGCTCAGAGGTGGAGTAATGGGATGGATAGACATAGCTCCAAATAAAGGCAATGATCGAGATGTTTGGGAGTTTGGAATTGGAGACTCCCAACCTGTCCTTATGGCCACTGGATAAAGCAGGAAGGCCAGGCATGTGTGCCTGGAAGATGCCATACGGCTCAGAGAATTAAAAAAGTGGCGGCTGCAGTACTCCCAGGAAAGGCAAAATGGAGCAGATGGGCATGGACAGAAGTAGGAGGTGCAGTGGGAAATGGGCAGCAAGTCTGCTGCCTGGCTCAGGCCCAGGACGTATAGGAGTAACAAGCTGGACAGCATCTCCCAAACAGGAGAGGTAGTATTCCCTTTTCCAAATAGTTTCAGGAAGAAAAAAGTGAAAGCAGCAGAGACCATCGGGGAAGAAAAGACCAAATATATTCATAAAGAGATAAAAACCATACATATATCTAACCTGTTCCACAAAATTGGAGTAGAGCACAGATACATTTTATTGCTCAAATGAATGAGTCGATCTCCAATATATCTATTAGAAGAAGTTTAGTCCTACCCTCTTGAGGCATTTCCCTCTACTCCACACACTCATAATCAATAATCCAGGGGCATGATCATTCTGAGGGAGGCAGTAGTTTCTAACCATGGAGAGCCAAGCCCACAGAGTCATGCAGTATACAATGCCATTGCTTATTCCTGTCATGCAGTGTTAGGTTGGAGACTGGTTTGGCATAGCTCCAGAGTATTATGCATCATTTCAGGGATGCTCTTGTTGGTTCAGGCCAGCACCCAAGATTACAGTGACGTCCCACATTGGGAGCCAATGTGACCTCTTTTTCATCCCCTTTGCCTTGCTCAGCCCTATTCTCCAAAGCCAAACCACTGTGGCAGGGTCAGGAGGCAGCTTTTAGAGCTGTGCAGCATAAATCCTCACATAATGCTTGGGGACCAACCTGAGCAACATTATTTCAGGGACGAAACTTTCCCATCCATGATGGTTTTACTTCCAAAGTTTCTTGCTCTTCCTCGAATCCTAAGACCTAGTGGAAACTGCTACAGCAGTTACACAGCTGCGATTCTCCATGTCATGTCTCAGAGAACAGGGTTTGGAGGCTGATTTTCTTTCCTTCCAGAAAGCCCTGGATTCTCTCTCCTCCAGGGTAATCAGCCTTTGCATAGAGGTCCTTTAGAGAGAGACAACATTAGTCAAATGATAAAATGTTCTTTCTATTGCCCTTTCCCCAAGCCACCACTAGTACATGTGTTGTCCCAGCTGTGGTATAAGAAAGACAGTTCCTCAGTGATTCTTCATGGAAGAAATATCTACTTCTCTTGACGCTTCTATTTTGTCTTTCTGAAGTTGCCAGAAATAGCAGTAACTTCTCTTATTAAACTGTGTATGTGTTTATGTGTGTAAGTCTCATGTATCTGCCATACCAGGCACTATATCTTGCACAAATGAAATGTATAATCCATAGAGGTGCCTACAGTTTTTTAGAATGGCTGTTTCATTTACTCATTTGATAAAAATTTATGGATCACTTCCTAGGAGCCAAAACGGAAGATGTAGTTAACAAAAATAGCCCCAGGCCTAGAGACTCAAGTGGAGGAAATCGATAAGTAAACAGGCCATTTTAATACAACATAGTAAGTGCATATGCTAGTTAATGAGTTCCGTGTCCTGCAATTATAAAAAGGTTGTACTAATTAGGCCTTCTTTGTTGTTGCAATGACAGAAATCCCCTTGGAAGGTCTTGAGTCATGTGGCATTTATTAAAATGCTTCATGTGGAAATAAGAAAAGGAGAAATCTCACTCATGTGTTCTAGCCTCCTGGGAATCCAGGAAATGCCCCAAGCCAGGCCCCAAAGGAAAAATTGAAATTATCTTTGGTAGAGCTGGCTTTCCTAAACTTCAGGAATGTGGGAAGTCATTCAGGATCCAGTCAATACCATCGTCAATTGCTCCACCATGTAAATTTTTAAATTCTTTACCCTACTTGCCACTTTTCATTTAATTTTCACTTATCTCCTTTCTGAGTTATAACTTGTTTTTCTTTCTACCTTCTCTTGGAATTTAGTAACTCTTGGCTTCTGCCTTGTCACTTTCATTGCCAGGTGATGGTTCCTGCCTTCTTTCTGTATGCCTTTCTCCTTCTGCTCTGTTCACTAACTAGCCAACCCTTACTCTTTTCCTGATTTCAAGATTTCCCAAGTTTATATTCAGTTTATCCCCATTGTCATTGTGGGGCAAAATTAGGCAGCCTGCTCCTCTTACTTCCTCCAGTCCAGTTTTCAGACTAGCTGCCCGCTTTGTCTCCACAATTGCACTTCCACCATGAAATCATAACTTGGCCACTGATGTATTCTAACATTTTTTGCAACAAAGGGTTATGGACAGGTTCACCTTCAAGGGGTCTGTGGGCATAGGAGGCACTTCTAGGCTAGCCTAAGACAAAGATTATTTTCAATACAATAATTTATGAACTACTTATACAACCAATCACAAAATTCTATTGGACATATAAGAGCTGTACAAGAGGTGTCGAGATACCCTTGGAAGATGATGCCTAAGAGCTTTGAGGCTTTTATCTTGCAAATTCCAAGCTCTGGACTTGAGGCACAGATTTTTATGTTTTGATATTACAATTTTTGGTTCATCAGTACTTTCTTCAACTGTCTGGTTTTATATGCATAACATGCATTGATAAACATATAAATAATTGGGGACCCTATAAGATACTTAAGTATAACTGTAACAAAAGACTGAACTGATAGTTATAACTGACTAGTAAATTGACTAGTAAATTGATAAGAAACATTTTTATAATTATCTTATTAGTAAACCAAAATAACATTGATTGAGAGTTTTCTAGGTCAATTTTCTTCATTTTTTGTCTGTATTTTCACAAAAGTCTCACAGAATATAACTTGAGCATGTATTTGAGCCTGTATGAATCATTTGAAGCAACTGATAACTGAATACTCTCTTGCAGTTGCTATTTCCCATCCCACTGGTACCAAGTGGAAGTCAGAAAACATATCAGATTGAATGTATGACCGTAGTTCATTGGTTGAAATAGAAAAATGTAATGGTAGAACTGAACAATCCCATGACACGAGGTAATGCGAGCTTCCCACAGTGACAATAACCTCCTTGGTGAGGGTGAGTTGATGTTATAGTCACATAGTGAACAAGTGATGTTTAAGAATTCTATCTGTGTGTATTCCACTTTGTAATCCTTCATTAGCATAAGATAAGCAACAATTGTTTTATTCCCAATAATAACTGGATTACAAAACCACTTAACACATATTTCATTAACAAGGGGGGTAGGTGTGATTAAAAGGGGCTCATTATACATAACAAAAGACTTATTACTCAGGAAATTCCAAGGGTTTTAGAAACTTAGTGCCAGGAATCAGGGACAAAAACCAAATACATTTCTTACATTGCAATTGGGATAGTGGGCCATAAAAGCATTCCTAGATGATATTCCTACACCAGGATGCTTAGCAATAATTTAACTATATAAGAGTATAACTATGAGCCATACAAATATATTCCATTTAACCCAAACTAAATGGAACCCTAACCCAATTTGCCCAGAGCTGGATCCTCAGAATGCCTGTGGTTACTCAAAAGACACTCATAGGAACGGAACTGTGATAGAGAGAACATCTAATTGGAAACAGACAGTGGTGTCAAAAGATTTAAGTGAAAATATATTACTCTAAACATTTTTTACAAATAATATGAAAGCATGTGAACACATTGCGAGGCCCTCTTTCAGGGACCATGGAAAATGCCTGTGCAAGTGGGTCATTGAAGTTTATGCTTCACTGGTGTCAGTGTAAATCTGCCCCTGGAGACGTGTGAGAAGAAATGAGAGTGAGGTCTGTAGAGGACTTTAAAGAAATGTAATTACCCTAAATATCCTTTGGTGATTTCTCAGGATGTTCAGTATAGATTTCACTTGTTTCTAATTATAGAATGCCCACATGGTATATTTCTGTGAGTCCAGACTGGATTATGAGTAGTTCCATAATCATACAGGTTATGGGATGCCTGGGTGGCTCAGTCTGTTACGTGTCTGCCTTTAGCTCAGGTCATGATCTCAGGGTCCTAGGATGGAGTCCCGCATGAGGCTCCCTGCACAGTGGGGAGCATGATTCTCCTTCTGCCTGCTGTTCCCCCTGCTTGTGTGCTCTGACAAATAAATAAAATCTTAAAAAAAATCATACAGGTTATAAGGTAATTAGATAATAGTAAACTGATAGTTGACCTTGGTAGATGGTAAAAGTAAAGATCAAATGGTTTTTTAAAAAGTTGTGAAAACTTAAATTTGCATGTATTTATCAGAAAACAAATCTGACCTGAGAAAAAAATGTTTACAACTATCAGAAATGGGACAATTTCTCTTCTTCTACAGAGCTCCATTTGCCCTTCAAAATTAAGCACACTCAGGGCCCCTGGGTGGCTCAGTCAGTTAAGTGTCTCACTTTGGCCCAGGTCATCATCTCAGGGTCCTGGGATGGAGCCCCGGTCAGGTCAGGTTTCCTGCTTGGTGGGGAGTCTGCTTCTTCCTCCCCCTGCTCATGAGCTCTCTCTCTCTCAAATAAACAAATTCTTAAAAAAAAAAGTTTTTAAAAACAAAAACAAAACAAAACAAAAAACCAATAAAACAAAAAACAAAATTAAGCATACTCTAGAATTGGCCAGATATTAATTGGTGGAATGGCTTAGTATTTTTCTTGTTTTAGTTTGTTTAAAAGCTATGAAAAGGAAATTTCTTAAGGTTTTCTATCAAATTTATTACCAAAGCTGCCTTCCATTTTAATATGAGAAAAAGGCTTGTCTTAGTGACAATAAGCTATCAATCCACAAAGGGTGCATGTGGACACATTTATGTATTGATGAGAATAATTTTAAAAATCAAAATTTGATACCTATTGTTTCTAGATTCTTTTTCTCTAAGGTCCTGTATTTGTAGGAATAGCCCAGGCGCTTTATTTCACATAATTCTTAAATTATCTGCTAGCTAAAGGTTATCTATAATTGATGTTAGAAAGGAAATAGATATGGAATCAACTTAAGTTCCTTGGTCTATAAGACCTGTAGAAAGTTTTTTTTTTAATCCAGTATAGTTAACACAGTGTTACATTAATTTCAGGTGTACAATATAGTGATTCAATGATTATGTGCATTATTCAGTGTTTATCAAGGTATGTGTAATCTTAATTCCCTTCACCTATTTCACCCATCCCCTCACCCACCTCCCCCTCTGGTACCCATCAGTTCTCTACAGTTAAAAGTCTGTTTTTTGGGTTGGGTTGTCTCTTTTTTTCCTTTGTTCGTTTGTTTTGTTTCTTAAATTCCACATATGAGTGAAATCATGTGGTATTTATCTTTCTCTTACTGGCTTATTTTGCTTAGAATTATACTCTCTACATCCACCCATGGTGTAAATGGCAAGATTTCATTCTTTTTTTATGGCTGAATGATATTTCATTATGTGTGTGTGTATATATATACACACACACACCACATCTTCTTTGTCCCTTCATCTTTCAATGGACACAGGCTGCTTCCATTTTCTGGCTATTGTAAATAATGCTACATAAGCATATGGGTGCATATCCAAAATAGTGTTTTTGTATTTGGGGGATAAATACCCAGTAGCGGAATTACTGGACCATATGGTGGTTCTATTTTTAATTTTTTTGAGGCAACTCTATACTGTTTTCCAGAGTGACTGCACCAGTTTCCATTCCCACCAACAGTTTAGGAAGATTCATTTTTCTCCATACCCTTGCCAACACTTGTTTCTTGTGTTTTTTATTTTAGCCATTCTGATAGGTGTGAGGTGATATGTCATTGTGGATTTTTTTTAAAGGTTTTATCTATCTATTTGAGAGAGAGAACACAAGAGAGAGAGCAGAGAGCACAAACAGGGAGGGTGGGGAGAAGGGCAGAGGGAGAGGGAGAAGCAGACTCCCGCTGAGCAGGGAGCCTGACGTGGGGCTCGATCCCATGACCGCGAGGTCATGACCTGAGCCAAAGGCAGACGCTTAACTGAGCCACCCGGGTACCCCTCATTGTGGTTTTTGATGTGGTAAACAAAGGCAAAAGAAAAAATTAAATTTCCTTACTGTCTACAGCCCACCGACAAGACCTTGAAACAGGTAGAGTGACCTTGCTCTGGGAGCTCAGCTGCCTCAATGTTGACACTTTGCTAAGGGCAAAAGGAAATCTGAGCCCAACCACCAGGATTCTAAAAGTTTTCTTTAACATATAAAAATTCCTTTGGAAACTTCCTTTATCTCTACCCCCCCCCCCCCCCCAGAAACATGCTAGCAATCCTCCCCCAA